>JANVYC010000013.1:0-594284 GCA_027406025.1 Colletotrichum musae | reverse complement strand
AACCCTAACCCTAACCCTAACCCTAACCCTAACCCTAACCCTAACCCTAACCCTAACCCTAACCCTAACCCTAACCCTAACCCTAACCCTAACCCTAACCCTAACCCTAACCCTAACCCTAACCCTAACCCTAAGTAACCCTAAGTTTTATATACTGTTTTTAGTATTTATAAAGCAGACTTAAACTATTAGTTATTACTATTAATATAGATAGAGAGGAACCCTTTATTAATAAGCGAAAGGGATACTATTACTAATTATAGACTAACTTAAATATAGCTAATTATAGGTTAAATCTTTGTTGTTTAAACTTATTAACTATATCCCTTTACCTTTATATATTTACTATTTTATTTACTATTCTTAGTATTTACTAAATAGGCTTAAACTATTAGTTATTGTTATTAATTTAAACTAGGAGGAATCCTTTATTAGTAAGTAAGAGGAATACTATTGTTAATTGTGAATTAATTTAAATATAGTTAATTGTGAGTTGAATTTTTATTATTTAAATTTATTTATTAAATTTATTAGAAGTATAAGTTTAAGGCTGGATTTAGGTTAACTTAAGTGTATACGTTTTTTATTTAATACTTATTTATAATAGTAAATAGATAGTTTAACTTTAATCCTAAGACGTAGATTTAGGTTAAGTAGTATATTCCTACTTTAATGGACCTGAGATAATATAATGTAGTATATAATATTCTGAACTTAATATTACTTTTAGATATTCTAGCCCGTTAATATTAAAGTGGTTCTAGAGACTATAACTGCTAATAGTACTACTTTTCTATTATTACTACTAGCTTTAGTAGGGATAGATGTATATAATTTTATACTAAGAGGATAGATTAGATAGAAGCTTGTTTTACTAGTGTATTACTACGTAGTGCTATTAATATTAGATAGATTGTATAGTATGTACTATTCTATTAGGGGCTTAGTGGGTAGCGTTCTATTAACCTTAATTATAATTATAGTAGAAGCTATAATAGTGTACCTATATCTAGACGACGGCGTTATAACTTTGTAGAAAGGTTCTTATGGATAGAACTTTTTTATATAGGGTTGTGTTATATAGTAGACTGGCCCCTAGGACTAATTCCTAGTAGGTAGTATAGGATATAGCTTTACTAAGTATAGGGCCTTTTGGGTTAGAACTTAATACAGGACTTTAACTAGGACTTAAGTTAAGTAGTACTAAATATATTAAAATAAACCTTTATTTATACAGACCTTTAGTTAAATTATACTGTATTACTGTACTGTAATGTACTGTAGGGACTGACGAGCCCTAGTAGTGTTTGCGATTTAAGAAAGCGGTACTACTATTGCGAGCGAGCCGTTAATTATATCCTTTAGTAATTACTATTATATAGTCCGTTATTTACTTTATAGCTACTCCTTTATATATTACTCTATTAAGTCTACTATTAGTACTTATTTAAACTATTAGGACTTTACGATTTGAAGACTAGGTGGTCTTGAAAGTCTCTATATATACTTTGTCCTTTTTTTAAAACTTTAGGTTCTTTCTTTTATTTTTATAATAAGTACTAAAAATAATTAACCCTTTTACGCTCTTTATAAATAATATCTCCTTTTCTACTCGCCCTTAACTATACTACTATAGAGTTGTTTATAATAAAGGTTAATACTAAGGTACTTATACTCCTACTTTTCTTTAGTTAACAGTTTTAAATTATATAGTAGAGTCTATTTAGTTAGGCTCTTAAGTGCTTTTTAGCTAATACTAGTCTATTATTTTTAATATAGCTTTAAGAAGAGTTAAATATATATTTAGTAGTATATTAAATAAATAAATAAATAACTTATAAGCCTACTTTTTTTTTTATAACTTATAAAGTACTACCCTAGCTATATTATATACTAATATTTATATTAATTTAATTACTATATAGCCTTTAAAGTGTATTCTAAAATATACCTTAACCGACTAGCCTTAGATATGGGTTAAGCTAGCTTATATTTACTACTACCTATTAAGCTAAGTGCCTCCTACTTACTCTTCTCCTAATACAAGTAGACTTTATTTACTTTCCTACTTATATACTACTAAGTTATATTAATAATAATAATAATAATAACGCGCCCTAGTACTAACTACTTTATATATAATATAGTTAAAGTAGGGATATATAAAGTTTATATAAAGTACTAGTACTAATTCTTTTTTTAGGATAGAGCCCCTTAAGTTAATTTTTGTTATTATATTAATAGAGTATAACGAATAACTAGTCTTAATATACACTACTATTACTATATTCAACCCTACTAGTACCTATAGCCCCCTAAAAGAATATTACTATTTTATATTTATTAATAATAATACTCTCTTTACTATAAAAAAACTGTATGTGTCTTTAGAAGTTACTATACCTAACTTAATAAATATATTTTATATAGTAAAAGATATCTTTAATGCGGCTAAGACTACTAGAATTTAACGGGAGGTTTAAAATACACAAAAGAGGCTAATTTTTCTTGTTATACTGACTTAAAACGCCTACACCTAGGTAGTTAACTTTTTTGATCTACAGGAGGATATTATAGCTAGGCTTTTTATAAATACCCTTTTTAACTAGTTTATTAACTAGTTCCTGTTTTCTACTATTAACCTATTTGGGGAGTTAATATAGTTTAAAAGGTAGGCTAAGTTATAATATAAGTGGAGCTAAGCTATAATATAGGTAGTTTTATTAATATAAATATTAGAGTTAATACTGGGTAATAATACTATTATACAACTAGGCGGTTTTAAAATATAGAAATTAGAATTATTGTTATATAGGGCTCTTTATAACTTATATAATTACTCCTTTATTTAACGTTGTATAAATAAGTTTTGACTTATGTTTAGTTATATTTTGTATATACTTTTACTCTTCTTACTTTATTAGTCTATATCCTTATATTTAGTACTAAGTAATAAGTCTATTTTAAAACTTTAAAGGCTATATAGGCTTAAAATATTGTATATACCTTTTATACTTTGTTATTTTACTTTAGTATTAACTACAGGTCCCCTATAATTACTAATATTATTTTAGTATTTATAATTATTTTTTTATTAGTATATATACTTTTGCGTACTTTATTTATATTTAAATTCTAGGAATATATACTTTTTAAAGATAGATTAACTTAATAGTTTACTTATAGTTCCTTATTTTATACTTAACTTTTTTTCTATTATATCCTTGTCCTAAAATCTACGCTACTTAGGTACTTAAGTAGCTACCTTTTACTCTCCCTACTTAGGGAAAAGTAGGGTTTAAAGGCTATTTATCCTTGAAATCGGTTTTACTTAGGTGTACTTATAATCCCTCTAGATTAAGGTTATAGTACGCGTAAGTAAGTATAAGTTCTTTATATTAAACTTACTTAAAGCCTAACTATTCTTAGTGTTTTAGTGTTATTATAAGGCCTTAAGGTATAGTAAAATATTTCTATAAATACAGTGTATTTACTCTAGTCTAATGTTAGTTTACTACTACTTTATCCCTAATATTATTCTCTTTAATTAAGTAATTGTACTAACTATACTTAACTTAGTACTTATTCTTTATTTTATTTAAGTTTAGTAAACGTATTGCGATTTCTTTAATACTAAACTGTATGTTCTAGTATATCCCTAGACTTAATATAATAGTGAGTATACTAAATTCTCTAGATAAGTCCTTAATAGTACATTTCTTTTTACAGATAATATTATTGTTAAGTATAGTATCTACTACTTATTAGTTAAGAGTTAAACGCCTGTAACCCGTATAATTGCTGGTCTGTCTGTTTCGCTATAGCCCTTACTAAATTTATATAATATAGGTTTATAACTATATTGCTTAATTAGCCCTAATAAAGTTAATTAGCTAATATAATAAACTTTTACTAAATAGCTAGTATTTAAAGTAATAGGGCCTACTACTATTATTGCTCTCTATACTAGTATCGCCCGTTATAGCTACTTATGTGTACACTACTAATAAAGTAACTTAGTTAACTATATTCTATTACTTTCTTCCTCCCTTTTCTAATACTCTAGCTAACCTTAATAGCTAATATAGATACTCGCTATAATAGACACTACTGTCTTAGTCTTTAATAAACCCCCTACTTATATACTAATGTAAACGTATATTATACAATCCTAACTATAGACTAAGGCTGTTTTGTATACTAAGCTAAACTATATAAAAAAGAATAATATTAAGTTTAGTACGTAGTAGTTATCTACTCTATTTAGTACAAATAGTACTTTATAACGGACTAGTAAATTAGTTATGTACTATATAATATTTATATACTAAAAGATTTACTACTTTATAAAGTATTTTTAATAAATATTAACTGCTGCCTATAAGAATACTACCTACAAAAATACTATACGCAAGAATACTCTATACACTAGTAGCCCTAATACGTTATAGCCTATAGAGACTAGTAACGTTGTTCTAACGCGGTTATTATAAAACGTTAATAGTATATTTTTACTCTTTAAGTTAGGCGGCTTACTTAATCCTAATTCTATATTAACCCCTATTATAACTAAACCTACTTATAAAGACTATAGAAAGTCCTGGGTAAAGATAATAAACTAAACTATAAAGGATACTTAGTTTTACTACTAAGTATAGTAAAGGACAGAGAGGGAGTAATATAGCTGGTTTACTAGTTAAGTAGTAGTAACTATTATACAGGGTTTATTTAAATTATATTTATAACTAAAGTATTTTAATAGTAATATAAGGGTTATTCTATACTATTAATACGCGATTAGTAGCGGGAAAGAGAAGTTATATTTAACACTACACCCTATTTACTCCTATAGATTTATCCCTTATAGTATATTACTTCTACTACTCTAGTCCTAACTTGTCTCGGTTTAAATATAAGTACTCTATCTCCTTAGAGTGCATATTAATATAAACGTATATAAGCCGAATTACCTTTATTAAAACCCTTCCTAGTATTTTATACTTCTTAAAATGTGTATTTAGTATAACTAAGCTAGAGTAGACTTTATTACTAACGCCCCTACCCTTAACTATATTACTGTTTTTATTATAGCTTAGCTTTTGTATTTTTAATTTGCCCTTTTTTATAAAAAAGGTAATAATAATAGTGATATCTTTAAGTATAGCACTAGTAATAACTAAGTCCCTTTTGTTTTAGCTAATGTAAATTATTAATAACTAAAGCGGCTTAGTAATAGAACTAACGCTAACTTTAGTATTAATTATATTAAAGTAAATATCCACTATGCCTTTTCTCTACTACTAACAGCTACTTCTTTTTTTACATTAAGTTAAACTATACTATAAAGTAGTTTTAGCTTTATTATTACTAGTAGCGTTAGAGTCGTTACTATTATTAGTAGGCGCGATATACGTCTTATTATAGCTATTATTTATGTAGTTTTTGTCTAGAAAGCCAGCGGCCGCGTAATTCTAGTTAGTCTATTTAGTTTTATACTTTTTAGTACCCTTATATATATTACTTACTAGCATTAGCTCTCTAGCTATAAAAACCCTAGGGTCGCTCTTTTTATATTATAGTAGTAGAAAAAACGTCTAGGGCTACTTATTATAAGTCTAATGTTTAGTTACGGCCTAGTAGGCGTACTTATCGAGGCTACTATTAACAATAAAAAAATCCTTAGCCTAGTTCACCTAGACTATTAATAGAAACGCGGTTAACTTTACTTTATTACACTCTTTAACTATAGTATCTTAGTATTAATATTACAACGCGTTTCTATAGACCCTTTAGATTTCTTTAATTATACTCTATATATTAATTTTACAACTACTTATATTAATATCTAGTCTAAAAGTATAAAATAAATTAAACTTAAGAGTATTAACTTAATTATACGCAAATATAATATATTTTAAACCTAAGTATTAGTATCCTACTAAAGTACGTAGTAGTAAATTAACGGAGATACCCAGCAGTTACTACTTACTTAAGTACACTACAATCTTTTACAGCTATCTCCTTTTATATCCTTTTTAAACCGGGACATTATAATTTTAAGTTTATATAAGGTATTAATAATTAAAACAGCATTATCGCAAGTATCCGTTTTAAGTACAAAGTATACTTATTATTATTAAAGACTATAGGGGAAGTACGGGTAGTATTAAAGAGTTATTAACATTTAAAAAACGGCGACAAGTATAGGTTTTAGTCTTATTACGTTAATTATAAATAAAGAATAACTAAGAAAATAAAATATAGAGAGTACGTAAGACGGGTTAGTAATAACAGCTAGTACCCTTAACTAGGCTTATTAATATTAAGGGCCTTAGAAGAACTATAGGTAGTATTAAAGAGTTATAAACGTTTAAAAGACGGTAATACGTATATCTTTTTAGTTTTATTGTATTAATTATAAAAGGCGGTAATTAGTAAAAGAAAAAGAAAAATAAAAAACTTAAAGAGTGTATAGGATAGGTAGGTAGTAACGGCCCCGGCCTTACCTTCCTTCCCTAGCAAGACTCATACTTAGGTCTAACTTAGCAAGCACAATAAAGAAAGCATCCTTTCTTCTTAAAAGGTAGCTACGCGTTACTAAGGGCGTTTTTTTAAGAAAAAAAAAGAATAGGAAGGATTATTAAAATTAACCAACCCACACTACCCAACAGAATAGCAAAAAAAAACCAACTAGCTTAGGATTAGCTATTACTAGTTTTAAGCCTACTTAGGCTTAAAATACACACTTATATACTAAAAAGTATATAACTTAGTAGCGGGTATCCTAATTATAATAACGAAAATAAAGGTTAGGTATAAGCTATTAGTATTGTTTTGTTGTTTTTTAACTTTATTTTAGCTCCTAGTTTTTTAGTTACTAGGATTTATCTACGCAGTTACTACTAAGCTAAGTCTTAAAACCCTTATTAATTAATACTTATATTTACTTAACCTATAAAAAAGAAGTTTTTATACATAGAATACTATATTAAAATATAATAATTAGTATTAGTAATAAGGATAAAGAAAATAACTAAAACTAACTTTTATTTTAAGAATATATAATGTGATCCTACGTTGCGACTTCTACCCTCTTTAGTTTTAAGTAGCTGTATTCTGTTTTTTAAGCTATAGTAGTTCCTTTAGGATTCTGTTATACTTAGATCTCTGTAATACAGCTAGAAGCTATTAGCTTTTATATTTCTTTAAACACATCAGCAATCAAGCTCTTTATTAAGTAGTTTTTAGTACTATGTGTTACTCTATAGTTTTAGATAGTATTAATAAATCTATCCCCTATTTTAGTTATATTTATTTAATAATTTTTTAAGAATAGATTAATTATAGTATAGACTAGGATATAAGTATTATTTACGAGCGCGGCAAAATAGTCGTAGAGCCCCCCGTCAATACCCCTAACCTTATCGAAATATTCTCCTAATACCGAGATTATAAGTATCTTACCTTTATCCCTATTATATATATTAGTTAGTAGATCTAGTTAGAACTATTTAGTAGAAGTCTTAGCTTACTTAGTTTTTGTATTACTATTAAACATTAATCCACCCTATTTAAACTATTTATATAATACATAAAGCACAATTGTATTCTTTAACTACTAGTTGTACTAAGACTCTTTAACTCTAAAGTCTTAAAGTATAACAGTTTTTACTTTATTAAACTAGTATATACCCCTCTTCTTCTTACTCCTAACCTCAGTATTATACTAGTCTATAGTAGCGTTCGCCTCGTTATTATTAGTATTTTTAGCTATAAAACAGAGGGAATTATTAAGTAGTAATAGCTGTAATATAAGGAAGCTATTTGTTATTGTAGAGACTAACGATGTATTTTACTCTAAAATAAACCTCTAAATTATTAAAAATACCTAAGTAAAGATATTAAGCTAGTCTTTATTAGACTCTTATTAGGCTTAGAGAGATTATTAGTATTAATTTAAAATAATACTTTTAATAAGATTAATTGCGTTTTTTTTATAGTTATCCAGTAGAATAAAGCAAAAGAAATGTATAATCTTCTTTATATCTTACTACCTAAGGGACTATACTTCTAGTTATTAATATAGTATAATAGTGACCTTTTTAGAGCTAAAGGTTTAGAGAATCTTACTCTATAAACTATTTACAGCCTCCTCGTTATATATCGTATTAATAGTAACAACTTTAGTAGGGCCTAGTATCTTTATATATCTTAAAGAGGGGCCAGGAATATTAACATTACTGTTTCTATAAAGGCCTATATACTATCTAACTAAATCTATACTACTTTTACCTTTTTCTTTATTTACTAGCAACTAAAGGGTTATTATACTAAGGGATAGGTTACCCTTTTAATATCTTTTATTATAATACGTATTTAAAAGGGTATACTTATTACTATTCTAACTTATTAAAAGTAGCTTTTTCTTTTTAGTTACAGTAGTAGGCTTAGTAGAGTTAGTTCTAACTTCTAGATTGTATTTTTATATATAGGCAGCTATAGGTAACTACTCTACCCCCCTACGTAGCTAGTTTACCGAACTGTATTTATTGTGCGCGTAAAAACTAAAAACCTTATTACTATTTCTCTTTATAGAAAGTGGCGTTCTTTTTAGCTATAGGTAAATAGGTATAGAATTTATAATAGCTTTTTATTTTATTAAATAGTTAGCGATATACGTTAAGTTATTACTAAGGGTACTTTATTCTTTAAGTATCTACCCTTATAGTTTATATACTAGTATTATCACAGTAGGTAGTTTAATTTATTTATATATAAGTATAATAATTTTTTTAAAAGATGCTTTTATATCTACTATACTCCTATTAGGGTTAATAATAGTTATTTAAAACTTATGCATTATTAGCTAAGTGCGTTCTTTACTATCCTTAATAGATATTTCTTACTAGAGTAACTACTAGGTTACAGTAAATTTACTACTATAAGGCCTTTAGTAGTATTATAGTATATAGAGAATATTGTTTAGAAAGGCTACTATAGAGTTTAAATAGTAATTCGGTATAGTTAGGGGTGTTAGTAGTAGAGTGTAGTTTTATAGTAGGTTAAATAGCTAAGTAGGTTTAATAATAAGTAAGTTTTAAGTTACTTAAGTAGGAACTAACTCTAGTTTAAGTAGCTATAACCCTATACGTATAGCTAGTTAAATAGGTACGTATTGTAACTAAAAAGAGAATATAAAACAGGCTAGAACTAGTATAAATATATAGTACAACTTTACTAGCTAGCTAAGTACTAAGTAAGCTATTTTAAAGCTATAAAGCCTTTAAATAGTATCCTAAGTATACCTAATACTACTTAAACTTATACTTATTTATTTTAATTTTAGTCTTTATTTATTTTTAAGCTCTTAGTTATTTTAGAATATATACTTAACTCTATTTACCTTTTTATAAACTAACACTAAATTAAAAAAGATATATTTTATTCTATAAAGTACTTTATCCCTCTTTCTATTTAAAATACCTTTAAGTAATGTATTAATAGTAAGTCCGATAAGTACGGGATAGTAGCTAGTTACTAAGTAGTACTACAGTATAACTAGCTATACGTACGAATTATTATAGTATTTTAAGTATAGCTACTTAAGCTGCGGTAAGTATATTACAAATTCACTTAGTAGGGTACTTTCCGATTTAACAATCTATAGTATTAAGTAAGTTAGAGATTTTAGTTTCTTAAGGGGCCTAAAAACGTATTATATTTTAGTATTAGTAGTTAGCCAAAAGCTTTTATACTTATTTACTATAGTATTACCTATTAAGTATAGTATTTATTAGCTACTATTTAGCTATTTAGACATAAGGCTTAAGTACTATAGTTAATATAGGTATAATAAAGGGTATAGTTCTTTTATAGTTAGGTAAAGCTAGTTAATATTAATATTAAGCTTTATAAGTATCTCTATTTATAAAATAAGGGGGATAAAATCCTAATACTAAAGTCTTATTTAAAGGCTTTTTAATAAAGGGAAGTAAATATCCCTTAATATACTAGGTTTATTTTCCTTAGCTGTATTATTTAGGATAGTATAGTATATATTTAGGGTTATTAATATATTAAAGACGCAAGTAAATATAAGCTTAGGAGAGTGTGTAAGGGCGACGAAGAGGAGGTCTAGTAATTTATTATACTCTTAAGCGACCTTAGTAGTATAGAGACTTAGGAAGTTAGTAAGGCTAAAACTCTAGTTTATACCTAAAGGGGTAAAGTTAAGATTAAAGTTAATTTAGAGGTTCTTAATATTCTTACACTCCCGGAAGAAATACTCAACTCCTTAAATACTATAAGTCCCCTAACCACTAACTACAAAGCTATATACATAAGTAGCCTTTATTAAGTAACTAACTAAGCGATATATACTATTATAGGTAGTAATATAGGATAGAACGGTTTTAAGGTTTTTAAAAAGATAAGTAGTAAGTAAGTTTAGTTCTCTACTAAACTAGTACTGTGTAACTTTATTTATACTTATATTTAGAGTGTATATATAGTTTATAACTTTTATAAGTAGAATTCGGGGGGGTTAGTAAATAAGTTAGTTTAGTTTTATACTAGTTTACCTGGCCTTAGTAGCTAGAGTATTAAATTACTTATTTAAAGCTATAAAATACTAAATATACTTCTTTAGGACTCTTTAAATTATTTAAAAGAGTATTTTAAATAGAAGGACCTTAATCCGTACCTTAGACGAGGTTGTGTTTAGTATAGCTATACTATCTATAGTTACCGCTATTTAAGTTAAAATTAAAAAGTATATATAAAGGTTAGTATATATTAATAAAAAGGAACAGAGGCTTAGTAATACCTAGACTTAAGTACTATAAAATAGGCTGTTTGTTTAACGTAGCTATTAAGATATCTCTTAGGTAGAATAAGTAATATAGTATATTTAAGTAATAGTATAGGGATTTATTAGGGGAGGGGAGGGGAAAGGTTAAGCTTTATATCTATCCGTACTTTTAAAGATATATAGCCTTTAAATTAGTAAGTCTTTTAGAAAAGTATAATTACTTATAATAATATTTTTTAATTCTTAGGGTAGGGATAATAGAAGTGATTCCTATACGATAGACTAGTAGGTTCCGGTATTTACACTTCTATAATTATTAAGTCTATTATTCTAAAACTATATATACTTAATTCTATAGTTTAGCTATTTAAACTATAACTCGTAACTTTATACCTATAATTTTAAAAAATATATAGTTAATATTTAATATTACTATACTACTAAATTAATATATTACACACTATTACTAAACTAAGCCTAAGTCTACCCGAGTAAGCCCTTAATAGACCTCTTCTTTTTATTATTTATAGTTTATATTAATAAGTATTTTAAAATAGCCTATAAGTATATCTTAGCCTTTAACTAGTAGAGATATAGGAAATATAACGGCACTAACTTATCCTTAGCTATCTTTACTAAGTTTTAAAACACACTATTGTTAATTTCCTATAGTATTATAAGGGACTTACTAAGTGTCAAAATACAGCCGGCCTTGCTCTAGTCCCTAAGGGTTTGATATATTAGCTAGTGTGTAATACTAGGTGGGAGTGTGTAGAGGGGTTAATAACTTAGTAGCCTAGTAGGTAGTAAAGAATAACCCCCCTAGCTTAAAGGCGTTATATAATGCCTGCGGGATAGTTAAGTTCTTTAAACCCTAGTTATACTATAACTTAGGAATATTTAGCTTATAGAGTATTACCTCTTTAAGGACGTTAAACTTTAATTAGCCCTTTTAACTAGTAATGTTATAGTACTTATAGAGCTTTATAGTTTATAAGTTGTTTAGGTTATTTAATATTTTAATAAGGTTGTTATTAAAGAGATTTAACTAAACTAAACTATAGCTTTCTTAAATACTATAAATTATAGTCCTATTAATCTTAAATCTATACTATTTTATATTATTATATAGTTATAATAATTTAGTTACTTACTAGGGGGTATAGTTAGATAGATTAGGCATTTTTAGTTAACTATTATAGTACTATTTTAACTATAAAAAGCTAATAAAGCTAACTACGTTTTTATAGAAGTTATTAAAAAAGATACTATAAAATAGTAATCTATATTTATAAGCCTCTTATATTAAAAGTAGTTTTAACTTAGTAATACAATTCTTAGTTATTATTAAGCTTTTTATTATAAACTCTTTAATAAAGTATTAGTATAGTAACTCAACCTAAACTTAGCTATAGGTCGAGTCTACTTCTATAATTCGGGTAAGTTATATTATAGCCTTAATCTAGCCTTCTAGCTCCTCTTTATTAGTAGAGTCTCTATTATTAACGGGCTCTTTTTTAGTAGTAGTATCTTTTTTAACAATAGGCTCTACTTTATTAGTAGTATTACTTTTATTAGTAGGGTCTTTATTATTAGTGGGCTCTTCTTTAATAGTATCTTCCTTAATAGTAAACTCTACTTTGTTAGTAGTATTTTTTTTATTAGTAGTAGCTTTATTATTAAGGGGTATTATTTTATAAAAAGGCCCTACTTTATTAGTGGGTTTTATATTATTAGTAGGCTCTATCTCGTTAGAGTCTACCCGCTACTTTTTAGTCTTTAGCTCGCTAGTACTAAAAGGTAATAGTTACTTTATTATTTAGTGTTTTTAACTTAGGTTACTATATTTTAAGCTAAGGTATAGCTTAACCCTAGTATATATATTAGCGTAAATATATTAGTAGGAGACTAAATCCTTTATTTTTATAGTTATACTTAATACTACTTATATATAAGTTAGTATAAGGAATAGGGTAATAATAATAAGAGTAAAAAAGGTTATATAATATTAATTTATTTATAGACTTCCTTTATACTCTATAAAGGTAAGTTATTAAAATAGTTTATATTTATATAGAATAAAGGAAATACTAGACTTTAAGGTATTTATAATTATAATATTAAAAGTTTATATAAGGGGTTTGTAAAATAGGTGATGTTAAAGGTAGCTTTGTAAAAGAAAAAGATGTGTTTAGGAAAAAGGCTTAACTGTTACTACCGTTACCCGTGTGTAAACGGGGTACTTGTAGTAGTGCTAGCTACGGGGATTCCTACGCGTCTTTAATTACGTAGTTAGGGTTAGTATTTTTTTTTTTTTTTTTTTAATTTTAGGTTATTTAGTTTAGAAAAGCCTATTACTTAGCTAGGTAGTTAAGTACCTAGGTCGCACACGCGGGCGTCTTAGCCTACTTAGGCTAGGCCGATATTTAAAGGCTATATAGTCTTAAAATCTACTTAGTGCTTTAGTACTAAGTAATAGTATTTTGTTAAACGCTATAGTGGTAGTTATAATTACTTATACCTAGGCTGTAGCGCGCGTGAGACTATTTATATATAATAGATTCTGCTTTACTAATAATACTTGGCTTTTATTTATTAAACTTTTAAATTAATATTTATTTATATATATAGGGTTAAAATATAAAAGGGATTGTGACTTTATTTATATAAAAGTAATATAATAGTAGTTATATATATATTAGATACTTTCTACCTTTGTAATAACTATACTTAATAACTAATACTTAGTTTTTAGTTAATTATTAGTTTAAAGCCCTAAAATTAATTAAAGTAGCTCCGATTAAGAAGTTTAAAAAGGACTAGAACTTTATTAATAGTAAGCTCGTACTCTATGTACCTAAATTCCCCACTACTAGATTTAATCCCAATTTTAAACTTTAATATATAATACTGTTTATAGTATAATAAAGTCTAGTAAGGTTGTCTTTAGCTATAAAAAGTACCCTTAAGAGCCGGTGCTTTAGTAAGGCTAACCTTATCCTTATTACTAGCCCCGACGCGATATTAAGCAAGGCGCTAGTTTACTACTTCTTTAAAACTAACGTAAGTTAAAGTCTTTAAATAAATAAGTTAGTATTTAACTCTACTTTTATTTTTCTATTAGTCTTAAGCCCTAACTTATTAATAACTTAATAATAAAGGCCTAAATTAGGCTTTAAAGGGTACAACTACAGTTTAGCAACTCTTAACCTACCCAGTAGAGAAGTATATTAGCTTTAAAGGGTAATAGTAACTAACTTCTATTTACTTATAAATTAAACTTAGTACTACTACTAGTATGCTTTTTTACTACAGTACTATAGCTATTATTAATACTAATAACTCTAACATCCTTAGTAGTAAAGCTACTTAGGCGGAATAAAACTAAGTTAGCTAGTAACGGGGCGTTAGGGGATATTTTAAATAAAAAGGTTTTTATAGTTTAAGCTTATAGTATAAAGTATACCGCTATAATACCTAATAGTTATTATAAAAACGACTTTATAACTATATAGGCAGCCTTTAAATCTAAAGCACTTGCCTATTATCTAGCCACTTAGCGAGTTTTACTAGTACTACTACACACTTAAGATAAAATAGAACGTTACTTTATTAAGTAAAGACGTTAATATATTTAGAGTTCTTAAGTCTAGATCTTCTAATTTTAATTCTAATAAATAAAGGGAAATATTCTATATCAATATATCAAAAAAGTTCTATTATTAAGTATAAATTACGGTTTTTATAACTCTTTAAAGTTTATAACTTTAATTAATAGATAAAAGACACCAGCTAGACTTAGATCTTCCAATTTCAATTCTAATAAATAAAGGGGAATATTCCGCGTTAATATATTAAAGAAGTTCCGTTATTAAGTACAAATTACGGCTTTTATAACTCTTTAAAGTTTATAACTTTAATTAATAAATAAAAAACACTAACTAGACTTAAATCTTCTAATTTTAATTCTAATAAATAAAGGCGAATATTCTACGTTAATATATTAAAGACGTTCTATTACTAAGTATAACTTATAACTTTTATAACTCTTTAAAGTTTACAACTTTAATTAATAAATAAAAAATACCAACTAGGCTTAGATCTTCCAATTTTAATTCTAATAAATAAAGGGGAATATTCCGCGTTAATATATTAAAAAAGTTCCGTTACTAAGTACAAATTACAGCTTTTATAACTTTTTAAAGTTTATAACTTTAATTAATAAATAAAAAACGCCAGCTAGGCTTAGATCTTCCAATTTCAATTCTAATAAATAAAGGGGAATATTCCGTATTAATATATTAAAGAAGTTCCATTACTAAGTGCAAATTACAGCTTTTATAACTCTTTAAAGTTTGCAACTTTAATTAATAAATAAAAGACACTAGCTAAGCTTAGATCTTCCGATTTTAATTCTAATAAATAGAGGGGAATATTCCGCGTTAATATATTAAAAACGTTCCGTTACTAAGTACAACTTACAGCTTTTATAACTCTTTAAAGTTTACAACTTTAATTAATAAATAAAAAACACTAACTAAACTTAAATCTTCTAATTTCAATTCTAATAAATAAAGAGGAATATTCTATATTAATATATTAAAAACGTTCCGTTACTAAGTATAACTTATAGCTTTTATAACTCTTTAAAGTTTACAACTTTAATTAATAAATAAAAAATACCAGCTAGACTTAAATCTTCTAATTTTAATTCTAATAAATAGAGGGAAATATTCTACGTTAATATATTAAAAACGTTCCATTACTAAGTATAACTTACAACTTTTATAATTCTTTAAAGTTTATAACTTTAATTAATAAATAAAAAACGCCAGTTAAACTTAGATCTTCTAATTTTAATTCTAATAAATAAAGGGGAATATTCCGCATTAATATATTAAAAAAGTTCCATTACTAAGTATAAATTATAGCTTTTATAACTTTTTAAAGTTTATAACTTTAATTAATAAATAAAAGACACTAACTAAGTTTAGATCTTTTAATTTCAATTTTAATAAATAAAGGGGAATATTCTGCATTAATATATTAAAAAAGCTCCATTACTAAGTATAAGTTATTTTTATTAGTCTTACTAAAAGGTCATAACCATCGTAGGGCTCGGCTTAAATTATCTAATTCCAGGCATAGCAGTTTATTCTCTATAAAATTAATTAAATATTAAAAAACGCTTTAGTTTTAAGTAATAAAGCGGACAATAAAATAAACCTTAACTTTATACAGCTCTACCCGTAAGAACTAGGGTAGTAGGTACTTACAGATATAAGCGGGCCCAACACTATATACATAGTAGCCCGTTAAATCTATACTCTATTATCCTAGTATTACTTATAGTATAGTTTATCCCTAAGTAGGTACATACACTAAGTTACTTACCCAGGTAGGTATAAGTCCAACTAAACTTCACCTTTACATTTTAACCCTAAATAGTTTTAAAAAAATAGCATCTTAGTAATTCTTTTTAGCCTAACTATATATTTAACTACTAAATATATAAAAGCCCTATATTAAAGTAAATTACTAGCGTTAGTAGTATCTACCCATCTTTCTCCGCCTAAATAAGCCTAAATAGGTTCCCTAGGCACTCTTAGTATCTTTACTACTTCTTCTAAAACTTAAGTATCTTATTACTAGTAGAACCTATTTTAAAATCGTAAATAATTAGTTATTTAATATATAATACTTTTAAATAAACTTATACTTCTTTAACTTAAACTTTATAAATATCTTCTAAAACTTAAGTACATTACTACTAATAAAACCTATTTTAAAAATATAAGCTAAGTATTTTATGCACAGAAGTTTATAAAAAACTTATACTTAATAAATACCTACTTAGTAGGCATAGTACTAAAAGGGCAATAAGCAGACTTAAGTATCTCCAGCTCGGTTTTTACAACTATCTTCTTATAACTAATTAATATACTTAAAGCATAGGGCTTAGTATAAGGGAAATTATAAACCTTATTAGTATTTTTCTCTTTAGCCTTATTAATATCCTCCTCATTACTAAAAACTAAAATAACCTAAAAAATTTCCTCCTTTTTAAGTTTATTAAAGCTCTTATTTAGTACTAGTACTACTATTAGTAGTAACTGGAATAGCTTATTACTAGGTGTTACTTACCCTTCTATACAACAATAAGAATTCTATTATAGAAAACGCCTTCCTTAAATATCTTACTATAAACCTTTTTAAAATAATTCTATTAAGTAATTAAGAATAATTCTAAATAAATACTATTTAAAAAAATAAAGTTAATTTACTATATAGTAACTATTAGTTAAAAACTCTTTAGTATTTATTATATCTTACTTTATTAATATATTTAAAAATAAAAAGAATATAGACTTTAGTTTCCTTAAAAAGCGCAATAGGTATAGGTATAAAAAGGGGGCGTAGTTAAAAAAAATAATTTTTTAATAGGGGTTACTTAATTTAGACCTATATATACAGCGGCTTTACTTACTAAAAAAGCCCAGGTTATAAATTCCTTTATAGGGGTACTATTTTAAGTTAATAAATAATTATATATTCTAAGTTAAACTATTTAAAAGTTATACAGCCTTTAAATCGCATCAAAGCAAGTAGAGTCTCGCTTCAGCTAGCTCTTCTAGTTTTATACACTAAGACTAAGCACCTAATACTACTTTACTTAGCACTTCTAAGTAGTTACTAATTAAGTAGTAATATTTATTTAGAGTTATTACTTCTTTATAGTCTAACTTTTCTTCTTTATTTCTTTCTCACCCTTAACTAGTCCTACTTAATACTAACTTACTTAGTATATTTAAGTAGTTACTAGTTAAAAGTAAATATTTACTTAAAGTTATTATTTCTTTCTTTTTTATTTTTTTCTTACCCTTAACCTATCCTACCTAATATTAACCTATAGTTAATATATCCTACCTATTAAGTAGTATATATTTATTTATAGTTATTATTTCCTTATAGGCTTTTTTTTTTTATTTCTTCTTTACCTTTTATTTATACTACCTAGTATTAACTTACTATTAGTATATCCTATTCTATATACTATTAACTAAAACTATTAAATATATTATCCTTTAATAAAACAAGTACTAGTAAGTATAAAGGGTAACTTTACTAATTATAAATATATTATATATAATAGTACTAATAGTCTAAAAGATAAGACTATTTATAAGAATATATTAAAAGTAGGTTACTAATCCCTTATCCCTTAAAAAAAAAAAATAATATATTAACTAATATTGCTTTTTAGGTATTAAAACTTAGTATAAAAAAAAGTAGTATAACTGTTTTAGGCGTTTTTAAGGCGGGTTTTAAGTCTAACTTTATTTCTAGGGTATATAGCTATTTAATTAGGATTCTTTAAAGAGTAAAGTTAAGGAGTAAGTATAATAACTTAAATATCGTTACTCTTCCTAATCTTAAGGATACTAATAATATCGAGGGTACTAACACCTAATCTACCCTATCTTTTTAGTTATTAAAAGTTATATAAAAAACTAAATAATAAAAGATATAAAACGTTATTATTTAGAATATTAATAATAGCAACACTACCTCTATTCTATTACTTAAATTTTCTACTCTTAGGGCTTCTTTAAAAAACACATTAGTCTATAACTATTAAATTAACGTTTTTATTAGTTTTAGTTATAGCTTTAATAAACTAGTAACTTTTACTAGCTAGTTCTGTTACGCGCTAGAGACAAAAAGTATTACTATTATTAGTAAAAGGTAAACTAAAACCGTTATACTTATTAAAACTATATAAGGCATTACTAAGCTTATTTTTAGTTAGTTTTTTATAAACTACTACTCTAATTTTATTATAGTTATTTAGTAGACTAATAGCTATAATATCGCTATTTATAGAAATAAAGTTATGTAATACATAAGTAATAAGATACTAGCCCTTATTAAAACACTAACTAGACTTATTTCCTATATTAGTATAGTAGATTTATAGTCTAACTTTAATATTATTTAACTAAATATTAACTACTACTACGTTTATTAAAACTATATAAGTCTTATTACTAAGCTATAAAGGAAATCTAATATTAGCTACTATACTTTATAGCGCTTCGTACGTATTAACTTAGAGCCGCATAAGTAAGGCTAGTATAATAATACTATTACTAAAAAAGTTCTTTCTAATATCCTCTAGACTAACTTAAATACCGTCTTAAGGGTTTTTAAAGGCGCTAAGTTAGTATAGTTACTTTACTATTACTAGGGCACAAAAGCCCTTATATTTATACTAGTAAATAAGTCCGGGTACGTAATCTATACCCCCTTCCTAGTTAGTATTTATATACTCTAGTATATATTATACTAATTATATTATATAGTTCTAGTTATTTATTATTAGTTTACTATATCTCTATATTAAATTAAGTTCTTAGTAAAGTTAAAAATTACAACTAGGGTATCTTTACTTAGCTCTCTAAAGTACTTAAAGTCATAGTTGTCACTTACTTTATAAATAACTACCTACTCTATATTTATAAAAAAGTTATAGCTAAATTAAGCCCGTTCCTTAGTAAAAACGTAACAATTACTTAACTCTTAGAAGTACTTAGTAATTCTAGTACTAAAGTAGAGTATTAAGAGTTAAGTAGTAGGTACAAGTATTATATAAAAAGTAGATAGAGCTAGAGTTAAAGGATATAGCTTAGGGACTTAATAGATAGACTGTTACTTATGGCTAATAAAGGGTAGATACTAATTTTTGTTTTTAAAGAACTTTAGTTCTTATATAAACTAGTTTTATAAAAGTAAAAATAAATTAAAGGTTAATTAATTTTATAAATAACTTAGTTTATTAGTATTTACTATTTTTAATATATAAGTAAGGGGTGCGATACTATTAATAGCGATAACTATTTCTAGGAACCTATTAGGTATATCTTATTTTAAAGTTATTTAGTTTTGAAAGTCGGTTTAGTAAGTTACGTTACTTATGTACTAGGAAAATGGATAAAGAAGTCCCACGGGCTATAGATAGAATTACTACAATACGTTTATTAAGTAATAAATATAAAAATAACACTAATAGGAAATAATAAGCAACGCTACTCCCTATAAAATAATTATAGAATATATCTAGCTATTTCGGCGTTTTACTATATACTAAGAGTATAGTCTACAGTATAGTGCCGCTACGCGTATCTAGGGCTTATATTCCGCTATTTTTATTTACGTATACTTTAGGTATTTTTGCCCTTTTTTTCTTTCTTCTTAAGCCACAAGTGTTCTACGACTTAGCTTTATACTTTTAAGACTTTACTACAGGTATAATGTCTTTAACCTCGTTACTTAATATATTTATAATACCCGAACCTAGTGGGTCTGCCGGGGGCCTAGTAGTGTTTTTATATATAAGAGTTAGTAAGGGTTTATTTAGTAGTGCTAGTATAGAGAAATATAATAACAGTTATTTTAAGTTAAAGGGTATACGTAATAAAGTTAAATATATACTTATTAGGGGTATATTTAAATAGTTCCTACTAAGTATTAGAATAAGTATAGGTTAGTCCACTAATACCGTTATATTACAATATTTATTGTATATATATAGCGTCTAAAGTTTAGTAGGTTACTACTCTATTAATTATACTTCTAAACCATTATAGTATAGTATTAGAATTAATACGGATTCGCTTAGTAAGTCCGTTATATATATATTAGTTAATAAATTAGGACTTATACTTATCTACTTATAAGCTTCTTTAAGTTAATTAAAATATTTTAACTATATTACTAACTATATAAGTATGTTACTATTTAAGTTATTTTATTAATTAAAAACTAGTTAATATAGCTATTATTCCCTCGAGGTATTTACTGTATTTAAAAGATTATTACGTCTTAACTACCTTTATACTAGTAAGGTTGTGTTTTTATTTTATTAATTAGGGACTAGTAGCTAGTTTTACCGACTTAAAACTACTAGCTATTATTCTAGCAATACAGCTATATTTCTATTTTAATTATTACAGACTAGCGACTCTAGTAGTAGTGATACAGCCGTGTCTCCCCTTTAATTATAAGGGGCTAGTGACTATAGTAGTAGCTTCTATAACTATCTTAGTTAACTACAATAGACTTATTTTCTTTTATAAATCCTAGTAAAAATCTACTAAATTCCTTCTAACTTTAAAGTTAAATCTTTTACCTCAAAGGCCCAAAATATCCCCTATAAATACTACTATATATTATTTATACCTATTTCAAATTCTTAATATAACTTTCTAGCCTTCTAAAGTACCTAGTCTAAGAGTTTAAGTACTTATTTTAGTTAATTATAAAGTACTAGTAGTCTTTTATTACTTAACTTATTTAAGTTATTAAAAAAGCTTAAACTACTTATACTATCTAAATTACTTAATAAAAAATAATTATCTATATTAAGTATTTCCTTATTATCTTTATTATTTTTATTATCCTTATCCTCCTTAAGAGCTAAGATACTTAGTAATAATAATAATATATTTAAGTTTTTTAGTAAAGAAGCGTTATTGGTGTTATTGGTTTTTTTATCCTCTATAGGTTCTTTACTAGCCGCGGCGCCTAGTACTAATAATAACGTATTAAAGTTAGGCGACTTAAGTTAAGAATAGGGGCGCTAAAATAAAGCGTTATAAAATATAATAGAATTAATTGTACTCTTAATATATTAGAGCTTTTTATAAACTAGTTAAATTATATAAGTATTAATTACTTAGTTAAAAGCGTTTTATTTTAATACTTTAGTTTATATATCTAGGTAGTAAAATATTTATTATAAACTAGTAGCCTAAAATATAGTAGTATTATTATTAATTAGAGGTAACTATAAAAGGCTATTTTTTAGCTAGGGACGTAAAATAGTATATTAAAGTATTTTAAATACTATTAAGCTATAAATAGTACTACTTTTTTACTATAGTATAGTAGGAATAGTAACTATTATTTCTCTACTCTATTCCTAAAATAAAAGTTATACTACTACTTACATACCCGTAATTTTACTTGTATTTTCTTAATTAAAAAGTGAGTTAAAGTACTAGGTATTATTAGTAACTCTATTAAAGAAGAAGAACCCCTAGTAGATTTTATTAATATTAACGTTTTATTTAAGTAGTTTAACTGCTTAGATTAAGGGGAGGGTATAGGACTTAGTGTTTTTTGTTATTATTATGACTTTGCTGTTTGTAACTTTTATTAAGTATAGTGTAATCTAGAGCTGTTAGTTTAATGTTTTTAAAAGTAATATTTAAAGTACTTATAAGTTATTAAACTCTATTATTTTAAGTTTAATAAGTCTATGTTTTATTTAGAATAAATTCTAGATAATTTCTTTTTTAGGGGGCTTTCTTTATTATAGTACTTAAGGGCTAGTCTATTAGAGTTTAAAACTAAAAAATATTTCTTTAATTTTAGTATAGCTACTTATACTTTTTACTTACTATAGTAAAGTTAAGTTACTAAATAGCTTATAAGTATTATTTATTTTTATAAAAGTAATAAATAGTCTGTTTTTTTATAGTAGCTATCCGTTATTATTGTTAGTTTAAGTAAATACTAGGTTAATATCTTATTTATAGTCCTTACTAAAGAGTTTTTCCCTACCCTTATTTTTAGTAGTAATTTTTTAAAAATCTAAAAAAAGAATTTTGTACTAACTAAAAACCTACTTATATAGATATTATTCTTCCGCGTTGTCTATAGTTAGTTATACTAAGGAGTTGTATTTAATAGAGTAAGATTAATTACTATTAACTTAACTAGATTTAATGTTTTTTAATATAGGGACTTACTTATAGGATTATAAAGGAAACTATAATAACATAGTAAAGTATAAAATTAAAGAATAAAAAAAATTTAATAGTAAGATTTACTTTATTTATATTAAATAAACCTATTTTATTATTTAAAGGTTTTTTTTTTATTTTATAAAGGATTACTAAAATAAGTTTTTTTTCCTTTTTTTAGCTATATTTTAAAGTAGTCTAAAGTTGGAAGGAATAGCTGTCTCTATAATACCTGTAGTAATTAACTTGTACCCCCTTTTTTAAATTAATTTATAGTTTATATATATTATTAACTTTATACTAATATAGAAACGTAGTTTAGTTACTAAAAATAGGCGCTTTTATTTATGTATAATAATATTTTTTACTATAATATATATACGGGGTGCTGTTTATAGTTTTTTTAAGTAGGTAGTTTAGTTAGTGTGTGTTTGGTAATAGGAATACGTATAGGGGCTAGTAAATAGTAATAAAACGGTTTTAGTATAGAATAATAGTTTTTTTTAACTATAAGAATCCCTATAAGGCTTAACTATGGGTAATAGTTTTACTTAAGCTATATATAACTAACTTATGGGTTGCCCCTGTGTAGGGCTGTAGAACTATATAACTAACGGCCTTTTTAGTAGTATAGCTTCTATACTCTGCGTCTTATGTACAACCGGTAGTTATATTAGTGCTTTAGCCTTTAGGGCTAGTATCTAGTGCAGCGTATTAGCTGCTCTTTAGTAGGAGCCTAGTGTTAAAGTCCTTAATTGTGTCCTTATTAGATTCGGTATTATCTAAGTTAACTATTAAGTCTACTTTATTAATTACTTTATACTTAAGTTAGTTAGAGTTAAAATCGTAATAAATATACTAACCTTTAAAAGCTTTTATAATATACTCGTCCTTAGTCTAGTAGAGATTAACTATATAGTTAATAAATGTCTATTATAGTGCGGTTTAGGAGGAATTCTAGTTGGGCGGTTAGAATAGTATACTTAGTAGTTACGGGGCTTATACCTTACTGTGCTATACGCATCTCTATAGATAATACCTACTACTTGTCTGGATATTGGATTTAATAGAAAAAGCCTTTGTTAATATAATAAGTACGTAATCTTTAAAAACGTGTTTTTTTGCGCTATTCCGGGGTTTGGTTTTGTTTAGTAGATAAAATAAGTAGAATAGTAGTTTAAATATTACTAGCGCAAGAGTATAATATAGAGGAAGTATAAAGTTAAGGGTTATATTTAAATTTAAAAACTATATAGGCTTTATTTTAGGTACTACCCTAGGAGTCTACTAAACTAGTACTACTTTTATTATTTAGTTATATAAGTTTTAAATACTATAACCTACTATAAGCACTTCTTAATACCTCCTATTCTAATATATTCTCGTAACTATACCCTACGCGTTTAACTAACTAAAGCTAAAGCTTACCTACTACTGTATCCTTCGTCTTATACTTTTTTAAGTATTTAAATCTTAATAATTATTTATCCTAAACTACTACCGCGTATTCTTAAAGTCGCCTACTCTCTAAATAATAAATAGTAGAGTTTAGCTAGATTAAGAATAAAATGCGGGTCTTATTTTAAAACTATTTAGCTTTAAAATATAGGAGTAGCTAATAGGAGTACAGCCAACTACTACACTATAAGCTAAAGGCGGGCACTATAGTTCTTAAAGCTTTAGTTTAACTACCTACCTAAAAGAGGGGTAACTAAATAAACAAAAGAACTTAAAAAATCGCAACTTTTGTAGAGCGAATATAGACGCCAGCTTAGCTCAGATCTTTAAATCTTAAACTAAATAGATAAAGAAAAAGATTCTACATCGATACGTTAAAGAAATCCCGTTACTAAGTGTAAGTTACAGCTTTTATAGCTATTTAAATATTACAACTTTTATAGAGTAGTCATAGACACTAACTAGGCTTAAATCTTTAGATTTTAATTTACTACAGCTTACTATTATAAACCTAAGTACTGGGCTATATCCGCGATAGTACCTGTATTAAACGTTTTACTAAAGTTATTAACTATCTATCCTTTCTCTACTTAGACTACGTCACTCCAAGCCACTAAAACTATTAATATAACCTTATTCTAGCATACAACACAAACCTTTATCTCTTTACTATATAACAAAGCTATATAACCCAATCTAAAATACTAATAACTACTCTAGTCTATATCTTAGTATCTATATTATTCACTAAAGCAATCTACTTTTAAGTACCTATACTATACCTATATTAGTATCCTAGTCTTTTATATATATATATATATATATAGTATAATATACAAATTATTACCCTTTTCTTAAGGAGTATTACAATTTTAAGGGCCTTTAAGGCCCTTTACTTAATACTACTTATAACTAGTGCGTTAGTAGTATTAGCTGTACTATCCTCGCTATCTAAGTTATTACTTACAATACTATTAAAACTAAGTAATATTAAGTTAGTATTAGTATTATTATTAGAGTCTAAAGAAAGATTAATTAAGTTAACTACTTTACAAACTTTTATCTACTTAAGGGCAATATAAAAAGCTATTAGTTAGTTATTAATATAGCTATAGTAGTATAGCTATTAAAGGTTAGGGTGACGTTACCTATAGTAGCTGCATTAATAATTAACTTTTTATTATCTTTTATATCTTTAAAGTACTTAGTAAGTACCTTAATAAGAAATTACTATAATTATTAGTATGTACTTTTGTACGGGAGTAAGAGTACTTTATAGTAAGTATAGTGCCTTACTTTATATTAATTTTAGTTTTTTTTTTAGTAGTAAGAGCAAGTTTTGTTTCTAGCTTTTTAATTTCCGCTATAAAGGTAAGGGATCTGTGGATTAACTTAGGGGCCTCTATTGTAGTTATAATTTTAGTAGTGGTGTTATAGTTTTATAGATATTTATGGAAAATAGAGGTGATGTTTTTGGGTTTAATAAGAAGGATAGGATATTAGGGCTGGGTGTTATAAGAAGGAGAAAGTTTGTAGTTGTTATAAAGGGAAGGGGATTAGATTTATTAGTAGTTAGGTTTAAGGTAATAGCTAGGAGGAAGTATACTAGGTAGGTAATTACTTATAAACTAGTAATAAAAAATAGGTATAGAGGTTAGTATTTAGGGAAATGGAGTATAATATATTTATAGTAAGTTATATTTAATAGTTGTGTAGCTTTTAAATACTTAATAGGTATAGCTTTTTTTAGTCTTTATAACTAGGGATATACTCTAAGTAAGTAGGCACTAACTCCTTTACTTACTTACTTAACTTAGTTTAATTTACTTACCTACTTTCCCTTTACTTTAACTTTTTTTTAGTTTAACTCTAATCTTTCCCCCGTTCTAGAAAGTTAATAACTTTTTTACTTTTTCTTTTTCTATATTAAATACCTATATATTAATAGGCTTTATTACTATATTTACTATTATTTTAATTAGTAATTAGGAGTAGAGTATTTAAATAGCTGTTTATAGCCCGGGCTGGACCGTATATTACTTATATATAACTATAGTAGCACTTAGCTAATATTACTATCTACCTAAGCTATTCTTAATACCGTCTTTTAGAGTATATAGAAGGAGGGTATTTTTAATAATAAGGCTACTGTTTTTATATAGAATTATAAGTATAATTATCTATAAATATTTAACTTCCTAGAACTAATATTTACCTAAGTATAGTTTATACTTATAACACTACTAATACAGCTATAACTAGCCTTTTAATAGTAAGTAAGAGTAAAGTAACTATGGCCCTTAAAGATAAAGTACCTATAGCCCCTAAGAGTAAAGTAACTATAGTCCCTAAGGGTAAAGTAACTACGGCCCCTAAGAATAAAGTAACTACGGCCCCTAAGGGTAAAGCGACTACTATACTTAAGGGTAAAGTAGCCTAGTACCCTACCGTTGTATACGAGTTATTTAATAGCGACTCTAGAAAGGATAACTATAAAGCTATAGCTACACCTACAAAAAGTAGCACTATACTACCTATTAATAGAGTCTGTATTATTACTCTAACTAAGGTCTTTAATACTAAAAGCCTTAACTCTAAAAAGAATATACTAAAAAAGAGAAGTACGTATTTTATTTATAAGTAACTTAGAATTTAGTATATAGAGTTAATAAGTAAGTAAAAGTCAAGGTGGTTCTTACTAACTCTAGGGCTAAAAAGGCTTAGGGCGGTATTTAAGTTAAATTAAAAATAAGTTAAAGAATAGTAGTTAGTAGAGGGGATACTTTAAAGTTTTAGAAAAGGTCACGGGCTATAAAGGAACACTAAACTAGTAGTAGGTAAAGAATAATAATTTTACTAAGTATTTGGCTAAATTAAAGTCTATATAGTTTTAAAACTCTTTTTTAAGTTGTGTATACTTATATCTTTATTTACTTTTAAGTACGTTTTTATAGTAGAGTAGTGTATACTAAGCTGTATAATGCGTTAATATTATATTAATATTACGCTAATACTCTATTAATATTATGTCTATATAACGTTAGTAGGGTGTTAAAGTTATATTAAAGTAGGTATTTAGTAGGTTGTTTTAATAAAATCTAGTAGATTAATAGTAATACTAGCTACTGTACTATATAAAATAGTAGGGATAGTAAGTGGAGTATAGGGGATGTGGGTAATTAATATTGTTTTAGATAAAACAGGCGCTTAATCTAACTTACCCCCCCCTCCCCCCTCTAAAAAAAAAAAAACATTTTAACTCTAGACCTCTTTATAGTAACTATTTCCTTTTTCCTTACCTATAAAAGAATTATTAATAAACCCAAGAATATCTTTTTACTTATACTTTTTTTATATTTAATACACACTAAATAACCTATACACTTACTAAACTATATTACTTATTATTCTTAACTTTTTTTACAAAATAGTAGATATATTAAATAATAATTTAAAGGCTAGAGTAAGTCTATAGTACAGTATTATACTAAACTATTATTACATACTAGTTTTAAATCTAACCTTTCTATAAATTAAGGTAATTCTAGCTACTTTCCCTTTTAAATAACAGTAGTACGTACTTACTAATATTAATACATTATAGAGATAAAAGTCGAACCTAGCCTAAAGGGGCAATAACTAAAACTAAAAGTTAGGATTATTAACCCTAGTATATTACATCTAACTCTATAAGTATAAAGCCTAAATTAACTTAATAATACTAAGCCTTAATACTACTTATATTATAGTAATAATAGGGCGTTTATAGTACGCGATTGTATTTAAGGAGTTTAGTATTTATAAAAATTAATAACTAATTATATAAAAACTTTTACTTAATAAAGCCTAGTTAATTACTAGCTTACTGTTAATATAGTTTAGTAACTTTAGAACTAATATTTATTTTATTACTTAACTTACTTTTATATGTAGTATTTAAAAGAATATAAATAAGTACTAAAAAGTACTAATAAGTATAAACAATTCTTTTACTAATATAGCTTTATTACTAGTTATTCTTAAGGCTAACGGACTAGATTAATTTATTAATACTAACGTTATAGCTAGGCTTAGTATTAAAAGGATTAGGGATATATAGTTTAAACTAAAAGAAGTACTAGTAGGTAACGACGCTAATATACTTAAAAAGAAGATTTAAAAAAAGTAGTAGAATTAGTAATAGTAGTATAAAGATAATACTAAGGATTTAGATTATAGCCGTCCTAGTAAGTAATAAGAGTCTAAGCTCTAGAACTATATTACTTACTATTATAAGTTAAAACTAAAGGATTTATGCCTTTTTATCTAGGACTTAAAGATTTTAAAGTCTATAATACAAAAATAGAGTATAGGCACTTATCTATTCTTTATTAGATATAAGGGCTTATAAGTTATATCCCCGTTTACTTTCCTAGGTAAGTTAAAGAATTAACTAGGGTTTTCTTCTCCTATATTTAACTACTAATTAATTATTAAGTATATTTCAGCTTTTAATTAAGTTTTAAAAGTAGTTAACTATATAGATAATAGCCTATTTTATTACTTCTTTAGGATAGCAGATAAGCTTATTTATAGTATTATTATCCCTTTATAAAAGTTAGTAGTTAAGCTTTAGTAGGCCTACAAGGCTACGTTAGATGTAGTGCTTAAGGACGTAGTTATTTTAGATATATTTAGTGTACTATAGAAACTATTTAAGCTAGTATAAGAGATTACTAAAGCTTAATATATAAAAGGGGGACTAAATATAAAAGGAAGCTTTAATTAAGTAAGTCTATTATACTTTAAGTTACTAAATAGATAATTTATATTAAAGTATAAAGTAGATAGAGGTAAACGCACTAAGAAAAAGGACGTAGTATAATAGTATAGTGCTTAGTAAACTAGGGTACTAATAAGAAGTTTATTTTAAGACTAGCTATCTTTAAAATAATTATATATAATTATAAGCCCGTATACCTATTACGAATTGTGTATTAATAAAATAAAGGTAAGCTTTTTAAATAAATAACCCTCTATTTCTAATACTTAGAGTATATATATATATATTATTCCCTATTTAGGTATTATAACTACGTTTACTATAATAGCATTCCTAGTATTAACACAAGTAGTAGCGGCAACGCTATTTAAATTTCAACATCCACTAGTAGTACTTTATTTATACCTAGCTCGTCTTCGTCTAAGTATACTAGTACACAAATTTTAGTGTAATACTTTATAAGTTTAAATAAGTAGCTTTAAGTAGTCCTTTATAACGTACTCTATAGCCTAGTAACTATTACAATATACTACGTAGTTATACTGTAGTACTCTAATAAAGCGGGATATATAGAATTATTAGTAGCCCTAAAATAATCCTTAGTTATTAATTTATTAGTGCGATATAGAGGGTATTTAATTAAGTATTAGTATTAGTTTTAGTATTTATTGTTGTTGTACGTTCCTTCGGGGTTGCTCTAGGAGTACAACTGCTGCGCTTTCTGCAATATATGACTAGTAGTATTACTACTAGGTAGGGGGGTTTCTAGTAATGTAGGTATGGGGGTGCCTGTTTTAGTAGAAGGATGTTTAATTTTTAGTGGGGCGCTGCAGTACTAAGTGCTACTATACTAGCTATTAGAAGTATAAGTAGTATGTCTACCTATACTTAGGGGTAAAATTAGTATATAAGTTTTAATAGTAGACTTTAGTAGGGTACCGTTATTATTAATTATTATATATATAGTACCTGTATAACTTACCTTTAGGGTTTAAAGACTAGTATAAAAGAACTATTAAAGAACTAGAATATTAGTATAGTTCTATTAAATTAATAGGTTCTTTTTTATAGTTAGTAAAAAACGTTTTAGTGTCTTTTTTGTTTTTTTAGTACCCCTTAATAAGAATAAAGGCCCTGTCCCTAATTTATACCTACCACTACCTATTAGCTATTCTAGTATTATTAAGTTATTAAATAAAAACGCACTATAAGCTTTTGTTTGTTTTTCAGGATGCTTTTTTATAATGCTATAGTAAATAGAGTTAGTTAATAGATATATTATACTAAGTATAATAAGTAGTTAAGTAAGTATATATATATAGTGTTACTAAGTTAAATAGGAGTAATATAATTAAAGATACTTTAGCTTTTTATGAAGATAAGTAGAGGTAACAAACTATTATTAAATATCCTTTTTTTATTATTTTATTCTATTTATATTATTACTAATGTATTATTAGAAGGCGGGCGTTGTTATACTATACTAGTAGTTTAGTCTGGGCTGTATACAGATGTATTAAAGGATCTAAGGCGTAGTGGGGCCAACCGACCTTTTAACGCTAGATGGTATTGAAATAGGAGTGGGTTAACTGACCTTTTAATGCTAGATAGTGTTAAAAACGGAAGTGGGTCTATATATGTATTTCAAGCCCGGATTGTTTTAAAACTTAAGTAATTAAATTGTTTATTAAGAAAAGGTAGTATTCTTAATCTAAGGCTAAGAACTTAGAACGTAAAGCTTTTTATTTTTAATACTTTTTATAAAAGGTTACTATTCTATAATTATACTATATAACATACTAATCTTATATAGCTAGTTAACTACGCCTTTGTGCTTTATAGGCGAGTAAGTATATTACGTTATATATATAGTAACTACTTTACTAGAATCTGGTGGGTTTGCTGCTCTTTATAGTAGGTTAGGTTTACTCTATAATTACTTTTTAAATTATGTACTCTTAAGTTTATTAATAGTTTATATTAGTATAAGGGTAAGTTATATTCTAGTTAAGTTTTATGGCTTAAATGCGGTTATTTATAGTGGGCTCTTTATAGTATAAATAAGACTTAATTTACTTTTAATTCTAGGAGTATACTTATTAAATAATATAAACTTTAAGGCTTTTTTTAAGGGTTTTTAGGCGGTATAACCCTAGTATAGACGGGCCGGTAATAAAGGGGTTTGTGATAATTAGTGTAATAGTGTTAGTAAGTTAGTTATTAGTATAATAGGCTGGGCGAAAGGCTGGGGGTACTTAGGGATTAAAGTAAATAAGGCTTATAAGTATAGTCTATTAATCCCTTATAAAGTAGTAAATTTCTCTGTTAAGTTCGTTCCTTAAAATATAAGGGAGGTAGGTATACTAGTTAGGGAGCTTAATATAGCTCTCCTTTTTAAATATTATACTAACTATATCCTAGCTATAGAAGTTATACTACTACGTTAATAAGTACGTAAAGTGTTATGTACTATATACGTTACTACTTTTATTAAAATAAAGGGTAAGGAGTAGTTGCTTTTTAAGGCTTTAGTGTTTTTATTATAATATAGTGTGGTAGTCTTTATGTTTATAAGTATTGAGCTAGTTAAAAAGATAGTAAAGAAAGATTACTATAGTACTTAGCTTTATTAGTACTAGGTTAAGAAACTAATAAAAAGCTTTACTTTTTAATATAAGGTTGATACTTAAGGCCTAGGCTTTTAGTACTATAATAAATATTGTTTATAAAACAGTTTTAGTAATATTCTACATTTCTAAGGGTTCTTTTAAAATAAAGTATATACTTACGTTTTTATTTAACTTGTTATAGCTTTTAGGGAAGAACTTAATACTAGTAGGCTTTATACTAGATTTCCTAAGTATATAGTATAGTATATTAAAAATATCTAGGATACTCCTAAAATATAGTAAATTATAGTTAATTATATTAAGTTTTTTTAGGACTAAGAGTATACTAAATACTAACTCTAAAACGCTAGTATTAAGTATTAGTATGTTATAAAACTAAACTATATAAAGGATATAACTACTTTAGTATAAAGAAAAGACTATAAAAATATTAAATATATTAATATAGAGTAGTATAGTCTATATATTTATTTAAAATTAAGATGTATAGTAGACTTATATATTTTAATTATTCTACGTATTCCGGCTCTAAAGTTATCTTAAGTTATAGTTCTATAAAAAACTATAATTTTACATAGTAATAGTATCTTTTAAGCATCTTAACTTTTCTTAGTCTTACTATTATAGAATATAAAGTCTAGGTATAACTACTTATATATTTAGTATATAATACAAAAATAAATTAGAGTAAATAGGAGAACTTATAAAGTAAATTATTAAAGCGTAAAAGTAGACCTTTAATATATATACTAGTATACTAACTAATCCTAGAGTTGTATACTAGAAATAATTAATAATTTATTAGTTAATTAAGAAGATATAAAGAATAAGTAGCAGTCCCTTTAACTCTTTATTTAGTTTAAAAATTCTATTATTATAAGTAGAATCTAAGTAGGATCGCTAAAATATAACGCTAATAATAGTAGTCTCCCGCTAACAGTAGTCTCTTTACTAATAAGGTAAAGGAAAGACGTTAGGGAATAGTATAAGAAGCCGCCCCCTAGAGTAAACAATAAAATTAATAATAGTTCTTAACTACAACTTATAGGTTTCCTAGTAAAAGGGCCTAATAACCTAGTAGTAGGGTCTATTATTAGGGATTCTAAGTTTATTACAAAGCTTTAATAGAAAAGATATTCTAAATAGGCTTTATATAAATAAACTAAATATTATAATAGAAATAAAGTAAAGTATAATTTTAATAATAGGTTAAGTAGAAAGTATTAAAGGTAGGAAAATATAAGTTAGTAAGGGAGGGGAAAAAGGTTAGTAAGTATAGTAAGTTATTTACTTATTATTTTATTGTTATAAATACGTATAAGGGTAGAGTGTAGTAGTTGTATACCTAGAATATTTAAAGACTATATAGCTTTGAAATTGATACTAGTATATAGACTAAGCTTTAAAGGACACCTCTTTTACAGAGAAAAATCTACTTAATTCTTAATACTATTATTTTATTCTAGCTTTAGTATTATAGTTTTCCTTTTATATAACTTAACTTATATTTAAGTATAGGGTTATTTATTAATAAAACGATATTTATTTATATTTACTGTATATCTTAAAGCTGTTTTTAATGTATTTTTTAAATATTTTTATAATACTATTTTAACTTTATTTATCTATTTATAGTAACTATAATAGTATCTTTCCCGTTATTATCTTTATTTTTATTATTTTTATTATTATTATTATTTTTATTATTGTTTTTATTTTTATTTTCGCCCTTATCTATTAAGTTAAAAGACACTACTAAAGATAATAATAAGGTTAAACCCTTATTCTTATTCCTATCCTTACCCTTATTATTATCTTTATTACTATCCTTTATTTTAATATTATTAAAGTACTACTCTAGTTAAATACACTTAATAACGTTAAAAAAAAGTTAATTATATAAAATCCCCTTATTATTATAAAGTATATAACTATTATTAAACTATAGAACAGTATTATATATACAACGAGTAATATTACTAAATATACTTTTAGTGGTAGTTAAGCGTTTTAGTATGTGTATTAAGTTAAGAAGTATAAATAGTACTAGAATTAAACTTCTATAACTATACAGTAGGATAGTTAGTTTAATAAACTTAGTTTAAAAATAAAAAAGGGTACTTTTATTTATACTTAGTTCTTATTATTAGTAGGAGTAGATATGCCCTATTGCCCTAGGTAGACATTAATATCTAAAGAATAAAAGCGTTTTTAAGTATTTCACTTAGCTTCCTAGGGGTCCGTCCTAACGCCTAAGCAAGTACTTCTCTAATAATAGTTATATTACTCTTTCTCCAACGTTAGTTCGGTTTCTACTTATAAATATACTTTTTAATAGGGTTAGTGCTTTTTTAAAATATCTACTTCTTAATATACTAGTAACTATTATATAAAAAGACGTTATTTTTATTACACCTAAGCACTATAACTATAGAGTCTAAGCTATTTTAGTTAATAAGTATTATAATACAAGTAACTTCAACAATACTACTAAGTACGTAAAATAGTTTATATACTATAAGTCTATTAGCGTACTTAGTATTATAGTAGGACTTTAATTTCTTAACTAGTTATTTAAAATTATTTTTAGTATTTTATAGTAAGTACTTAAAAAAAAAAGTATATATATTTAAGTAAGTTTACTTATTAAAAAGGAGTATTATTTATTTTTAATTTTTAGTTATTTTTAACTTATATTTATTTAGTTTTTTAAAAAAGTCGTAAACTATATTTCTAAGTTAGTAAGTATTAATTTTATTAGAAATAACTATATAGGTAACTATGTTTATAAAGGAGATGGGTTTAGGGGTAGTTTAGGTAGTCTACCTAGATTATTTAATTAACTCTACTATATACTTTAAGACTCTTTAGGTAAAGGCCTTAAGTTTATTAGTATCTAATAAGTTAGCAGTAATAAACTAGATAATTACATTTAATACTTATAAAAGTATTAAGAAATATATTAAACACTACTAAAGGAGGTATTATACTACGTTAAATATAGCGCCCTTATCTTTATAAATATAGAATAGTAGTTTTAGTATTAATTCTACTAACTTTATTATTAGTATTATTAGTATTATTAGTATTATAGCGAGCCGCGTACTTAAGGCTAGTAAATAAAGAACTAGAAGAGCTTAATAGTTTATGTATAGGTTAAGTTAAGTTAGAGAGGGGGGTTTTTTAGTATATCTACTTAGTGGTGTTTTATAGAAGATTGTGCGGAAGAGGCGGAAGAAAGGAAGGGAAGATAAGTATTCTATTACGCGTAACGCGTTTGTGTTTACTTGTATTAGTATAAATACAAGCTATACTAGTACTAAAAAAAACTTAAAATAAACTTATTTAGAACTTAAATAGTTTTTAAACTTAGTAACCCTAAATAAGTAGTTTCTTTTTAGTTTATTTACTACGTTTATTAGTAGTTTAAAAGGAAGAAGTTAAGTAATAGACTAGTAAAGTAACCTCTAGGTAGAGAAAACAATTAGTTATTATTTTCCTATAAATATAATAGGGTTTAAAGGTTATATAGCTTTTAAATAGCTTTTATAATATTTATTAACTTTTTAAAGTAAAATATATACAGGTAAATATAATTTTAGTTATTAAGTTATATTAAAACTTATTTATTATTTTTTATAATTAGGACTACTTATTAGCGATAGCGTTATAGAGCTTATAAACTATTTCTCTAAGGCGGTCTATATTAATATTCGCGTAAACTTTAATACTAGTAATAGTACCTATAATAGAATTACATTTAGGTTTAATATTAGTTCCCTTAGATCTTTTAATTAAATTATTAATATACCTATAGATTCTTTTATAAAAAAACTTAAGCTTTTTAGTACTAAATTTATTCACAGTAATAAATTCAGCAATTATCTTTAACACAGCTAAGTTTAGTTACTATTCCTTTAACCCAACTCTAGTAGTATAGTTTTACTATTATATAACTTAGTATATAGGTAATAAGGGTATAGGCTTATTTATCAACAAGATAATCTTTATTTATTTCTACTATATACACTAAAGCTATCCTTAATATACAGCTTCTAAATAGATTCAATTATACTGTTTTGCCCTTCTTAACCTATTTAGTCTATATTAACTATAGTAGTATTGTCCCCGTTCTCGTCCTTATCCTTATCTCCGTTCTTATCCTCGTCCTTGTCCCTATTCTCGTCCTTATCCTTATCATTATTCTCACTCTTATTATTATCTTTATTATTATCCTTTATTTTAATATTAATACTATATTAATTAAATAGCTAAATAGAACTAGTTATATTAAAAATAAAAAGGCTCTTTACAAATTCTTACTCCTAAATAAGTATATAGTTATTTTAAAATAACTTAAAGGGCCTAAGTATATAAAGAGTGATTTTATAAAATATACTTTTAGTAGTAAGTAAGCGTTAAAGTACCTCTATAATTTCTAAGAGTAATAAAAGTACTAGAATTAGACTCCTATAACTATATAGTAAAATAGTTAATTTAGTAAACTTAGTTTAAAAAAAAGAAAGGGTATTTATACTTAGTTCTTATTATTAATAAAAATAAGAATACTCTATCCCCCTAGATAAACGTTAGTACTTAAAGAATATAAACGTTCTTTAGTATCTTATCTAGTTTCTTAGTAGTCCGTCCTAATATCTAAATAAGAACCTCTTTAATAATAGTCGTATTTCCTTAACTACACTATTAGTTTAATTTGTGTTTATATATAAACTCCTTAATAGAGTTATTTTCCAGTTAAGACATTTACTTTTTAATATATTTATAGGTATTATAAAAGTAGACGTTATGCTTATTATACTAAAGAGTAGTAACTATTAAGTTTACACTCTCGTAGTTAATTAGTAATACTTTACGGACTACTAAGAGAATTAAATTAAGTATATAGGCTGGTTTAGATATTGCAACCCTATCGGTGTATATACTATTATAGTAGAACTCCAAGCTCTAAATAAGCTCTTTAAAGTTAGTTTTAGTATTCTAGAGGAAGTACTTAAAAAAAAAAGTATATATATCTAACTAAGCTTTTTTATTAAAGATAAGTGTTACTAGCTTTTTGTTTTTAGTAATTATAAAAGGGTATCTACTTAGGTTTTATAAAAATTTATAAGCTATAATTTTAAAATTACTCTAAATAATTTCTTTAAAAATATCTAAATTAGTAACTACGTTATTAATAGAGATAGGTTTAGGGGCAGCTTAGGTGCTGCGTCTAGATCTTTTAATCGCGTCTATTATATACTTTAAAACTCTTTAAGAAAAGGCCTTAAGCCTTTTAATATTAAACCTATTTACCGTAATAAATTAGTTAATAATTTTTAATACTTGTAAACCCGTTAGGAAAGATACTAAAAGTAATTAAAAGAAATAGTAGTATATTGTATTAAACACAGTACTCTTATTCTATAGGCTATCTTCCAGTATTATTATAAGCTATAAGCTCTGCCCGTTTTTAGTAGGATTAAGTTATGGAAGTGGGATTATTTTGTTTATAGTATGTTTTAAAGTAAATAGCGGGACTTTATAGGAGAGGTATAGAAGAAAAGGAGGGAAGAAGTTAGTAGAAAAAGATAAAGTAATAATGTACTAAGTAAATTTTAGGACTGGATTATTTAAAAACTAGGTAGTCTTTAAATTAAGTAAGTACGCATAGATTAACTACCTACTACTTTAATACTAGGTGGTTTTTAAATTAAGTAAGTACGCGTAGATTAACTGCTTATTACACGCGCTTTATTATACGTAACGCGTCTACGTATATTTAATATAATATAAATACAGGAAAAATCTAATAGTAAATAGATTTTAAGGTAAGTTGTTTAGAAACTAACTAGTCTTTAAACCTATATAGTTATAGTTTATGTACTGTATCTATAGTTATTAGTTATATCTCGTTAAGATTACTATTTAAGGAAAAACGAGTTTTTTTTTTATATATAACTAGTAATATAACACATTAGGATAGATCCTTAGGATAAAAGGCGCTAGCTCTCTTAGTAGTAAGCTAATTCTGCTCCGCAATAACTTATAGAACACTCTAAATAAATAGTATTACTAAGGTGTAGCTGGCTTTTTAATTAACGAGGAAGGGCCGTTAGTAGTTATGCACGTATTAGTAACATCCTTAAAACTACTAACGCCGTACTGCCCAGTGCTTTTATAAAACTAGTACGTATATTTAAACTACTTAGTAACGTTTAATACAGTGTGAAGCTGTAGTGTATTGGGCGTAAGATTAATTTAAGCTATGGTTGGGTTAGGGATACTAAAGTCTATATAAGTACCGTCTATCACAGTAGCTGTGTAGGTAATGTAGGGTGTAAATTAGTTAGATAATATAGTAAAAATGTTACTATTGCGGTTAAGGGTCTAGTTAAGGATATTTAGGGTTTAAGACTATCTAGAAACGGCCGTTAACCTTAAGCGGTTACTAGTCTATATTAGTATAGGACTATAAATACGTCTATATAGCCGTAAAGCCGTTTATTACCTACTTAGTAATGCCTCTTAGGCAGAAGAGTAGTGTACCCTTTTCCTACTTATTATAAAGGACCCGTAGTATTTCGGCCTTTTAGAGTATATAGTTAAACTTGTTTTTATTAATTTAGAAGAAGTAAATAATAATATCCTTAACTTTAAAGACCTAAGTTACTTTTTTTTTTATCCTAAAACTATTTACTCTTAGCTAAAATACTAGGTTAGAATACTGGCTAGCAATCCATATCTTAGTAGGACTTTCCTTTAGTAAAGTAACGGTCTTTTTAACAACTTCCCATTTCTCCTTTATACTTATTAAGTAGAGTTTATAAAAGATAGACTAATAATAGGGGTAATCGGTTTTAACCTATAGCCTTATAACTAATCGCACTAGCTCTTAAATTTCAGCTAGCGCGTTACTAACCTTAACCTATTGTATAGTAACTATCCTCTTTCTAAGGCCTTTTAACTCCATAGCGAAGTAGAAGAGGTTTTCCTTTATACTAATAAAAAAGTTATTAAAAAACATCTTAGCTATACTTACTACATCAACTAGACCAAGTTAAATCTATTCTATACATTAACTTTTAATAACTATAATTAGTATATTTATTAACTTAATAATAAACTATATTATATAAATATTAAAGTTATACTTTAATATATTACTACTAAAGGATACAGGGAGATAGACTGTTATAATATTACTACCCTCCGAGTTAGTATTATTAAATAGCCTCTTAATACTATATTTAAATTAAATAATAGACTGTAACTTATAGCTAAGGACTAGAATAACAGCTTTAGAGGCCGCGTTACTAACTATTCTTACCCTCTCTTTATAAGACTCTTCCTCTCCTATAGCCTTATTATAGAGTAATGTCTTTAATAAATTATTAGGTACATCCTTAGTACCCTCTTCTTCTTCCTCCTCTACGTTAAATATAGTACTGTTAAATATTTTTTTATCTTCTTTAGTACCCTTTCCTTTTATAGTCTTGTCTTTTTATAGTATATTAAACTTATTAGTACTACTTAAAAGAGCTAATTACTCGTCCTCTCCATCAAACTACAATAGCTAGTTATTAAGCTACTTTTAGCTATTAGTATCGTTTAAATTATCGGGGCTAGTTTGGTTTTTGTTCTATAAAATAGTATTAGTAAATAGGTAGTGTGCTGTTAGGTTAGTATTCCTAACTAGGCGTCTCTTCTTCCTTAGTATTAAGGACAATCCTTCTACCTATAAAACCATAGTAATTGTTAAAGTTATACCACACCGCCTTAGGCCATCCTAGAAAGGTATATTAGTTATAGTATTAGTATTATCTAGTTAGTAGAGAATATAAAGTTAACGGGAGAGTATACCTTTAAATTTATATATAGCAGAAGTAACCACTTCCTATTTATACTTAAATTTTATTTTAAAGACCCTAAAAACTAGCATTCCAATCTATTAATTAAAACCTATTAGTACTAAACTTAAATACAATACTAAAACTAAAAACTTACATTAACTAGAAACTTAGTAATCCAGTTATAATTATATTTTTAATAAAAGTTATATTTAAAAACAAGTATTTAATATAGTTCCTAGGGCCACTTATAGTACTTATTATTTAAAAGTACATTAGTAAACAGTACATTAGTAAGTAAAAAGTAGTCCGTTCTATAGACATAGGCTTTTAAAGGCATATAACCTTAAAATCAAAAAAGCAAAAGCGGGGTAAAAGTAGCCGGGACTTAAGGGCCGAGTATAAGACACAGCAGGGCCACCCACAGAGGACCCCTAACTAACTTCGCCCCGGGCGTTTAACTTCCTAAAATAGCCTTAGTACTTACATACTATCCGCAGGGCCTTAGTCTATACTATAAATAACCCGAATATAGTAAAGTACTTAGTATATTAACTTTTCTCCACTATATTAATTAATTACTACTTATTATATATAACGCGTCCTACTACCCGTAACTATAACAAACTAAATCCTTAAATAGCACTTTATAATAAAGACCTTAAAAAGAAAATTACTAACTTATTAATATTAAAATATCTAGTTAGCTACTCAGTACTATAACAACACTAATATAAAACAAACTAAGCCTCGCTACTAAAATATATACAACTAAAAAAGGACCAACAGCAATATTAATATCTATAGGCAAGTTAATAAAGAATTAGTGGGATTTATTTATTAGTATATTTAAATACGTTATCTAGGAGTTTAAATCCTATTTAATATACTATAAGGATTTAGAGTTAGTAGTTGTAGAGCTTATAGGTATACTTAAAGCTACTAAAGGCCTAAATAAATAAAAATAAATAAAGTTAAATAAGTACTTACGTTCCCTTTTACCTTAGGGCTTAGTTAATATAGTTTCTTTAAATTAAAAGGTCTTATTATATATCCTACTAACTATAAATAAACTAATACTTATTATAAAAATACTAAGCCTCCTTTATAATAAAAGTCTAGCCGGTTCTTAAAAGAAGTATCGCTATTATAACTATAAAGTAAATACTTAGAAATATAAACCTAAGTCTAAGCTAAAGGGCATTATAAAAGAGATCCTTTATTATAAAAGTACTAAAGATACAGACCCTCCACTTAAAAGTAATAACGGGTCTAGACACAAGTATACTATAAGTAACTAAATAGTAACTAAGGAACTAAAAGATAATAACAATATAACATAGAATCTAGCGTTGCGCAAAAATACAAATAAACCAATAAGTAACTAGGATAATATTAGAATATTAAAAATATTAGCTCGACTCTAAAGAACTATAGCTAAAATAGACTAACGGGTTAAAGTAACAGATATTACCTATAAAAGCTAGAGTATTAACTACCTTAATACAATAAATAGCCTTTAAACAAAAGTAAAGGGACGGTCTAACGTCATTTTTAATAACTAAAACTACTACTTAATTAAGGACCTTATATTCTACTAAGTTTTTAGGAATAATATATAAAACTATTTATACTATTTTATTAAAAAGTATAACTTAGAGAGTAGCTAAAAGTTTAATAGTATAATATGCCGTATAGATAGGCTAGCTTAAAAACTAAAGGACTTAAGCTGAGTTAATTTTACAGGGCTTATTAAAAACTAAGGGCTTATTATAAATAACGCTTAGTGGGTTAGGATATTCTAGAGCTACTTATAGACCTACTAAAAGTAGTATAATTTATAGAAGTGTTAGCTAGAAGTAAAGGAGCTTAGTTAACGGAAAAGCCCTAAATAAATAGAGCTACTAAAGTTCTTAAAATCATAAAATATTAAACTAAAATACAGCAAAACACTAAATAGCTATCTAGCGGACTACTTTACTCATAAGCTTAACTTAAGTAATATTAATTTTAGGAATAGTATTTACTACTTTACTATAGTTAGTATACTAGTTAATACTTTTAAGTAAAGTATTTTTACCTTCCTACCTAAGTACTTAAACTTATAGTATAAACAATTTAAAAGTAGTAAAAAGTTAAGTCTAAAAAGGCACAAACTTAAGGTTACTTACCGGTTCCTTACTAGCCGGGTGTCTATACTTATGGGCCTCTATAAAGCTACTAATGTAAGTATTATAGAACTAATAATTAAAGGCTAGTTACTAAAAATAACTAAAGTAATTAACTTTATACGAAGTAGAGTAGAGAGGGAGTAGGTAACGAAGTTACTCTTAATAAACTTTGTTTGTCTAAAGGAGAAGAGGGGTAAATATAAGGAAGTAATATTAAATAGTAAAACTAATTAGTAACGGGGGGATATAAATATTACTATAGAGTTAAGAAAGCTAGGTAATAGTGATAAATAAGTTAAGGAATAGGGGCAATTCCTTTAAAGAGGTTAATATTTAAAACTACTTTTTTTTTTTTTTAGTTTTTAAACTAAAGTAGCTTATAGTTAAATAGTATATAAAGTATTACTTTATAATTAGGATTACTTAAGTAGTAAGAGTTATAGAGGTAGGATATAACTAAACTAGGGTTAAAATACTAAGTAAAGTATTAAATAGGTAATAGTTTTTAGTTTAGCTAGTTTAGTTAGTTAAGGGACTTTTAACTTATACGGGTTTTAATTTAAGTTAATATTTAAAACCCATAAGTTATTTATAAAAACTCTACTTTACTTCTTAATTATACTTATAAATAAAAAGAACTAACTCTATTATATATAAACCGTTTTAACTTTACTTACTCCCTTTTTACTATATATTACTTATAAGTACAAAGCGTCTAGTTAATATAGCGTTTTTGTATTTTAAACTTTAATATAATTACTAGTATTTTAAGTCTATATAGCTTTAAATTTAGTTTACTACTTAGTTTAAATTAAGAAGTAGTACTATAGTTATTATAAGTTAGGGTTAAGCTTTAATATCCTCTAAGCCCTTCTAAAAGCACTAAGTAATATAAGTATATATTAATATTACTTAAATATAAACAATACTTTATTAAATTATTAACTTTAAATTACTATATTAAGTAATACTTTTTATACTTACTTACTTACTCTTTATAGCTACTTTATTATACTTACCTCTATTAAGAATAATTCCGACCTTAGTAGGGGCGACTCCTACTTTAATAATAATAACTCTTATTTTAATAATAATAACTCTAACTAAAACAAAAGTAACTCTAGCTAAAACGGCAATTCTAGTTAAAATAAAAGTAACTTTAACTAAAATAAAAGTAAATATATAAATACTAGGTAGTAAAGTTAAAGTAAAGGGAATTTAGTAAACTAGAATTTTAATAAACTTACTAACTTTAAAAGTATATATAACGGGTTTATTAATAATAATAAGGGTAATTCTAACTTCTATAATATTAAGGATAATACTATTTATAGTAATATAAATAGTAGTATTAATAAATAAAAAGATAATAACCCCTAGTTTTTTTCTATAAATAAGAATTTTAAAGAATTAAATAATAATAATAATAATACAACTTTAAAAAACTCTATAGCTTTAACTTTTAAACTTATATTTATTTTTAATTAATAAAAAGTTTATACTTAGGTTATAAATCTAGTTAACGACTGGGATAAGCTTACTAGACGTATTATAGTTATTATAAAGTTTAGTTTAATTATATGTTTTAAGTATAGTAAGTAGTAGTCCTTAAACTATATAATAATAGTTACTAAGAGTGTTAGGGATTTTACTATAAAGGTAAAAGCTAAGATATAAATAAAATTTCCTATTTATAACTAACTTAAACTTAATAAGTCTTTTTTAATACTTAGAATTTTAGTAAAAATAAGTAAAGTATACTCTTAAAGCCTTAGTATTAGTTTAATAAAGAGGCTTACTTTAGGGGTTTTATTAATAAACTTAGAACTACCTTAAATTAAGCTAGAGTTAAAATAAGAACTACTAATACTTATAACCTTAACTACTTTTAACGTTAATAGCTTTTTAAACGTTACAACTTTACTTAGTAACTTTAAATTTTTAATAAATTTAATACTATTACTTATATAATATTTAGTACTTAGTACTAATATTTATTTTAACTATAAAATTATAGTTAATAATAAAATACTATAAATTAAACTCTATAGAATCCCTTATATATACTTTATATTAATAATTAAAGAGTTAATTTATACATTCTTTCTTAACCTATATAAGACTTTAACAAAAGTTAGGAAAAAGTTAGTTTATAAAACGCAACTAAAAAATAAATAATATAAGTCTTTTTATAATAATATAGTATACCTAAATTTATAAGCTACGTATAAAGAACTATTAATATAAGAATATATACTTTAATTATTTAAGAATATATTAAAGTAAGTATATAATACTAAATAAAAAGTTAGCAGAGGGGGGAGTACATTTTTTATTAGTACTAGTATTAAGAAATATATATAGTTAATTTATAAAATAAGTATATAAGTAAACGCTACAGCTAAAGATAAAAACGACTTTTACAATTTTTTTTTTTTACTAAATTAAAAGAATACTAAGGGGCGCTATAGTAGAGTATAGACTATTAAGAAGTACCTAACTGGGTTTTGGAATAACTAAAAAAAAAAAGTAAAAGAGGATTTATCTAATACTATACACTTTAACTCACTAAGTTTTAAAGTGGTAATAAACAGTCTATTATCCCCTTAACTCTTTAACCTAGTTATAGAATAGAGTTTATTATAAAAGGATTCTGTACTTTAAATTTAACTTACTTAGTACTACTACTAACTAAATACTATCTAGTTTTTTTATAAGTAAGATATTAAGTATACCTTTTTATTACCCTTTAGTTTTAATAAAGATATTTTAATAAACCCTTTAACTTTAATAGTTAAAGGCAGTACTTATACTTTATATTATATTAACTACCTCTAAAACTCTTATAGTATTACCTTTAAGCCTAAACTAAACTATAAAATTTTTAATTATAGTCTATACTACTATTAAAGTTATACTATTAATTAAGAGTACTTAAGTTTAGTTAATAAGAAACTATATAGTTATACTTATTTAATAAATAAAGGATATAACAATAATATACTAAAGGGGATTATAAAGTAAGTAACTCTAGCTAAGGCCTATAAAAAGTTAGATACTATTTTACTTAAATCTAACAATTCTTTAAAATACCACCTAAAGAAAAAGGACTAGTATATATACTAGTAAGTAAAGTAGTAGTATACTTTATAATTAGTATAAAAGATTAAAAAAGTAAACAAGGAGTGGCTTAAAGATAATAGCTTTATAAGGTTAACTACTAAGAGCTATTTCTTTAACTACTATAACAAAAAAGCACTACTTCGTTCCTATAAAAAAGCATTTTTCTATATAAACTCCTATATATATTAAGAATTTATTAAAATAATTACTAGTCTATACTTTTTTTTTATAAACACTATTTAAATCTTTGTACTTTTATTACTAAACACCATTATAAAAATAACTATACTTTTTTATAGTATTTTAATTACTATTTTATAATTATTCTTTAACTCTATTAATCTTTAATTCTAATATATTTTAATAAATAATTACTAAATTCTATTAGTATCTCTTTAAAAAAAAATAGTATCTCTTTAAAAAAAAATAGTATCTCTTTAAAAAGAAACGTTAGTAAAAAAGGGTTTTAGCTTTATAAAGATAATTAAAATATATAACTTTAGCTTTTTACTAGAAATTATAATCCACTAGAATAAGTACTTAGTATATAATAACCTTAAACTAGACTTTAATTTACTTAATTTCTAAACTAGTACGGAAAAGTAAAAGTTTTAATAGTTAAGTAGTAGTAAGTAAGATCTATTCTATAAGTATCTTAAATAACTAAAGAAGTATTAATTAAATTTAGAAGAAAGTATAAAATAGGCCTATAACTTAGCCTTACATCTCTTACTTTAATCCTTCTATTAAAAGGTACTACTTTATATTATACTTAAATAAAAGTAAAACTAGAAATTTATATAAAAGGTCAATTAAGATATAGTTAAGTTTATTTAGTATTAGATTAAAGAAATTACTAATACAACTAGTATAACGGTTTTCTAAAGTAGTAGTAACGCTACAAGTACACTAAAAAAGCACTTTTAAAAAATATAAGGGTAAAAAAACAACTATACTAACTAAGAGTATACTAAGTATTACTAGTATAAGTTATACTAAGCTATCCTTAATAAAATTAACTATTTTAAAAAGTCATTAAAGCCTAGTACTACTAGGGATATAAATAAGTATGCTTTTAAATAGCTTTATATAAAGAACTTCTTTACGTTCTACTTAGTGCTTTTATAGATTAGGGACCGCGGGGAGCTCTATAAGTACTACTTTAAGAGTAAGTTAGAGAAAAACAAAAAAACAGTTTTATATATAAAAAGGTATATATATAGCTTATAAGTACTAAGGGCAATCTTAACTAAAAGGGTATTTACTATTAATAGTACTAACACTAAGTACATAATACTATACTATAAAGATAGTCCACCTAGAAACTATATAAATTTACCAGTAAAATTAAAAGACATATAAACTACAGAAGCCGTTTAAAATATAGTTTACCCTTAAGTAATTAAACTAGTAATAAGTACCTAAGGATTTAAATTTTAAAGTTATATAGACTTAAAACATTAATTATTTATAAACTTAAATAAATTATTATTTTAAATATTAAAATTAATTATTTATTACCTATATTATATATTAAAGTATCTACCTAAGTTAGAATTAAATTAAATTTAAGTACACACCCTTACTTTTAGAGGGACTAGCTTAATATAAAGTAAGTAAACTAAGTGACCCTAGTAGTTTAAGTAGTATATAATTAAGAAGTAGTAAAGGTATACAAATAATAATTAAAGAAACAAAGCAGCCTATCTATTAAAAGGAACAGGGCTCTTATTAGTACTATTTATTCTAGTCTTTATTATATCTAAATTTTTACTTTTTACACAAAAATTATTACTTAAAATAATTATTCTTACTAAAATCGTACTTAGTTATTACTATTAATTAATATCCTAGACAAAATATAATAAATACTATAAATACTATATTTAATTAATTTACCCCTCTAAATATAAAAGACCACAATAAAAGTAAAGCGTCATTACAGTAATTATCTAAGCAACTCTATAGTAATAAAACACAAGGAGATAGGAGTACTCCTTTAACTACTTAAAACTATATTAAAAGTAAAACATTATTATAGTATTTATTTAAGCAACTCTGTATTAGCAAGATATAGAATAATACGTATAGTTAAACTATAAATCGGGAAAAGTATAACACTTTAACTAAAAAAAGTTAATAGTTATTTATTAACTAAGGAGTTAAATTATAAAAGGAACTAAAAGAGTATTAAAATTATTTAATTTATTTTATTAAAGTTTTAGTAAAGGAAACTAAAGTAAAAAAGGTTAAGGAAGTGTATTTTTAAGTTATATTCTACCTTATAAAACTTTTAAAAAGTATATAAATACTAAACTTTCTAAAACTTAGTAAGTAATATAAATAATAGTATTATATTTTACTAATTAATATATATTATAGTTAATAAGTATTAGAATTAGTATAATAAAAAAAGAAAAAAGAAAAAAGGTAAATACTACTTTTAAATAAACTTATATTAATAATTAATTATTAGTTTTTATAGAGAATTAACTTATACTAAGTTTATTTAAGAATAAGGAAAGCTTAAATACTTAACAGCTAGCGGGCAGCGTAAATACATAATAACTAGTAAGTAGTACAAACACATAATAACTAGCGGGTAGTATAAATACATAATAGGTAGTAAACAGCGCAAATATACAACAGCTAGTAGGTAGTATAAATACCGAACATCTAGTGGGCAGTGCAAATATATAATAGCTAGCGGGTAGTATAAATACTAAATAGCCAGTAGGCAGCGTAAATACATAATAACTAGTAGGTAGCACAAATACTAAACAACTAGCAGGTAGCATAAATACTAAATAGCTAGCGGGTAGTGCAAATATATAATAGTTAGTAGGTAGTATAAATACTAAATAGCTAGTAGGTAGTACAAATACCAAATAGCTAGTAGGCAGTACAAATACTAAATAACTAGTAGGTAGTACGAATACTAAATAACTAGTAGGTAGCACAAATACTAAATAGCTAGTAGGTAGCACAAATACCAAACAGCTAGTAGGTAGCACAAATACCAAACAACTAATAAGTAGTATAAATACTAAATAACTAATAAGTAGCACAAATATTAATACAAATACTAAACAGCTAGTAGGCAGCGCAAATATACAATAACTAGCGGGTAGTACAAATACTAAACAGCTAACAAATAAATAAAATAAAGGGAGAAATAAAAAAACATAAAAAAAATATAACTAATAACTAAGTAGTAGAGTAAAACTATTATCTACTTATACAAAGTTTAATATAATTAAAAAACAAGTTAAAAACTAAAACTATAATATACTAACTATAAAAATTAATACTTCTTTACTAAGTTAGTTAAAAATATTTATAGCTATTAAAAAAGAGTTAGTTAGTTAATTTTTAAGTATATTAAATATAAAGGATATAAATTATATAGGAGAGTTATTATTTATTTATATATTTAGATTTAATATAAAAAAGTAACTATATACTCTACTTAAAGAATATATCTTTAAAAGTAGTACTATACAGCTAAGTTAAACAGAAAAGTATATCTAAAATCTAAAGTTAAGTAAAGCTTAAAAACTAACAAAGTTTATTAAAGTCTAGGATACTATAAATAGAATTTTAATTAAACTAGGAGAAGTAGTAGTAAACTTACGTTATTTTGTAGCCTAGTACAAAGTTTAGAATTAGTAGGAGGAGTTAAAAAAGGCTTATAATACTAAAGAAAAAGTTAATAAGTTTAGAAAAATAATAAGTAATATAGGAAAAGGGAGACTAGGAAAAAGGTTAGATATAGTTATAGTAAAGTATTTATTTAGTAAAATAGACTTAAAAGAAGAAGAAAAGAAAAAAAAGAAGAGTATTTTTAAATTAGCTATTTTAAAGTATTTAGTTATTAGTATACTAATAAAGTACTTTAAGTATAGAGTTTTAATTTTTATCCCTAAAAGTATTAAAAACTAGTAAAAGCACTTCCTTAGTATAGAAAAAGAGTAAAAAAAGGGTATAATAAAAATAAATAAGTTAAAGTAAATTTTATAGTATATAGTAACGAAAATACCGAAACTATAGGAGATATATAATACTATAAATAAAAGTATTATAAAGGGGTTTTTAAAAAATAAAATTATTAAAGTTACGTATATAATAACTTTAGTACAGGAAGGGGAGCTAAAGAGAAAAGATATTAAAGAGCTCCTACTAATAGATTTTTTTAAATAGTAGCAAGGAAGGATCTATCGTCTTTAAAAACCGGATAGTCTTTAAAGTAGGATATATTAATAGTTACTTACTTTAAAGTATTTTTCTTTAAGTTCTTTTTAGTTATAGAATTAAAAAGCTAAATAAGTACGTACTTTATTATTTTATTTAAAGTAGTTTAGCTATTACTATAGCTATAGTAGCTTAGCTATAAAAGCTATAACTTAATAAGAGTTATATAAGCCCTAATAACCTACTTCCTAAGTCAGCCCCCTTTTTTTTAACTACACTAACATTTAACCATCTCCTCTACATCTACAATTTTAAAACACATTATAAAAACTATATTTCATTAAATTATAAACTAATTAGCTATCTAACTTATATAAACTTTTTTTACTAAAAGGCTTTTAGGAAGTAGGGCGTTATAAAGCTAAATAGCTAACTAACTATCTAGCTTATACAAGCTTTTTTTACTAAAAGGCTTTTAAAAAGTAGGGCGTTATAAAGCTAAATAGCTAACTAGTTATTTAATTTACGTAAGCTTTTTTTACTAAAAGGCTTTTAAGAGGTAGGGCGTTATAGAGCTAAATAGCTAACTAGCTATTTAACTTATATAAACTTTTTCTACTAAAAGGCTTTTAAGAAGTAGAGCGTTATAAAGCTAAATAGCTAACTAGCTATCCAGCTTACATAAGCTTTTTCTACTAAAAGGCTTTTAAAAAGTAAAGTATTATAGAGTTAAATAGCTAACTAACTATCTAACTTAAATAAGCTTTTTCTACTAAAAAGCTTTTAGAAAGTAGAGTATTATAAAACTAAATAACTAACTAGCTATTTAACTTATATAAGCTTTTTTTACTAAAAGGCTTTTAAGAAGTAGGGCATTATAAAGCTAAATAGCTAACTAGCTATCTAGCTCGCGCGAGCTTTTTCTACTAAAAGGCTTTTAGGAGGTAGAGCGTTATAAAGCTAAATAGCTAACTGGCTATCCAGCTCGCGCAAGCTTTTTCTACTAAAAGGCTTTTAAAAGGTAGGGTAGTACTAAGTTTAATAATTAGCTAAAACCCTTTTTAATAAAGTATTTAAAAAACAATATAAAATATTATATTTAAAACATACTTATATTATTTTATTTTATTTATTTAATTAATTTTAAGTAATATTTTATTAAAGTATATTTTACTTTTAAAGTATTATATAAATAATACTAAAATATTATAATAGTAAGTTTTATAAATATAATAATTAACATTATTATATTATAAAACTTACTATTATAATAATAATAGAAATAATTATACTTTACTTAAAAATTAAAATATATTTTAATAAAAATACTTATATATAGTTTAAATAAACGTTTTATTAAAAATAACTTAATAAAAATATTTTAATTTCTCTAAACCTTAACCCGAAATAACTTAAGTAATATATTTTAATAAAAATACTTATATATAGTTTAAATAAACGTTTTATTAAAAATAACTTAATAAAAATATTTTAATTTCTCTAAACCTTAACCCGAAATAACTTAAGTAATAACGTTATACTAAAAGGGTATTTATATAAGTTATTTAGAAAGGTATTAATTATTTATTTATATTATTAGATTTAGTTTATAGGGCGAGGAAAGATAATAAGGATAGGCTATGCTACTATAAGAAGTTTTTAAATACTCTATAGAAAGCGTTAGTTTATTTATAAATACTTTTTATTCTAAGTATATTTCCTAGGCGGATATACTACTTATAGGTAATTTAAATAGCTATAAGGCCTAGTTGTTAGCTGGCTTTAATAAGGTACTAGATACTAGTAGTAGGCTACTAAGAAAGTATACTTAATAATATAATATATTTGACGATAGTAGTAGTAGCTATAGCTTAAAACTATATATATAGTACTTTAGGCGCAATACTTAACTAGATAGTAATAGTATTAAATTGGCTTAATTTTATAATAACTAGGTTAAGTCTATATTTACGCGTACTTAAGTACTTCCTTAAAGGCAATAGGGACGGTAGGGGCCTAATACTTACTATTATACTAAATAACTATAAACTTTTTAACTTAACTATATAGTACTTTAGTAATACTAAAGTATACTTAATAAGTATTAATGTAATATAGTTGATATACTAGAACGTAGATAATAATATATAGATTAAAATACTAAGAGGAGTATATATATTAAAGTAAGTAAATAGTTAGGAGTATAACGGGTATATAGCTTTATAAGTAGCTATTGCTCTGTACTATAACGACTTTATATAAGAGATAATTAGAGTTAAAGTAGATATTAGTAGGTTACTTTATATACTATACTAGTAGTGTAATTTTTTATTTAATAAATACTAAATAAAGAATATAAACCTAAATATTACTAAATAAATACTATTCTATATAGTAATTTACTATAGTAATAGAGAAGTAGTAAAAGCCCTTTTATTAAAATACTTTAAGGACTATTAGGGCTATACTAGTAGCAACCTATATATAGATATACGTAATCTATACTATTTAGACTTAAATTATAGGAGTTTTTAAACTCTTAATAACTAAATATAGTTAATACTATATATTAAGAATAAAAGGGATATTATAGTGCTATATAAGTTTTATAGGTTATACATAGGATCCCTAGGCGCTACTAAAGTTATATAAATAGTAATTAATATAGGCTTTATAGATATTAATACTAAAATAAGCTATAAAGAGTAAGTACTTACTAGGGCGTATAAGATAGGATACTTTTAATTAACTACTTATTTTATTTAAAACGGTACGGGACTAAATACGTAGGTACTATAGTAATAGGGATTTATAATACTATACGTAGCCCTTATAATAGTAATAGGAATATAGGAGTTTAACTAGGAATATAAAGTAACTAACTATTATAGCGTAACGTAGGTAGCCGGCTTAATAAATAAGTATAATAGTTTTATTAAGCTAGTAAAGGCTCTAATTAGTATAGGTAAGAATATTAATACTATGACGCTTGATTATGTATACACCCCACTCTACTTTATAGCGTAGTTTAGGGGGAATAGTAGAGGTATAGACTTTATTACTAATCTACTAGTATATACTAGAGTAGACGTTAATACCTTAGATACTTATAAAGAAATAGCGCTAAATACTATAAAGTACTTATACAGTTTACTAACTAGTATATTATTAATATTTTCTATTATACTTATAGTACTTTTAATAGTTAATAATAGTTACGTTCCTATTAAGTTTAGTAAAGTTTTATAAAAAGTCTAACTATACTTATACTTTAACTACTATAAAGTATTTTATTAGAATATAAATAGTAACTAGTGTTTCTAAGTCTTAGTATTAAAGTGCACTTAGTGCTACTATAGCATAGAAAGTAGAACTAGCTTTTAGTTAGTTATAAGATATAGGCCCTTACTTAGAACGGCTTTATGCTTTTAAGTAGGATAAAATAAAAAGTTTATTCTTATAGGGATAGTAACTAAGGTAATTTAGTATACTAAAGGACGGCGCTATATAATTCTACTTTTAGTAATAGGTATAGTATATAACGCCTAGAGTAATATAAGGCTAAATAGGGTTAGTTTAAAGTTTACTAGCTATTTAGTTAGTAAGGGGGATATAGCTATTATATATTTCTATTTATTTTTAAGTTAGTCCCTTATTTATAAACTTAAGGTTTAATAAATTATATAGTTAAGGGTAATTATAGATATATAAAAAATAGCGGACTAAGTAAAGGATTATTATAGTAAACTATAATTAGTCCTATTATTCTAATGTAATTATAGTAATATCCTTTTTACTTACTACGTATTAGAAAATCTATATATAAAGATCCGTTAATTTTAAGCTATATTTATTAATATTTTTACCTATATAACTAAAAAGGGGGGGTTTTTTATCTTTAGGTTTTTCCTAAAAAATACTTAAATAACTACATTAATAGTAAAAACTATATTTATAACGTTATTTTAGTATATAGAGTATACGTATAAATAAAAAATATATTACTATAATTGCCTTAATTAGGCGCGTTTAACTATATAAATTTTATAATAGTGTATACTCTACGCCTTAAGGTATTAATAGTTAAAAGTTTATTTATTTTTTTTAGTAAAAACGCTAAAGACTGTATAGGTATTAATAGTTCCCCTTAAGTTTTAGAAGCTACTAATATAAACGACTATACTTAAGTACTTAAGAGGGGTTAGTAAATAGTAACTAAATAAAATAAAGACTAAAGTCTTAATAGTTTAAGTATAGAGTTTTACTCTTAAGGGGTTATATAAAGTATAGTTTTTTTAATATTCTTTTATAAAGTAAAGCCTCGCCCTACTATTCTAAGTACTAACTACTTTATTTAATCTAGTATACTAATTCTTAGTATAGTTTAGTCTTTTAAAATAAAGATATTTATTAATTAATAGTAAGTTAACTATAGGTAAAGTAGATACTACTAAATATATAGTACGTTTATATTATAGTATATAGTACTATTTACCACCTTTTTAAAACTATCTAAGCTAAAGCGTCTAAGTAGTACTGTTTACTATATATATCGTTAGGGTCTATTTCTTTATTACTATTTACTTAAGTAACGTTAACTAAGTTTATATTTTAGTAGCTTTAGTTAAAGAGTATAGGGGCAACTTTAAACGGGTGTAGTTATATATTAGTCTACTTATAAACTACTACGTTCTTTTTTATTAAACCCGTCTTTAGTTCTAGTATATAACTACTAGTATTGGATTATAAGTTCTTACTCCGCTTAGAAGTATATACCTAGTATAAATAATACTTTACTACTTAGTAGGAAGACGTATTTTAAGTTAAGGAGTATATCCCTAATAGTAGTAAAGCTATCCTTTTAGTACTAGCCCGTAAAGTCTAAGTTAGGGTACTAGTTAAGTACTATAAAGATATAAAGCTCTTTAAGGGTGGAGGAAAAGTAGTAATTTTAAGCCTCTTTAATAGGTTAGAGCGGTTATTCGTAGTTAAGCTTTAGGTAGTTAAGTATTAAGTAGTAAAACTTTAGTAGCTTTATTATAATAGTACTAAAAATTATAACTTCTAGAGTAAGTATTTATAGTATAGTAATAATAAGACGCTATAGTCTTTAAGTAGTGTATAGGCTAAAAAGAGTCTATAGTTTATTATAAATAAGTTAATTATAGTATACAGAACTATTAATTAATATTATACTTAGACTTAAATAAGGGTATCTTTAAGTAAGTTTAAGTTACTTTAGCTACTAAAGTAGTACTATAACTCCTTTAAGCTTTATAGGTTTTAGCTAGCCCTAGTAGTAGTTAATAGTTAGTTTTATTAGTTAGTTAAGTTAGTTAATAGTTAAAAGGTCGCGTATATTTCCTTTTATTAGAGGGTTATTATACCTATTTAAAATAGTTTACTAAATAAAAATACAAAGGCTCTTAAGGTTTTTTATTTATAAAAATAAACTAATAGAGGGGCTATTAAAAACTATTATTTTAAAGTATTTGAGTACTAGAAAGAATAGTACGCTATTATTATTATAGAGCCTTAGTATATATACAATATTAAGTAAAATAGTAATAGTAAGGGTTAGGTAATAGGTAAGGGACTTTATTATAAACTTATTAGAGAATAGTAAATCCCTATTTAATTAGTTTATTTTAATTTTATAAATAGATTCCTAAAGTAGAGTAGTTAGGAGTAGTAATAGTTTAATAATAAACCGGGTAAAGTATAAAAAGAGTCTTTTAAGTTTAAAGAAAAGTAAAAGGATCTTACGGGCCTTTATATCTATTTAACCTATAGTTAAAATATTTAGTTACTAAATAGGAGTACTAGCTACGACTTCCTATAAAACTATAAAGTTCTTAGTATTAATAGTAGTTATAGTATATCTTTTAATAATATAAGCACTAGCAAGCTAGGCTATTATATCCTCCCCTCTCTCCTTTACTATAATAAAATTAAAAAAGTAAACTATTATAAATAAGTTAATTAACAATACGGATTTGCGTTTTAGTAGACTTACGTAAGGCGCTACTATACAGTTATTTAATACTTATAAAACCTAATAGTACGAGTTTTACTTTAATAAAAAACTAATTTCTTTAATAAAACTTAAAGTTTTAACTATTTACTTAACTAGTAGTAAATAGAAAGAAGCGGTATAGGTAATGACTATTTACTACCTAGGTTAATAGTAGGAAGTAGTAGTAGAAACGGGATTATTAGCTACTGTGGGATAGGGGCGGAAAAGTATAAATATTTACTAGGCTTACTAGTTATTATTAGTTAATATACTAGAGTACTATTTATATATAGAAGGCTTGTAAAGGAGGCTGTAAGTGTGACTAACTATATAAAGAAGGTTTAACTTTATAGAAAGGGTAGTAAAAAAAGATAAATAATAGTTTAGTAAAGAAAGAAAGTTATTTAATTATCGTTTATTACTAAGCGTTATCGTAGTACTGTGTCTAATATATAGTATATATTAGCTATATCTTTTAGACTATTTAACTCTTTTAAGTTATTTAAATTATTAAAATTCTTTAAACAATTAAAATTATTTAAATTATATAAACTTTCTAAACCTTCTACCCTTATAAATATTATAAACTACTTAACTATTATAGCTCTTTTAAAACTATTAAACCTTTTAAACGTTTTAAATCTTTTAAACCTTTTAAGCCTTTTTAAATTTTTTAAATTTTTTAAATCCTTTAAATATTTTAACCCTTTTAAACTTCTTAAACCTAAATCTTTTAAGTCTTTTTAACCCTTTATCCCCCTTAGACCCCTTTAAACTACTTAAATCCTTTAAATTTCTTAAGTCTTTTAAGTCTTTTAAATCTTTTAAGTCTTTTAAATCTTTTAAACTTTTTAAACTTTTTAAATCTTTTAACTTTTTAAATCTTCTAGATCTTTTTAAATATTTTAACTTTTTTAAATCTTTTAAATTATTTAAAGTATTTAAATTTTTTAAATATTTTAAATTTTTTAAATCCCTTAAAGCTTATAAATCCTCTAGACTTTCTAGACTTTATAAAGCTTCTATATTCCTTAAATATTCTAATTCTACTAATTCTTTTAATTCCTTTAATTGTTTTAAATCCTTATAGTACTAGTAGCTACTTCTTTACCCGGGTACGAGGTAGTTAAGTAGCCGGCTTTTTAATAATACTTATATAGTACTAGACCTATATAGGGTTAGTACTATTAAATACTTTAGTAATAAAGTGGTTAGGCTAGTGGATAAGGGAACGTAGTTTGTTATATTACTTATAGAGGTTATTAGTTAGTTTAAAGTAAACGTTAGAGTTGTATAAGTTAGCCCTTTAGTTATTATTATTAACTTAGTTAAAGATATAGAGTTTATAGTTATAGTAGTCCTTTTACTCTATTAAACGTTAGTGTTAGGCCCGAGACTATTAGTAGGTACTTAGGTAAATACTTATTAATTTTTTTAGTTATTTTATATATACTATACGGCGCGTTTAGGTTTACTGTGTTAGTTGCGATGGAGAAGGCTTTAGGGTAGAGTAACTAGTATATACGTGTGGCTATAACTAGTGTAAGTTAGTTGCGATCTTTACTTTCCTTAACTTTTATTAAACTAAATAACTACGCTTTAGAACGAACTTTTAGTATATATAAAGATAAGGATATAGTAATAGTAAGTATAAGTATAAACTAGTAGAAGTTATTACTAAAATTACTTTTAATATACTCAATAGTATACTTATAATAATAGTAAACTTTAATATTAGTACTAAACCCGTTAAAAATACCTTTTATAGTTTTAAGGGTATAGGTTATAGTTAATAAAACGTTTTTAAAGTATATATTACTATTAAAGTATATAATAAAAGTTTTTAAGTTGTTTTTATTATTAATATTTATTAATACTAATAAAATATTATTTTTACTATTAGTTATTAAAAATCTAGTATTATTTTTATTACTAATAGTTGTTGATGTTTTATTAGTATTGTTTTTACTATTAATTATTAAAGATCTAGTATTATACTTATTTATTAAAGGAATAATATTAATACTAGTAAAAACGGATAGGCGCTTATAGACGGTAGTTAGTAGTTAAATATAGGAAAAGCCTAGGAACGAGGTAATTATAGTATAAAAGGGCTTATAGTTATATAAAAGAGTAGTATAACGGTAGGATACTTAGGTAATAGTTATAGTAGGTGTAGAGTAATGTTTGTATTATATACTAGACTAGCTTTATTATGTATAAGCTTAAGTAAAATAAACCGTTTTTAAACTAAATAATATATTATAGAACTTCTTATGTACTATAAGTACCGCTATAGAGAAGGACTTATATACTTTAATATATAATAACTAAGTCTTTTATTATTAATATAGACTAATAATTTAAAAGTAGTATTAGGAGAAATAATAGTTATTTATAAAGGGGTTTAGTTATTATAGTATCTTAATTAATAAGTATACGTTACGCGCAAGGGATAGTTTCTTAAATAAAACCTACTGGCGATACTTAATAAACTATTTATTTTTTTTATTTTTTTTTTTATATCTTTAATACTAACTCTAATCCCTAGTATTCTATACAATAGCTAGTATAAACGGCTATGTGCTAGTTGGTGGTATTAAACTACTTAACTAGAAAAGTTCCCCGCGTCTACTAACCTATTAGCTATTAATAGTGACTAGGCTGTATACTTAGAATAATACTATTTCTTTTATAAAATATTATAATAAAGCCTATAGTAGCTACTACTACCTACTAACTACTTCTAGTATAACGGACTTAGCCGAGACTTAGACTAAAATAGTAATAATAACTTATTGTTATAGCTATTAAACTATATATATCTTTAAAAGTATAACTAGAGTGGAGGTGTAGTACTCTTAATACTACTATTACTATTGTTTAAGTTTAAATTAATTAAAAGTATACTAAGTAGTAGGGTAGTACTAATACTATTGTTTAGTGTACTTGTTACGGTTAAGAGTATTTACTAAAAATAGCTATACTTAACTATAATAGCCTCAATACTATACTAGATAATAAGCCTTTTAGTGTTATTTTAAAGGCTAAGCTAGTAACCTATATATATTAAGTTAAAGTAGAACGTACTAACTAGTTTAGGGAGGAGGCTGTAGAGTTATTACCTAGTACTAGACTTAAGTTTAAAAAACTATAAGGGGTAGAGTATATAGCTATTAGTATTAACTGTTTATTTAACGAAGTGTAGAAAACCGGCCTAGTGTAGGTAAGTAAATTAGTTGGCGTACGTTGGGTAGTAAAGAGTAATAAAGGGGCTACTGTTTGTGTTGTTATTAGTGTAGTAGAGGTTGGTACTATAGTTCTATACGTAGTTGAGAATAAGGGCCTATAGGTATAGTACTAGGGCTTTTACGCTTTCTGGGGATAGTATAATACTATAGTAGTTATAGAGGGCGCTAATAGTATTAGTAAGATAGTATATAATTAGTGGTTTATTCTAAGTATTAAGAAGTATATTATTAATAACTCTAGTGCTTTTCTCGTTAATTTATAAAATAATATAATATAGAACGTAGATAGTATGTACTGTATTAGTTCTTTTTGTATAAAAGAAGTGGTATAGGTTAGAAAAGGTGAATTTAAAAGTAGTAGTGACTTAGTTATAAATAGTAGTGTATATAGTATTGTTAAAGTAGGGGAGTAGGCTATGTGTGCGAGTGTATAGTCTGTTTTTATTTATAATATTATAAAAAATAGGCTTAAAGTTAACCTTAGTACTTACGTAGATAGTAGTAACGATAGTGGTAGTAAGTTTGTTTTAGTTAGCCTAGCCTAGGTTAATGTATAAGTTAAGAAGGAGTACTTCTATAGTAGTAAAAATAGTATTAAGTATTAAAAAGTAAAAAGTATTAATATAGAAGTGTATTAAGTTCTTAAAGGCTAATATATTAAACGTTTTAAAACTAAGCTTTATATAATACTACTTTATTATTATTTCTTACTAACTATTATAGTTTTATAGAGTAATTAACTAGTAGGTTAGAAAGCCCTTTTTGTTACTAAACTAAAGAGCTTTAATAAGTTTAATACTATTACTAATATAACTATAGCTAAACGGCCCGTTTAGGTTATAAGTAAGTAAAACTAGTTGTATTTATATTTAACTATAGCTATTAAGTTAAGCTAGATTAATATAGTTTACCCGTAGTAGTAGACTAAGTTTGGGTAGTAGTTAATTTGTATTTTCTAAAGTTAAACTTTAGTACGTTATGCTACTTATATATAGGTAGTAGACTTACCCTAGTTATAAAGCTTATAGGTCTATTATAGGCTAGTTAGTAGAGTACCTATTTTGTGTATGTGTTTTTAGAAGGCTTAAATATAGTACTATTTTACTATTACTTTAGGCCTATTTTAATTAATAACTAGTTACTATACTTAGTTAATAATAGAAGACTTATTTTTTTTAATAAAGTTAAGTTTACTAGTTGCTTAGTGTATTTAATTAACGTTATTAGTATTATATAAGATGAAGAGATGGTTATTAACTATAAAGCGCTTAATACTACTTTTACTAAATACTACTTTAAGGTAACGTATGTGTGCTACTTTAAGTAGCCTGTTCTTCCTTAACGTTTAGGACGTCTATAGTGCGTCAACGGGTATTTTTACTATAGCAAAGAGGAACGGCCTTGCGTACTTGTGGGTGGATTAGGTATTGTGTATTAATAAGCTATTAGCTACTAGCTTAGGTTCGTTGCTTTTAGAGCCTACGGTGTACTTCTGCTTTTTATTAGCTACTATAAGTATTATTGTTATCTACTAGGGCCTTACTCCTACTACTTAGTGGTTAAAGTTTATTTATTAGTTTTAGTAGGTGTTTGTATTATATAGAGTAACGTTAAATAGGCTGGTTAGTAATTAGTTAAAGGGAGGTGGCTATAAGGATAGTATAAGATGATTTAAAAAGGGGATGTATAAGTAGAGTAGAGTGTAATATAGTAAATAGGGTTTAGTATAGTTAGATATATAGTTATATTAAAGTTAAAATACTACTTACTAATATTATATAGAGTACTTAAGTTATATATATATTAAAAAAGTAGAGTAAGTAAATAAAAAGATATACTATATTATTAAATACTAATTCTTTATATATTATATATATATATAAAAGTAATAAGTATTATAAGTATTATTAAAAAATATATTTTGTAACCTATATGAATTTTAATAATTTAGTAATTATTATACTATATAGTTAAAATAGTTTTTATAAGTTATATATTATTTACTATATAAATATAATAACTATAAATTATATAATCTAATATATAAACTATTAATTATATTAATTACTTATTATTATATAAACTATTAAAATTATAACTTATTATATTATAATAAGCTTTTAGTATATAAATAAACTAAGTATTACTAGTATTAAAGTTTAAAAATATTAGCTTTAAAGTATTTTATTATATTATATTATACTATTATACTTAAATTTAAATAGGGTATTAAGTAATTCTATATAATATATATAATAAAATAATTTAATCTATAGTATACCCTTTATTACTTACTTAATAAATATTTATATAATTAAGTAAGTAATAATTTACTAACTCTATTACTTAAAATATTTAACTATTATAAATTTTAATTTTAACTACTATAGTATAAAGAATAAAGTAGTAAAAGCTTTAATTACCTTATATAAACTAACCTAAATTAAGTACAGTACACTAAAGATACAATCCCTTATATACGGGGTCATATATAGATTACCCAGGGAGAAGTTATAATACCTACCAGTACAGAGATAGCTACAGACAACACTACTATACTACAGAATCGGCCCCTTATAAAGGATAAGCTTCTCTCTATTAGTTATTATTTTATATTAGTTATATACTAAGGTATAAAGGGTAACTAATATAACTATTAGTACTATATTACTTTTATACTATAACCCCTATTAGTATATAATAAGTAAACTCTAACTTTACTAATAAGGGTAGTTTATTTTATAATAAAAAAATAAGTCTTAATTTATATTATTCTTAAACCTAGAATTTTTAGTATAAAAAGGTTATTTATACTTATTAAATAAGTTATTATAACTTAGCCCTTCCTAGTATTACTTAGTTAGCTACTAGTACTGGTTTATAAGTTATAAAAACTATAGCTAGGGTCCCTATTCGCTATCTTACTTAGCTATACTTTATAGACGTATAATAATACGTAGTAGTATACCCTAAGGTATATAGGGATAAGGAACGTAAGGAATAACTAGTATATTTAAGCTACTATAGTACCGGCTATGCACGTTGTGTTCTAAGGTATATAACGAATAAAATAAAAAGCCTCTTTTTTACTTTATTTAATAAAATAAATATAAAGAAATAATATACTACTACTTAATTTTAGTATACTACGTTATTTTTTAAATAGTAAATAGAGTAAAAATAATATACCCTTAGTAAATACGCGTGGTCCACCTAACTTCTACTAATTATCTTTTTAATTTTAGCTACTACTACGGAGAATTATTACTAAAAGAGTATTATAGTTATAAACTACCTATACTAAGCTATACTATAAAATAAAAAGAAAAAGAGGAGAAGAAGAAAAAAAAAATAAAACCGAGTTTATTTAATATTAGTAGTAGTTAGACTAAACACTATAAAAAGTAAATATAGTATAAGGGGCAAGCTAGGGTATAGTAAAGAGTATAAGTATTTATTCTAGTACACTTTACTTAAAAAACTAGTAAAGTAAATACTAGTTTTATAGTAGTATAGGGAAAGTTTTTATTAACTAAGTTAACTTATAGAATCTTTAGTATAGGTTTTAGTATAAATACTCTATTTGTATAAATAAAGACTTACCTTTACTAAGTACTTAATAGTAGTAAATTAGTATTAGTTCCTAGTGTCCTAAGTCTATTTAATAAAATTACACTTAACTTAAACTAAAAGTTAAGTTATAGTAATATTATACTTTAACACTTATAATAAGCCTATTAAGATAATAAAACGTTCCGGACTTATACAATAACTAACCTACTTAGTTAAAGTTCTATACTAGTTTTAATTACTAAAGTACTTAAGTAGTATATATAGAATAAAAATAGTTTAAATATTAGTATTTATATTTACTTTAAAAGCCCAGGTTTACCTTACTCCGTTAATATTACTATAGCTATTTTACTATTTTAAACTACACATTACTTTTTTAAAAAGTATTTACCTATAAACTAAAAGCTAAATAATAAGTTATAGTTAACTTAAGTAGGCTGTTTATATACTATAGTAAGCTTCTAAAGTAGGGGGGATAATACTACCACATTAACTAGGTATAGGGCTAGGACTAGCGTAAGGTCTAGCTTAACTTTATATAAAAAAATAGCTTAAAAGAACACTAACCTATATAACTAGTAATTATTTAGTTACTACTTATTATAGTAAATTAAAAAACATATTCCTAAAAATAACTACGTTGTATAACCCTAACTATAACTACTCTAACTTAACTAATCCTTAACTTTATTTTAATTTATATTTATAATAGTTTAGTTAATAAAAGCTACTAACTAAGAAAGTATTTCCTAAGGGTGCCTTTCTTAAGTAGATACTAATAAAGCCTTTTATCCTAGTAACTATTAATTAACTTACTATTATAACCCTAGACTAATAGAATACGTTACTAGCCTTAGCTATACTCTTTTATAAAGGGCGTTATTTTACATACTATACTTTAAAGAGTATTAATTAGGAACGTACTTTATTTAGTATATAACCGAGTTATTAATATCTCCTTAATAATAATATAGAAGCGGCTAGTAGCAAAAGAACGCTACTTTAAATACTCTTTAAGTAGTTCTAGTTATACTAAACTAACTATACTACTATAACTTATTAATATATAGATAGTAGTATATAAATAAAGGGTCTACGAATTACTAAAAGCAATAGTCTGTAATATTACTAAACTATATAAAATAAAGTCTAAGCTCCTTATAATTAAAAGACTTAGCTTCTTAATACCCTCTTACTAAACTACTATATAAAAAGAAACGTTCCTACTTATTACTTAAGCGACAAAAGGGGTCTATATCTCCTTTATCTAAAAAATTAAGTATATTACGCACTATATATACTATAAACTAACCTAAAAGGAATATATTTTAAGTAGCCCTAGTAATAAGTACGTTTTATTTTTTAACTTTAAAGGCTATAGTATAGTAGGTATACTAATTATTAACTAAAAGTATAAACTATATATAATTAATAACTAACTCCTTTTTCTACTTAACTAAAATAAATATATCTTTTTTATTAAAAATAAATTAATAAAAGATAGCGTCTTTTACTATATTAAATAACTAATATAGTAAGTTAAATACCCGATATAATAAAAAGGAATCTTAACTAGTATTATAAACTAATAAAGGTCAAGAGTATTATAGACAGAATAGCTTAGTAAAAGGCATTAGTTAATAAGTACTATACTAATAATATATTTATTACTAGAGATAATAGTAAAGATAATATAAATAAAAGTAGAGCTAAGGTGGATAAAAGAAGGAATAAAACAGCTAAAATCCGTAATAAAATAATACAAGAGTTTAAAATACAGATAATAGCAATAAAAGGCAAGCCCTTAAAAAGGATAAACCTCTATACTAGGGCGCCCCTAAGAGACCCCTTAGGTAAGTAGTTCTTTATCACTATTAATAAAAAGTAAATAAATAACCTTAAAACTATACTAAAAAAACTACTTAATATAGTAAAGGAAAAGATTAAAAAACTTATAAAATTATTTAAAAGTAATAAGTATAATAATATATATATAGTTATGCCTAGAAGCCGGATAAACTACACCGGGACTAGGGCGTACTTAATATAAGTATAAGTAACCTAAAGGACTTATAATAGTATTATAAACTTAAGGGCGAGTAGTAAATATATATAGTAATAATACAGAATAGCACAGCTTTAATAAGTATAAAAGATCAAGCTAGGCCTTAAGTATTTACCTTTTTCTCTTTTTTTTTTTAATAAGAGCAGTACTATGCATATACTTATAGGGGGGCACAGCCGGCCGTATTAGTACGTAACCGCAATCTCTATCTTAAACACCGGGCCTCTACAACATAGCGGCCTGGTAGTATTTTTACGTACTAAATAACTAACTATAGTACTACTATATACTACTAACAAGGCATTAAGAGGATAATAAGCAACGTTCTAAGCCTTATATATATAATAAAAACTATACCTAAATAGTAGCCTCTCTATAGATAACTAAAAGTTAGGCCTGTTTTATCTATTAGTAGTTGTTTTTCTTTTCTAGCGCTGTAGTTATTATAAAAGTTATTAATATCTTCCCTATATCTATATAGTGATTTTTTTTTCTAGCGCTATAGTTATTATAAAAGTCGTTAATATTTTTTCCGTGCCTGTATAGTAATTTTCTTTCCTAGTACTGTAGTTATTATAAAAGTTATTAATAACCCTTTATACCTATATAGTTATTTTCTTTTTTAATACTATATTTATTATAAAAGTCGTTAATATTTTCTTTATACCTATACTATCTTTTTTTTTCTTTAACGCTATAGTTATTATATAAGTCTTATAGTGTTTACGGCCCCTTATAGGCGGTTTGATTATAGTATACTATGTACTACGCGCGTCGCTTTTTAATTAGTGTATCTCTTTATTAGTAACAGTAGCGGCGAAAGCGCAGCTGTAGCGCGTGTTTATTCTACTATAACCCTCTACCCGGTTTAATGTTTAGACTTAGTAGGCGTTTATTTTTAACACCCTTACCTACTGTTTAGTATTAATAGTTTTAGTTAACGTTTTTACCTAACAACCTAAATTAATAACTTATTTAAAACTTTAACTTAACGATCTTATTTAACAGTCCTATTAAAATTATTAATTAAGTATCTAACTTAACGTTTTTACTAAACTTCTTTATTAATAGTATAGTTTAATAGTTTTACTTAAGATTCTAACTTAACGTTATTATTTAATAGTACTTAGGGATTTTACTTAAATATCTTATTTAACAGTTTTAATTAATATTATTATTTAATAACTTAACTTAACGTTTTTATTAAAACTTTTTATTTATTAATCTAGCTTAACGGTCTTATTTAAAATTTCCGACTTAATATTCTTATCTAATTATACTATTTAAAATTACAACCTAACGTTCTTATTTAACGACTTTAACCTAATAACCTAACCTAATAAGCTAACTTAACGTTCTTTTAAAACTTCTTATTTAATAGTATAGCTTAATATTTTTATTTAACTATTTTATTCTATATTATTATTTAGTATCTAACTTAATAATATAACTAAATAACTTAATAACCTAACTTAACTACTTATTAGCGTCTATTAGCCGTGCCGCTACTTTAAGTAAAGACTTAAATAGTATAGTCTATAATAGTAGCGGGTCCCCGGTTACTTATTAACCTTAACCTATAAGTACAACTCCTATTACGTTAAAGTAGCTTAGCCTATAGTTATTTCCCCCCCCTAAACGGGGGAGGGGGGCGGCCGCTTATCCCTGCCCCTAGTAGTCCCGCGCGATAGTGCTAGTACGAACCCTACTTATAAGTGTGCTATCTAGCTACTCGTCTATAACTATAAACGCAGTACCCTGTATTTAAAGTAATAGTATCCCTAATATCAGCTACTAACTCTAAATACTTAAATTTACTATATAAAGTTTTTAATTTATAATATTAATATTTCTAAGTATTTTACTTTTTAGTTTTAAACACTTTACTACTATATTACTAGTATATATATATGTATTTAATATAACGATACTAAATTGTTTTTTGCTTTTAATAAAGGAGGCGTTTAGTAGTAATGTAATATAGAGTAGAAGTCTAGAATTAAACCTTTTATAGATTATAAGTTAGTAAAGGCTAGAGTATACTTTAGATATTAAAACACTATTTAACTTAAACTTACTTTAGGAGTATACTTAGTAGTGTGCTAATATAAAAGCTACCTATGGGTTATTACCTGGGTAGAAAACTAATAATAGTAATAAGCTAAAGCCGCGCGTAATCTACGTTCCCCTTTACTAAAATAGCTAGTAGATTAAACTACTAAGCGTTAAAAAGGTAGGTAGTTAATAAGACTAGGTTAGCCCTAGGGAGTTGTATAGGGACTACGCTTAGTTAAATTCTGACTATAAGTACTATAAGAATATCTTTTAGGCTTAGTACTTTAGTAATACCTACTTAAGACACTTAGCAGCTAAAGTAGTATTTAGCTTCTACCCGCGTAGGGCTTAGTTCTTATATCTAGTTACTAATATTTTTTTTAATTATAAGCTTTAAAGTTAAGTAATAACTAAGTATAACTAGCTGGGCTTTGTGTTATTTAAGCTAAAGTAGGAGTATTTAATATAGTATATTAATAATAGAAATATAAACTAGTAGGAGTATAGCTTTAATAAATACCGCGTTTACTACTAAGAAAAGACTAGAGCGTAGTAGGAGTTGTAGGGTTGTTTAGATAAATAGAGGTAGTTTGCTTTATTAAGGCTATTTAACTCTAAAGTAAAGAAGAAGAAGTAAGTTATACCCTAGTTACTTAGTTATAAATAAGTTTAGGTTAATTATTCTAAGCTATAAAAGAGGCTTGCTTAAGGAGGGTTAATAAATAGTATAGTATAAATACTAAAAGTAGTAGTAAGTTGTTTTTTTCTTTGTTAGAGTAGTAATTAAACTATATAGTATAAGTAATAATATTATAGTTTAATATATTTTTTAGTAAATGTTTTATTAATATAGTTAACTCTACTTACTTTATACCCCGTTTTTTAGTACTATATATATATCTATAGTATATAGTTAACTAGATAGATAATAGTAGTAGTAGAGTATAAGGAAAGGGCGTTTGTTACTAAAGAGTTAATATTAATACTACTATAGAGCGTTTTTTAGTTACGGCTTTATATAGTAATTAAGTTTAGTCCGTTTAGTATAAATAAGTACTAGCTTTAAAAATAAATAGTAAAAGTTTATAATTAATAGTCGCGATATTAAGTTACTTAACTATATAAGTTTATAGTTAGAAATATTGTCTTTTACTCTCCCGCTAAGTGCAGCTGTATTATTAGTAGTACTATCTCGGGTTAGGGTTTTTTGTATCGACTATAAGTTAAATAGAGATTTATAAAGCTACTTATTTATAAAAAAGAATAACGAGTTAACTACTAGGGCTCTTAATATATTATAAACTAGGATACTATAGAGTTAAAAAACGAGAGTAACGGGTAATTAGTTTAGTATATTAAGGGATAAAGAATTATAATGTATACTTATAGAGTTAGTAATATTTAACCTAACGTAGTAGTACTATATTAGTAACGGACTAGCCTTTTTAGTTTTAATTTATTAGTATAATAGTATTAATTCCGTTAACTTATATTTATATTAGTATACTAATATATCTACCCGGGTAATTAACTATACTAGTAATATATTAAAAATAAAGTTAAGAAAAGGGCGCTTCTTTAGTATTAAAGGACCGTACTTACTATCCTTAGTATATACTTTAATAAAGACTAAAACTATAATACTACTATTCTATGTATTTATTTATACTAAGTAGAAGAGTTTGTTATATATAGTATACTTTTTTTTTTTTTTCTTTTTTACCTTTTTTAAAACAAAAGCGTAAAGTAAACTTTATTTTAATAACTCGTCCTACTTAAATAGGTGGGATTAGAGGCTTAGAGTATACGGGGTTGTATTAGTAATTTTTAAATAGAAAAGGAGTAGTTTTATAGAAAAGTTTTTATTATTAGGGTATATAAAGTAGAGTTGGTTTTTTGTTTGTTTTTATATAAAGGTAGACTTTAGAGCTATAGCTACTAAGGTCTTTTTTAAGCTTCGTTTTTCTATATTATAAAATAATAGTATAAGTTACTATAGGTTATAATTTACTTTAATAGTAAGTATTTACTAGGTAAAGCTAATAGGAGTAGTATATTTATAAATAGGCCTATTTATATAATTAGTATAGAAGAGGTTGCTATTATAGGGGGGGGGGGGGGGGGGGGGGGGGGTATTAGGCGGCGTCTTTATTAAACCTACTAGCTCTAGTAGTAGTAGGAGTTTTTAAAATTATTAAGTACTAATATTAGGTTAAGTATTAACGGGTAGTATAATTTTAATATAAGTAGGTAGCCTATAAACTACGATAGAAATAATACCTACTGTCTATCGTAGAGTAGAGGGAGGGCTAGCTTATATTAGGATACAGTTAGTATATTATTTAGTACTAACTAGTATGTACTTAGACGGTTTAGTTTTAGTTTTTATTTAACTAAGACTGTATACTATAGTGTATAACGGGTCCGCTAGGGAGTTAAGTAGCTCTATAAGTACTAAGTAGCGATTATTAGGGTTGTGGCGCTTAAGGTAAACTCTTATTTCTATATAAAATAAAAACAAATAAGTCGACGGTAGAGGGCTGATTTTAGAAATAACGAATTGCTATTATTTATAAACTTTTTATATAGTTTTCTTTTTTATACCGAATTTAGTGTTTTTAAAATATTAAATACTACTAGTTAGTAGTAGTGAGATTTACTTTATTAGTGTAATAACTTTACTTTACTATTATTGTAAAGCTGTACTTAGTTAGAACGATATATAAGGCTACTAAGAGAGTATATAATTTTATATTAGAATTAGGTATAATATACTTATTTCTCTATAGCTATTAATAAAAACTATAGTAGGTATATATACTAATCTAAATATACAGGATAATACTTTAAATTTAAGTTTTTAAAGGTATTTATATTTATACTTAACTACTGTATATTCCTTTTTTTTAGAGTTAATATATAATAGTAACTTAAATATATATAAAGATAAGTTTAAAGTAGTTTTTTATTATCCTCTATAAGTATAAATAAGTAAAAGATAGTACCTACTTTACTATAGATATAGGTACTAAAAGTTCTATTTTAACGTATAGCTGTAGTAGAAGTGTTGCTTATAAGAGCTAAGGGGACGTATATATTCTATTAATTAAGGCCGCTTTTACTATATATAGTACTAAGGGGGCATATTTAGAATCTATAGTACTAATTATTGCGCGGGCTGTAGTTTTTATTTTAAAATTATCCTATTCCTAAAGGTTCTATTAAGGGTCTATAAGTAAGTAGTTAAGTTATTATTTATATAGAAAGCCTTTTAGCCTAGCTACTTAGTTTACTATAAATAATAATAAAACTACTAAAAGGCCTTTTTAGATATATACTAAGACTCTACGCGTGGTTTTATTAGCCTACGGGCCCTATATTAATAACGTTACGGTACTAATAATACGCAATAAGGCAATTAGCACACTAGTTATCTTAGTAAGCCTACCGACCCGCGAATAGTATAAATTAACTTTATAGAACTAAAAATCGTAGTAATTACATTAAAAGGCTTATAGCTTTATTAAAAGTAATACTAATCGCCCGTTAAATCGACTTAATAAATATAGTACCTTTAGTAAAAAAAGTAAGTTTCTATTTAAACTTTAAAAAATTAAACTTCTAAACTACTAAGTATATAGTTAGTATACTATAAACTTAGCAATTATTAAGTAATTACTATATATAAGGGTTCATAGTACTAGATTAAATTAACTTATCTATATACTAAGCAATTACCTACTAATTATAGAATTTTTTAAAAATATTAAAACTAATAAATAGCCCGCTTCTTTTAAGTATCGTTTATATATAACAGTTTTATTAATTTCGTATAATTATACATTAACTCTATAGTAATTCTAAATACAATATATAATTAATCTACTACTAATACAAAACTTAAATAATACATAATAATTAAATAATAATTATCCTAATTTAGACTTTAAATAAATCTAATAAAACCGAGTATAATACTTCCTTAAACATTAAGGTAAAGTCCTTATTTCCTTTATCCCCCTTATTACCTATAAAACGGCCCTTAATCTTAAAGAATAGTAGGAATAGTTTATACTTCTACTACTTCTTTTTCTTTAACTATAACGCGCCCAGCTACTACTACTATTATTACTACTACTACTACTACTACTAAATCTTAAAGTAAGCCTAGGCAAAAGCAGTAATCTTAGTATAAATTTAAGTACTAACACTTTTCTACTAAGCCTCTATTATTATTTTAAACTCCTCTTTAAGTTATATAATATTAATAGAACTAGTAGTGGCTACTAGGGCTAGAAGTATAGCTGTTGCAGGTATAAATATATAAACTAAAGGGCCTAGCGCTAGTACAACTGTAGTAGTAGAAAGTATAATAAAAGCTCTTAAATTCTCTATAGTAAATATTAAACTATTTAATTAATAAAAAGTATAGTTAAAACTAACTTTTATAGTAGAAGTAGTAACTACTTTAGCTATTAAAATAATAGTTTATATATACACCCTTAGTAATATACTTAAGTGCTGTAAGTAGTAGAACACACTTCGTCTAGAGTCTACCTTTATTACAGTAGTAGCCGTAGTATACAGAAGCTGTATTACTAATTAGTTATAGTATAGTAGTAAGTATATTTATAGGTTTATTAGTTATAAACGTTCTTTAGTTAATAGTAAGTTGTTATTAAGTAGAGAAGTTAGTAAACTTAAAAGTAATAAATAAGAAATAAGTATATTAAATATATAGTAGTAACTTCTTTTTTATATATTAAAAAGCTATACTATTTAATAAGACTTTATAACGCTTAATAGAGTTTAAATACTAGTTTTATTTTCTTACTTATACTCTTTTCCTACTTTATCCTTATAGTTATTATTACTACTACTACTACTATAGGTGGATAAGAAAGGCGCGCAGTTAGTACCGTTACTTAGGTTTAGTAAATTAAAGTGCGTGCACTTGTGTTAATATTCTACTTAAAAAGATAAGTTAGAGGATAATAATTAAAAAGAGAAAGATAGAGGTATATAAAAAATAATAGCGGCTCTAGGGGTTTAATGTATAGTCTTTGTCCTTTAATAAAGCAGGGTTGTAGGGATTAATAAGTAGTATCTTAATATTAATATTACTAGTAATATTTTTTTTTTAAAAAAAGAGAAAAAGTAGTAAATATAGTAGTAGGTAAGAATAAACAACTAAATATACTTATAACTTATTAATAAAAACGTCCCTTTTTAAATACTAGTACTTTTTAAATAAAAAAAGTAGTAAGTTTATTTTATTATAACTATACTTACCTAGTCTATAAGTCTATAGGGCCTTTTAGTGCCTACGTATATCCTCCTATTTAAAGTAGGTATAATATATTAAAAGTAGTTAAGTAAATTTTATTTATAAAAAAGCTTATTAAGTAAAAGATACTATTAATAAAAAGTTAGATAAGTATAAAATAGTATAGGTTTTTAGAGGGGTAATTTCTATCCTACTTAGTTATTAAAACGATTTTTTTTTTATTTTTTAATATTATTTTAAAGGTTATAGATAAAGTAAGTAGTTATAATAGTTTAAGTAGTAAAGTTATTAGTATTAAATACTTATTTATATTTATACTAGGTAAAAAAATGTATTAAATAGGTTAACGGAAAAGTAATTTAAATATAAAGATAGTACTAACTATATATTTCTTTATAGTGTTAAGTCTATTTTGCATCTTAACTTATAACTAGCTATAACTACTACTTAATAAGTATATATATTCTACTCTTTTTATTAAAAATAAAACTATTTATACTAGTATTTTAAAGGTAAATAACTAATACTTATATCTAGTAAGCTAAATATTCTTAATTAACTACTTATCTATAGTAAATTAGTTTATTTAAAAATTAAAAAAGGAGGGTATGTAGTATAAAGTAATAGTTTAGAAATAGGTTGTAGTTAATTATTTAAAAAAGAGGCCGGGTCTTTTTTATAGAGTTAAAGAGTGTGTTGCTTTTTAATTATACTAGAGCTAGCTATAGTTTATAACTATTAACTAAGTACTATAATATAAATATTTCTATAAAAAGTAGTATATAGAGTAATAATAAATAAGTAGAGTAGGCTATTAAAAGAGGGTATTTAAAAAGCTTTTACTTTACTATATAAGTGGATTAAGTAATTAAAAGTACTCTAATAAAATACTAGGTTATTTAGTAGGGTTAATTACTATAAAGCTAGTTATTTAGTTAGGATAGTTTAAGAACTAAAAGGTAATATTATAAATACATATAGCTAACTAATTACTATAACTAACTAATAAGCCTTAGTTCTAAAGCTAATACACTTAGCCCGTAGTAGGTTAATATATAAATTATAGTTTTATATAAAGTACTAATAATTAAGAACAATAGTTATAAAAACGTTATAGTTAAAAACTACTAGTTAAGACTATAAATTTAAAAAAACAACTCTTAAAAATAGCTTAGTTTAGATATTAAAGTTAGTTATAATTACTTATAAAGAAGTTAATCTATTGTATTTTTAAGCTTATACCTTTACTATATCTTGAATATTTTACTTCTTAAATTAAGTTAATAAAAATATTTATAATACTATTATAAAGTATTTAATCGTATTAAAGAATAAAGTCCCCCCTCCTCTTTTAGTAAGCTACTTTAAGTACTTAAAGGCTATATTTACAACTAAGTAGTAATTAGTAAATAGTTACTAACTACTAGTAGCTATACAGTGGGCTTCTACGTAGGTAGTCCTATTAAAAAGTACTAACTACTAATAATAAGCCCGGGTTAGTTTTACGTTTTTAGTTAACTATACAAGGGTAAATTTATAAAGTATAAAGTATTTAATATTTAGTTATTCTACAAATAAGGAACTATATTTATAGTTATTATTTCTTTACTACCTATATAGTACTTAAATAGACTTTTATTAAAAGTAGCTATATAGGTAGAATAATATAGCTATGCTTTTATTACTAGCTGCTAAGTAGCTACTTTTTAAACAGAAATAGTAAGTATTATACTTTAAAGCTACTACTCGCTATAGTAGCTATAATAGAACTATAAAGTAGTCGCTAAATTTACTATTAAATATTTCCTAATATAATAAATAAAAAATATTTAAACAACCTTAAACTATAATCCAGAACTAAATATTTAACTTAACTAAAAAAACAATAAAAAACTCTATAAAAAAACGTAAATTAGCTATATTTATTTAATAATAGATACTATAAAAAGTAGTAGGTTAGTCTACTTTAAGTTAACAATATATACTATAAAAAGGAACTAAACTTAATTAATATTAAACTAACCCCCCCCCCCCCCTAAACTTTAAAAAAAGACTAATTATAATAAGCCCCTAAGCTTTTAATATTATAGTTTTATAAATAGCTACTAAGGTAGAGTATTCTGACGTTTAGTTTATAGTAAGGGTAAAGGCGCTAAAAGGTAATATTAGTATTTATATACTAATAAAATTAAGTAAAGATATAGTAAAAAACGTTATTATAGTAATAAATATAGTAATTAAAAAGTATATAAAGTATATTAAAGCTAAAGGTATTATACTACTATTAATAAAATTCGCTATTAAAACAAGTATTAATAAGGATAAAAACCTAAAGAAGGGTAAGACTAAAAAAACTAAAAAAGAGTTTAAAGACTCTAACTAAGAGGCTAAGGTAAAGGAGTATCTTAAGAAGCAGCCCTACGCGCTTATACTGCATCTACGGCATACAGAGCTTAAAGAGGGTATGTACGCGCCTATATATATAATTGCAAGGCTAGGGGTTATAAAAAACGGAGTATATTTTAAACTTAGAAGTATTATTACTATAATTAATATAAACAATAGGGATAAAGGCCGGGCAGTACTCTAATAAGTAGACTCTAGTATTAAACTCTTTATTATTAAACTTAAAAATAGTTAGTTAAAGTTAAGTTTTAATGTAAACGTTAATACTATAGTACTAAAGTATAGGCTGTACTACTATAAGCTAAGAGCTAGTAACTATTGTGCGTATATTAGGTACGTAGTTATATAACTATACTTTTATTTAGTAACTAGGCGCGGGTTACTAAAGGAGTTATAATTAAAAGACGTAGTAGTGTAGTATAATCTAAAGCTAAAAATAGTCGCTATAGCTTTAAAGCGGGTAGGAAGCAGTAGAGGCTAGTAGTTAGTTACTAGAGTAGGTAGTGCTTTAGGTGGTAGTATTACGAAGTTATGATTTTAAGTATAATTTATAAATAGCTTTATAGTTTTAATAAGTAAAGTCTCTTTCTTCTATAAGTTATAGACTTTATAGTGCGCGGAATTACTTCTACTTAGTGTGTCTATAAGTAGTATTATAAACTTATTACTATTAATAGTTATAATTTTAAAGCTATTCGTTACTCTAGTTAATTTACTCTACTTATAAATTAAAATAATACCCCCTTAGTTTAATAATAATATAGTAAACCTAAGAGTAGTTATAAAAATAAGTTTATACCGTTTATAAAGATATATAATAAATAGGAGGATAGTAAATTAAGTATATTTTAAGTATAAGTACCTAGAATAAAAGTAGTATTACAGTATTTTCTATAGTAAAGTTTAAAAAAAGAGTATAAGTTTACTCTACTAATATTTATATATTAATATCTCTTAAACTATATCTAGGGATAGTAGCCTTACTTTACCTACCTTTATACTACCCTCTCTACTTAGCTATATATCTCCTTTAATCTATTAAGTTTTAACTTCTAGTACTAATATAGAGCTATTACTAATATCTACTAATACTTAAGTATGCTATAGTTAATAAGTTGTTAGTATATAGATTAATAGATTAAGTTAATGTATTTAGCCGTAAGTAAGTTTTTATAATTATACTATTTAATTAAATACTATACTATAATATAGTAGGTTTAGTTAAAGGGCTTACTAATTTATAAATAGACCTAATAAACTATTTAAAATAAAGTTTAGTCTAATAGTAAGTGGCGTTCTCCTAGCCTACTATTAACTCTATAGTAAATAGTAAAGCGTTCTTTAGTAGAGCTTTTATTATTAATAATAATTAGCTATTATAAATATTCTGAATTGCTACGAGGAATATTATAGTAACTATTATTTTTATTTATAAAAATTAAGTTTAAAAGGGAGAAGATAAGGTGTAAGGGGGCCGTTACTCCGGGTAAAAGTATATATTTACCCTCTTCTTTTATAAGGAGCAGACTTTAAACTATAAGATTAGTAAAAAGTGACTTAGTTATACTACTAGAGGGAAGTAAAGAAAGAGCCTCTTTAACTTTATAGCTATTAAATTATAGATATTTTAAATAGGGTAAGTTAATGGCCGCTTTACTAAAGAACACTTCTAGGGCTTTATATTTTTAGTTTGTATTAACTATTAAGTTAGTTAACTTCTAGAGTAGGGATAAAAGGTCCTAGAGTACCGAGTTAGGGATAGCTAGCTGCGTTCTTTTAGTTTTAGATACTTACTTACAACCTATTATAAAAAGAGACTCTTAATAACTATAGATTTATAGGGCCTTAATTAAAAGCTACTAGAACTGCGTTATACTTAATAGTAGGGTAAAGTGCTTAGGTATAGGCTGGAGCTAGTTAGTAGCAATTTTAAAATTATTAATAGTACTAATTTATATAATTAAAAAAAGCACCCCGGGAGTATCTAACTTAATAAAGAGTTAATAAAGGGAAAGGAAAAAAACAAAGCTTAATACTACACTCTAAACTACTATTTAAGTAGTTAACTAGATAATAAAGCTTTTTAGTAAGGGGCACTATAAAAGTACTTAAATAATGCTATTAAGTAGGATATTCTAGCTTTATTTAATTCTAGTAACTTTAAGTTATAAAAGTGTTTTAAGTAGGGCTAACTATAGTATAGTATTTTAAAGCTATTTAAGTATAAGTTAAATAGTAAAAATACATAGCTCTTAGAATTAGTTAATAGTAGTAATAAAGCTAAAATAGTTTAATAAAGGTAATTTAATAACTTAAAAGTACTTAAAGTTATATATAGCTACTAAGTACTTATATAGTTTAGAGTCTTTATAACTACTACTATAGCCTTTATAAATAGTATATAGTTTTAATAACTTAAAAGTATTAATAAAGTATTTTAAGTTATTCTACTAGTAAGTAAAGTTATATTCTAAAATACATAATTAAATAGTAGAAGTAGGGAGAAAGTCTCTTTTAAAAACAACGTTAATAACTAGTATATAGGGCTAATTAAAGTTAATAGCTACTTTAAGCCTCTTATTTACTTTTTAAAAATAGAGTTAATTATATACTAGTAGTTTAAAATAAAGAATATAAAATAATACTTTAAGCAGTATATACTCTAGTTTTAGTAGGATAAGTATAGTTAGTTTATCCTTTATAACTATTAAAAATAAGTATTAGTAGTAACTTAAAAACGGAACGTTTACTAAACTAATTTAAGTAATAGTACTTAGAATATAACTACAGAAAGAAGATTAACTTTAAACTAGACGTACTAATAGGCTTTAGGAGTAAAAAAAGTAATAATATATAAAATTAATATATTTATATACTAAAAGATAAATATAGAATATTAGTTATTATATTATTACGTAAAGGATTAATTAAAGAGTTAAAGTTACTATAGAAAAAGGGAAGAAGTATATAAAATCTAGGTTAAACTATTTTAAAAGGAAAAAGGAGAAAGGAGTAAAGGGTATAGTACTAAATAAGTAACGTTAGTAGCGGGTATAAAAAGGCCTTTCTTTATACGGACTAGTATTGCGCGAGTAGACAATACTTAACGCGTAAGTAGGTATAGTAAATAGTAAATAGCGGTATATTACTCTTTATTAAGTAAGCGCCTACCTCTTTAAATATCTATATATAAATAAATTATAGTTATAAGTAAGTTGTGTAAGGGAGATAGACGTTAGCCGGTTTAAAAAGAATAAAACGGCGCGTTTTATTACTAGTAAATAGTATAAAATACTTTATACTAACGTTTCTTTATTAGGACTTATATAGCTAAGTATATTAGTGTATTATTTAATATACGTGCTTATAATTTATTAACTAGTAGGACTAATTTAAATAGCTTTATAGTAAGTAACGTTGTATATAGGAGTTATTGCATCGTAAGCTCTATAAGTTAACGTTGTTTTACTTATAAAGATATTTATATTTTATAAGTCAACTACGTTAATTACCCCAAACCTTAACTACTCTAAGCCCTAATACAAACCCTAAAACCCTAACTAAACCCTATATAAAATAATATCTATAATAGTCTCAGTATAGTATAGAACGTCATTAGCAGTAACTAACTTTATAAGACTCTAGCGATACTTAATAAGTACGTTTAAATAGCGTTTTATTAATACTTAAGTAGTAGTAACAATAAGCTTAGTATAAATTAATAAATAGTATAATAAAGATAGTTATATTAAATATTACTTTAATTATTTAATCCTTACTAAATAACTATTACTCTTATATTTACTATATTAGTAATATTTACTATTCTACTAAGTAGTAAGGCTAAAGGTTTTATTACTTTATTAACCCTAACTATCTATCCTACTTTTTAACTCTATTTCTATAATATATATATATAAATAAATTATAGCTACTTTCTTTTTAAAAAAAATGCCCTTTTTATTATAATAACTAAGTTAAACTTAAGTATAGGTCTTACTAAAGAAGGGAAGTATAGAAAGTGGCCGTTACTACTTACTTTTTTTATGTTAAGTTAGTACGTAATAGCTTTATTATTAGTATATAAGTATAAAGGACTTAATACTAAATACTAGTATTAGTTATAGTGCTTTTAATAGTGGTAGAACGTTAGTATATAAGGCGCTTATTTAGTAGATATATAGCTAAGCTATAGCTAGTATGTGTCTATAGAACGTAATGTGTTTAAGATAATACTATAGATAGGGGGTTAGTAGTTACTACTCTATAGATATATAACGGAACGAAATAGACTTATACTATAGAATTATAGGAGTAGTTAGTTTAGTTTTTATAATAATATTAGTTTAAAGTTTAATATTCTATTTTTACTTTACTTTTATATTAGTAATTATGTATTAGTAGTATAGAATAGTTTTTATATTATTATTAAGTTTTATTAACTATTGAATAAAGATATAGTAAACCTTATATAATAACTACTACTACTTAGTTAGTAAACTAGCTACTATATTAACTCCTCTACATCCTTTATTACGCTTAATAGTAAAACTAAGTATTATTTCTAGTTTAGTTTATTAGCTTTATTTAGGCCTTTTTATAGTTTTTATAAGTAGTTTTAGTTATAAGGGGGGTTAATATAGAATTAGGATTAAATATACTACTTAAACCTATAAATAAGGATATAGCGTTAATATTTTGTAATAACGGTGTAGTAATAATATTATTAGTTTTTATAGACTATAAAGTATTAGAGCTACTAGTGTATATAGTAGTTTTATAAGTAGTAGCTAACTTTTATTAAAAACGCTTTAAAAGGTAGTAGATTTTTTAGTATATAAATATTATATAGAATAAAACTAAACTACTAGTTTGTTACGAAGTACTATTAGTACTAAATAGAGTTGTTAGTTACTTTATACTAGGCTTAGCGTTAACTTTTTTTATAGTATTTACTTTAGTATATAAAACGGCTTTAGCTTATAGTTAAGACTGTGTAATATACGTTTACGTTAGGGTATAGGGGGGGGGTTTACTAAGGCCTAAGATAGTAGCGTTTGTTATAGTAAGTATTTATATTAGTTATTACAGTTAGCCCGGGTATTAGAAAAAAAAGAAGGATTATAATTAAGATATAGTTAGTATACTTACTTTATTAGTAGTGTATGCGTAGGTAGCTATTATAGATAATACTAGTATAAAGAGTAATAATAGTAGCGGCTTATATAGCTTTAAATGCTAGCTACTTAGTAGAAGTTTACTATATTAATTAATTAACTTTATTAAAGTTAGTTAAGTAATATAGCTATAAACTTACTTTATATAGATTTAATAAAAGCTAGTATAGAATAAGTAGTTTAGTAATAACGCGAATAATAAGTGTATAACTACTAGCTAGTAAATAGTAAACTTATACTTAATAATAAGTTAAGCTTTAAGAGGGGAAGTATTATTAAGGCTTTAGGTAATTTAGTATACTTATTATTGTATTAAGCCTAGGGATATATTTAAACGAGTGGGTAAGTGTTAGAGAGATTGTGATACGTTTACTAAAGTTAGTTGGCTAGAGGATATAGAGTTAAGTAAAGTATAGTTACTTTAGTTAATTAATAAAAGGGTTTGATATTAGGGATTAGTTAGTAGAGTAACGTTAGTTTAGAAAGGAAGTGCTATATAGGAAAAATTAAGGGTACTGTATGTTTAGGAGCTAGGGTATTAGTACTACAGATATTATATTACTTAAGCTAATACTAAGTTAGTATATATTAGTAAGAGTTTTGCTTTTGTAAGAGATAATAAGTAGATATAGTTACCTCTATACTTACTTTATATACGCGGATAATTATATACTTTATCTTAATTAAACTAACTGTTCCTATCCTTATATTTAAATAAATTATAGTAGGTAGTAGTAAAAAACTAGATGTAGCTTATATACTTTAGTGCCTTACTGTACTTTAGTTAATAATATAGGTTATTAAAGTTGTTTTATAAGAGGTACTTTTTTACTCCGACTGGGTAATAGTAGCTTTTTTCGCGGCTTTGTATAGTAGTTACTTTTAAGGTTATAGTTAGTAATATTTAAAAAAGGATTAGAGGCTATACTTTATAGGAAACGTATAGTATAAAAATGACGGGCTATGTGTGCTTCGCTGAGTGTCTTTATGACTTATGGTGCTATAAGAAGGTTTAGGTGCTACTTTATTCTAAGTTATATGCTGAGTTGTGCTGTTATATAAAATAAATATTATTAACTTTTTAGGGCCTTAGTAGGAGATAGAATAGTTATAAGTATAATTAATAGTAAGAGTAAATACTGAGATACTACTATTTAACTAGGAAGTAGTAGAAATATTCTATAGAATAGATACTTACTATTATATATAAATATAATTTAAATACTACTATTAACTAAAGTATTAATTATAAAGGGCTAGAATAAACTAATAGTACTTTAGTTAGTAGAAGTTTTTTAGTTTTAGTAATAGTTGCTAAACTATAGAATAGTATATATTTACTATACTAGTTTTTAATAATATATCTACTTTAATATTACTTCTATACTTAATTAGGAGATATACTTAAAAGGGACGGTTTATACTTAAGTAGAATAATACTACGGTTTTTAGGAGTATATATTTAATTTAAAATAATATATTTTATTTAAAGTGAGATATAAGTTAGAGTATTATTATATTTAATTTAGGTAAAACTATTTATTATAGAGTAGTATAACTATAATCTTTTTAATATTTCTCTTAGCTACTTTAATATATTATAAGTATTTAATTTAATATAGTTTATTTTATTAAAATAAGTTTTAGTAATTCTTTTTTATAAAGTAATATTTATATTCTTCTATATAATAACTATACCTATAAGAAGTAGTATACTACGTTACTATTTAGTAGATATAGTATATAGTAAGTAGATATAAAAAATAGTTTTATAGTTTAGTATATATAAAATAGCTTTTTAATTTTACTAAGTAGAATACTAGGTCTTTATACTATATATGTAGTTTTATTAAAAGTACTATTAAAAAATATTTTTAATAATTTAACTATTTACTATACTATTTTAACTTTACCTTTATGTTTTATTTACTACTCTTAACGTATCTGTAAAGTAGAAGTTAACTTTGTACTTAATTACTTCTTAACCTTTGGGCTTAGTTTTAGTTATTTATTTATACTATTAAATAGTACTTTAGTATAAGTACTTAACTTTAATAATATAATTAATATATACCTAACTATTATTTATCTATACTAAAATATTAGTAATAAGCGTTTATATACCTTTAGGAAGTATAAAAAGGAGCTATTCTTTTATATAAATTTAGCTAATATAGATATTAATAATATTTATTTTAACTAACCTATTTAGTTTAGGCTTAATTAGGCCCGGTACTTAGTAATAGTTTAGTATTTTAAGAGCTATAGTAAGCTTTTTAATATATATAAGGCGTTTCTTTACCTTAAGAGTAGATTTTTTAAAGACTTTATAGTTTAGAAATTTCTAATTAAGTTGTGGCTTTTAAAGAGGGCCCGCTCTAATAAGTGCAACGCCTTTACTAATATTTAATATAAAGAGGGCTTGATACTGAAGAAGTAGTGTAGTTTATTTTTAGTTAAACATCCCCTTAAAGGGGTATTGCTTTTTTTAAAGTAGTACTATAGTGTTAAATAATATATTAAGAAAAATAAAAGTAATAGAAGTATTTATTTAAAAGTATATAAAAGGGGAGACGAATAAAGGGAATAGTTCTTTAACTAGGAAATATTAATTATAAGATACTAAATAAATGTTATAGAGTAGAGAGGATAGTAAGTAATAGTATATAACTACTTTATTTAACTACTTTAAGATAGAGTATTTTATTTATAAAACAACTTATTAACTATTTAAAGTAAGGTCTTAAAAAGGTATATCTATACTAAGTCTATATTAGTAGGTTAACTTACTAGTAAAACGGTTATAATACTTAGTATTATAGCTATTACTCTAAATATACTCTTTTTATTTAGAATAAAAGTTAATATTATATAGTAGGCTTTAATAGCTCTAATACTAACTAAGGGGAATTTAGTAACTATTCTATTTATATACTAGAAAATTTAAAAGAAGAACTAAACTTTAATAAAATATTATTTAATAAGACCCTAGTTACTCTACTTAAAATAAATAACTAAAGAGTAATTAAGTAGATAAAGACGTTTTTAAACTAGTGCCTATAAGGCCTATTACTAAGTATAGTACTACTTATTAATTTAGAAGGTCCCCTTTTCTTTAACAATATAGTAGATAAGACTTAAAAGTAGGCTAGTATAACTTAAGTACTACTTAGAAGTCTAGTATAAGTAGTTTTATTCTAAAATAAAAAGGGGCTAAAAGTATGTAATAATTAGAAGGGGACTAAGTACTAGCTATTTAGACTAAGTAGTAAGAGTAATAAGTAGCCCGCTATAGTATAATAAAAGAAGGGTAATAAAGACCCGTCCCTACTTAATATATAATTCTACGGGTATAATAAAAGATAGTATAAGGTAGATAGTAAGGATTTTGTCTATATAGTATTTAATAGAGTTTAGTACTACATAAGGGAAAGGGGATTTAGTAAGGACTAAAAGGTGGAGTAGTACTTTATTATAGACTTAAAGGTGTTTAAAATGGTAGTAAATAGTACTAAAAAGTACTTTAGTAGTATAGTTAATAATAAAAAAATAAAGTATTTTATTTATAAGGGTACTGATGTTAATAATAGAAATAGTATAGTAGGCGCTTTAATAGACTATAATAGACTTAAGTTTATTTATTTATTACGGAGTATAAAATAAAAAGTAAAGGGGTTAGTACTTACTTAAGTGCTACTTTTAAAGTGGGTAAGAATAGTAGTAGGTACTATTTAATTTAGTTAGGATAGAGAAGCTACTATACTATAGAGTATAAAAATAACTACTAGTGATACTATGGTAGTTATTGGATGCGTAAGGGCGCTGTATAATATAGTAGAACTCTTAGGTACCGGTTTGGCTAAGTTGGATAAGGTTTATACTACTATCTGCGTATAGGTAGATACTTTATAATTTATTAGGAAAAAGATAAAAGAGGCTACTGCCTTATAGGGGGGGCCTTTAAAAAGATTATACTTTAATTTTACTTTTTATTTAGAGTTTAAACTATTTAGAACTTATGCTTATATTATAGTTAAGACTGTGTACTGTATTAGGACTTTATAAGTACGTACTAGTAGGTAGTAGTTTAGTAGGTATAGGTATAGGAAGGCTGTAACTAGGGTAGATAGGCTGCTATAAGTAAGTACAATGGTTGGCCCTAGACGTACTATACTATTAGAGTTTGTGGTTATATTAGTAGAGTAATATTTTAGAATATATAATAGTAGGCTAATATTAATAAAAGCCTTTTGTTTTAAAGCAAAAAAGTACTGTTTTATTAGTTTTTAGTTTAATAACTATACTTTTACTAAACTATATGCCTTTATAGGTACTGTTTGATGGTTTATTAAATTGTTCTTTATAAACTTACTATTTTACTAAAATATTAAACTTTTAGAAGTATAGAACCTACTCTTTAAAGTAGGTATATTAGATATAAAGTTTTTATATAGTAAAGTACTTAAGGGGAATTCTGTATTTTAGCTTTTGTTTAGTTTAATACTATAGGTAGGTATAATTAATAGTAAAAGTACTTATAGCTTTTAGGAGGAAAAAGAGGAACGGAACTAAGAAGTTATAGTTAGTATAATTAATATATTTATTAATTTTATTAATAAAGCTAAGGGTATTACTTTTTTTTCTTAAGTTATATATAAGAAGGTAAATAAGACTTACTAATAAAGGGCGGTAGAATAAGGTAGTAAAGGGTTTATATTAGCTGTAGTAGGGCTAGTTAGTGCTGCTGTACCCTAAGAGTAGCAATTATATTAAAGTATTATATATATAGATATAGGGGAGATTTAGAGCTACTATTATAGACTATTATATATATAGGCTAGGTACTTAGTATATATTAAGGAGTATAATAAAGTTTATTTTTAGGGTTTAATATAAAAAGTAAATACTTAATTTAATACTATAAGATGCTTTTATAATATTATTTAAGTGGCGTTATAGTAATAAATATATAATAAGTAAAAAGGTATATACTAAGAATTTTATAGGTTTATAGTTAGTAAAAGTAAAGAGATAGTAATTATATAGCTGTGTTAGGATTAGTATTTGCTTTTTATAATACTTTAAATTCGTATATAGGGGACATTTTATTAGTGGCGGAAGGAGTAGCCCTTTAGATAGTAGTAGCTGTTTTTATACTAATGGGTAGAAGTAGTAGATGACCCTAACTTAGAGGGAAAGAGGAATAAAGCTTAATGTATTTACTATTAGAAGACAATGTATAGGCACTTGTTTAGTGATATATAGGTTTAGGCTTATAATTTATAGTGTTTCTACTAAATTAGTTATTTATAGCTTAGGCTGTATAACTTTCTTAATAGGGTAATTAAATATAGATAATTAAAGGTTATATAGGGCCGTTTTTTAAGACGTTTAACCTCTTTTTTACTCCTGTTTTATTAGTAAATAGATATTAAAAGTATAGAGTTTAATAAGTATTCTATAACGTACTTACTTAGTACCTATATATAGTAGCCTTATACTTAAAAGAATTTAGCTAAATAAAGTATATACTTTATTTATTGTATTTAAATAATAATAAAGTTTTCTATTAAATAGTTTTAACTACTATACTAAAGGTACGTTTATAAGTTTATTTATAAGGAATAATGTATTTAAGTTAATGTTTTTAGGTACGGGTAAAGGTCTATACTTATATTTAACTATACTTTTAAAACAAAAAAAGGCGAGTTAATAGGACTAAAGCTAAATATTAAATACTTTACTATAAAGTTTTTTAAACCTAGCTATAATACTAAGTAGAACAATAGACTATATCTAGGCTTTTAAGGCTCTAAGTATATATTAAAGACCTAGGATACTTTTAAATTAGTCTATCGCCTAGTAATGTTTGTATTTAGGAACTAAGAGGTACTTAATAAACTATATAAATATAGTTTAAGTCTAGTTAGTTAGTATAAAATTTATATATTTGTAGGGGAAAGTGGAAGGTATAAAAACGAGTTTAAGTAGGTTAGGGAGCTTAATTAGTTTTAGGTCCTAAAAAGAAATAACTAAAGCTTTTATAACTAAACTAAAAAGATTAATAATAGTTTAAATAACGTAGACTAGTACTTAGCTTTAAAAAGACTCTAATACTAATACTTAATAGTAGATAGTTTATAAAGACACTAATAATTATACTATAGTTAGTTACTAAACTATACTTTTTACTCTAGTAGTTAAGTACTAAACTTAAAAAAAAGATAAATAGTATAAGGCGGGGTGAGGTTAATAAGGACTAAGAAGAGGAGGACTAGGAATATTAATATTTAGATATATATTTATTAAATACGTATATTAGTACGGGGATACTAGTAAATACTAGATATAGAGTCTAGAGTAAAAGGGGCGGTATCCTATAATAAAAAATAGCTAACTAAGTGTATAAATATTATTAGCTTTTTAGTTAATTTAACTACTACTAGCTTCTGTACGTATAAGTAGTAGTAGCTAGTATATAAACTAAGAGACGATTCTTAATACTAGGAGCAGTATAAATAGCGGCAGCTACTGTATTTAGAGTGGCGCTTACCCCCTTAGCGCTACTACTCTAGTTTCTAGGCTAATAATAGACTTTAATAGTGTCTTTTTAGGGGAAGGTTATAATTATAGGGGTAGGAGTAGGTATCTCGGACTATAATACTATTATGTACTATTAATTACGTAACTATCTACTAATATCTACTTCTATATAGTAGCTGCGCCGCTATTAATATTAACTCTTGTGCCTCTTTATTTACTACTACTACTACTACTGCTTCCTTTAGCTGCGTTTTATTAAACTTAACTAACTAAACCTTTAAGTTTAGTAAAGATACTACTTCTAAAGTTTAACTTCTTCTAGTCTTTTAAGTCTATAATTTACTTTTTAATAGAGTTATTTATTAACTATAAATAGTAGACTTTAGTTTTTAGTATTTATTCTAATCTATAGGTATAAGTAGTAGCTTATACAAAGAGCTAGTACTAGTGCGTAACTCTATATATAATAATAAATAAAAAAGTAATAAGTCCGTTAAGACTTACTACACTAATACTTAGTATAGTAATAAAGACCCGTGTTTAGGTTTTTAGCTATTTATTTAAGTAGTAAAACGTTTTAAACTAATAAATAGTATTATAGTATTATAAGAATAGTATTTTTAAGTATATAAGGGTAGACTTAAACCTATCTACTTTGTCTATAGTTTTTACAAATACTTTAAGCTAGAGTGTAGATACTAAAAAAGTAGTATAGACTAAAACGTACTTAGGTCCTTTATAGTCCGGCGCTTGGTTACTTAGGGGGTAGGTACGGTTGTTTTTATATACTTCTTTAAGGATTATTTTAAGTTGGTAGAGGTGTAAGTAGTTTTTAATAATAGTCTTTATATAGACTTTTTTTAATATAAATAAGTAGTTAGTATATAACTGTAGTTTAGGCCCCTTAGCTATAGTAAGGGTATTAGCGATTCTACTATTTAGGGTTATAGTAATAATTTTTTATTTAGTAGTAGTATTAAATAGGGCCTAGGTATATTTAAGAAACTATAGAGTAAAGGTAACGTTATATGTACCCGGGTTATTAAAAAAGACGTTAGTAAGGTCCTACTTTAATAGTATATATATATCCTTTTGCTACTTAAGTTATTTAAGTAAGGTCCTGCGCGCCTGTATAGTAAGTTTATTAATAGTAGGCTTGAACTTAGTATTAATAGGGTACTTAAGGTATAGTATACTACAGCTAGGTATATCTACTAAGTTTAGGATATTATAAAAAGAGCTATTAAAGAGACGGATAAAGAAGCTATAGAGGGTAGTAGTAGTAGCTACTTAGAATAAAGTACTAGTTACTAGTGTATTAAACTTAATAAACCTATTAAGTTCTTTTAACTAGGTAATAATATAAATAGTATTAAAATAAGAGTAGAGTAACTTAAAAAGGGTGTATAGAAAAGTAAGGTTAACGTACTAAGAGGCGATTAGTATACTACTTATATAAATAACGAGTAGTAGGCTTTACTACCTCTAAATAATACTAAATACAGCGCGGGCCTGTTCTGTATCTATACGCGCGTACTTATATACTTTATTAAGTATAATAAAACTAAAGTATATAGTAAGTATTTTAATACTAGTAGTACTACTACTAATATAGATAAACTTAGTTATATCTACTTACTAAATATTCTAGCTCTTTTTTAACTACGTAATTTTGCAATTAGTAATAAAGAATAGTAAAGACGGGATACGCCTATCTATTAGTACTTTTAGCTATAGTATAAGTTATTATAGGTTAGAGTAAGTAAGGTATTTAACGGCCCTAGTAGTATAGACTTTATTTTGTCCTTTAAGTATAAACTTAATAGTAAGTTTAAAGAGACTTTAGAATATTAAATTAAAAAACTTACTTTTACTAAGTTTAATAAGACGTTTTTTTATTCCTCTATAGTGCTTTTAGTTATTATAGGTTTTAATAAAAACGCTATTAAAGTTAAATACTTTATCTTTAAAACTAATAGTTAGTACTAGTATAAAAAACGTAAAGGCCTTTTCTTTAGCCTTAGTAACGAGCTTATATAGAGTAATTAAAAGTAAAGTAGCCTTAAGCTCTGTATTTATAAAGTAGTATAAAAGGCTCTTTTAGTTATAGGGGTAAGGGATTATACTATACTTATATATAAGCTAGTAAAAGCTATTAGGACCCTTATAGAACTTTTAAAACTTATTAGTTTTAGTATAGTAAAGGAGCGTAAGGGTAAGGTAGTAGATAAAAGTAATAGTTTAAAAAAGAATTGTTTTACTTATTCCTATATTATAGGCGAATAGTATACTATTCTACCGCTTTTTAGTATTTAAGTACGTAACGAGTTTAATATACTAGTATATATTTACTACTTACTATAGAAAGAGCTTTTAGTTAGTTTTAAATATAGGGACGGTATATACCTTTATTATACGTTCTTTTATAGTAGTAAGGGAGACGTTAAAGAAGTTAGTAGTCTTTATTTAGAGTAACTTATTAATCCTCTAGTTAATTAGTTATAAAACCTGTGTAACTACTAGACTCTAGGGTCTAGTAATAGCTATAACCTTAATATTATCGTTATTTTAGTTAGTAACAGCTGCGTCCTTAGGGTCTAACTAGGACTTAGGTACTGCGTTAGGGACGACAACCTTTATAGATTCCTACTAAATAGTAGCAGTGTTACTATTTTTAATTTTATATAGTTTATAAGTTAGTTAGGGCTTAGGTACTATAATAAGGTTGGGGACGAGTTTAAAAGATAGATACTTAGTATTTGTACTAGAACTACTATTTTATATAGTAAATACAATTAAGAAGTACTAAGCTTTAGAACGGGTGTTAGTAAGTAGGAGGTTTAATATAATATTAAGTATAATATTAAGTGTGAGTTTTAACTCGCCCTTTTAGTTAATAAAGCTGCTGGCTTTGGCCGCGCTGTTCTGGCTAAGGGTGGCCTTAATAATAGAGGCTTTAGGGTTGAATTTGTTAAAATAGGTACAGCCCTTAAGTAACTTAGTTTAACTAAAAGTAGTAAAAAGTAGCCTTTTAGCTATACTATTACTTATATAACTAAACTAGTATAAAAAACTACTTATAAGTCCTACTCTTTAATTTTTTTTAGCTACGTTATTTATAAAGTTTTATTAATTTATAATACTAAACTTAATAAAAAAAAGGACTTTAAAAGTAAGTAGGGAAGAGTTTAGTTAGGTACGTAGTAGTAACAGAAATAAAAACTTAGTATAACCTAGTTAGGTAGTAAAGTTTTAAAAACTAAGTAAGAAAGGGCTAGTTTAAGTAAATAGACTAGTATTAAAGTTATATTTAAAGTAATTAAAAAATAATATAGTAGTTAAGTACTAAGAATATAAATACTTTACTAGTTACTACTACTTACTTAGTAGCGGGGAGTAAACTTAATAATATTATAGGTTGTCCTTAAAACTTATAGATATTAGCTAATATATAGAGATATACTAAGATAAGGCTACTTATTTTATTATAAAAGTTACTTAGGGTAGTAATACTAAGTTTAATACTACGGTAGTTACTAACTATAGTATACTAGTTAAATAAATACTAAGTAAGTAGAATAATATAGGTTTTTACTATTTAGAGTAGAGGGAGTACTAAGTATAAATATAATATTTAAATAGTTACTACTTAGAAATATAAATATTAGTATATTTTAGTAAGTAGTAGGTAGGTACTTCTTTATTTAGATTATAAAGAGAGTTTATAGTAGTAAGTTTACTACTTATAGTATTACTAGGAGCTATTTAAATACTAGTCTTTACTTATTTTTAGTTATATAAGGGAAAGAGGCGTTTAGTAAGTATAGAAGAACGTTACTTAGAGATATAGAAGGTAGGACTGTAAAGAAGAAAAAAAAAAAAAAAAGGCTAGTTAGATTAATAAAGTGGGTAGTAACTATAGGTTAATAAAGTCTTAAACCGACTAATAGAAGGTGTGCTATAAATATAAAAACTAGAAGTAACTAAAAGAAATACTAGTAGATAGGAAAAAAGAGGATAGTGTTGTGTTATGGTGGTAGAAGGAGAACGATGTTTATAAGGTCTAGGGGAAATAAAGGTTCTGTTATTTTAGATATAAAAAAGGAAAGGTTATTTAGTAAGGAAAGAGGTTAGTAAGAAATTAGTAATATAGTAAAACAATAATTTAGGGGAGTATTTTATAATTAAGGGAAAGGAAGGTAAAGGAGGTGGATTTACTTTTATTAAAGTAAAAAGCAAGGAAATTATAGTACTACTAATTAGGTTATTAAAAGTAAAAGAAGTAGCGACGTTTAAGGAAAAGGTAAAAAGAAGAGAAAGGTTTAATATAGTAGTTAGTTATAGGTAAATAAATAAGGACTTTACTTTTTTTTTTTTTTTACTTTTACTCTTTTTTTTTTTATAAAAAATAAGGGTAGTAAGAGGAAAGTATAGTAGGAAGGAGTTAAGGTAACTAGATTTAAATTTTTTTTTTTAAAAAACTTTACTTTGTATAGGAGTCTATAGTAGGGGGAAAGGGTCCTTATAGACGCCTACTAAAGAAGGTGTAGTGTCTAGGGGAAGTCTAGGAAAACGGTTTATATTGGTGGTAATATTAGGTATTTTAGTATTTTTGTAGAACGAAGCTTTGTAGATAGTGTAGTCTACTACTATAGCTTTTAAAGTTATTAAAAAAGAGTATAATGGGTAAGAGAAGTAGCTTTTTAAATAGTAAGTCGGCCGGTTTAGTGTATTGGGATTAATTAATATTTAAGAGGTACTAGTATTATTATTTAAGTACTATTAAGTAAGTAGCGATACTTAGTATATATTGTAAGTGTTACTAACTAGAGGATAGATATATAGATTATTTAGGGCGTTATTAGTAGTTATATAGAAGCTATAGAAGGGAACGGATAGTTTAAAGTAAGAAATATAAAGGATTTTAGTAGAATAACGTAGGGGAAGATAGAAAGTTAGAATTAAGCTATATAACGTATATTAAGCTACTTAGTACTACCTGGTTTCTGTGGCTAGTAGACTATATATAGTTTAGTTTTTTACTCTTAGCTCCTTTATGTCCTTTATCTTTTTAAAGTCCTTACTTAAGAACTTAAATTATTTAAAGATCCTACTAGGGCCGACTTACTTTTACTACTTAGTTATTTACCCTATAATAAACTGCTTAATTAGCTAGTTAAGTACTTAGAATTTAAAGATATAAGGTGTAAGGGGCTAATTCGGTTAGTTAAAGTAGGTAGTAAATTAATATAAAAGGGTAATAGCCTTTATAATTAAGTAATAAATTATATAGTTTATGTATTTTAAGTTATTAAGTTCCTTACTAAGTTACTTATAAGTAGTAACTAGGATCTTAATAGTATTTTTAAACCTACTTTTTTCTACTTTATTATTTAGTATAAAGTTGATAAACTATAAAATAGTAGCTGTTTTAGTTTTAAGTAATATTATACTATATATAAGAGTAAAAGGGTACGTATTTGTATTAAAATAACGCTTAATATAGTATTTTAACTATACTAATGCTATAGGGGTTAGTATTAGAATAACTAAACTTTTAAGTTTAGTGTAGCTGTACTAAGTAGCTTTTTTATATTTATACTCTTTTGAGTTGGTATAAACTATAGTAGTTAGTTTAACTATAGAGTTAAGGCGTTTGTATAGTTATAGGATAGTATTTAGGTACTTAGATGTAATAGGGTTAATTATACTAAAGTACTAGTGGGGCTCTTTTATAGGTGTAGTATTAAGGGATTTTGTTAACTTTTTAATTATAGTTAGAACTTATTTATTTTTAGGTTTGTCTTTAGTAGCCTTAAGGACTTTAGTAAACTTAAGGAACTTAAAAGTAAAAAGAACCTTATGTATACTAGTGTAGTTAAAAACCCTACTAGCTAGGTTCTACTCTAAAACGTACTTATTATTATTAATAGTTTTTTATAAATCTTTTAGAATTTTATTATAAATACTAAAGGTTAAGTAATATAGAGTCTAATAAAACTACTTAAGAATAAAATACTACTATATTTACTTATTTACTTTAGGCTTATTAGTAATTAATTAGTTTTAAAACGTTATGTTACTATTCTAAAAGAAGTAGCTATAGAAGTAGTTATAGAGAGAGTGTTTTAAGGCCTTGTTAAGGACTGTGTGGAACTTAGCTTTATTAGGGACTAGTTAGAACTTAGATTCTTTATACTTTTTAACTTTATTAGTTTTTAGTTAAGACTTAAACTCTTTATATATTCTTTTAAGTTTATTTTAAATAACTTTAAAATCTACTATATAGTAGGTACTTTTAATAAGGGAGAAAAATAGAGTAAGGTTATTAAAACTAGTCTATACTGGGGTACTACTAAGAGTAAGAATGAGTAGTAGTTTAAGTTACTACTATAGAATACTAACTAATAAGTGCGTCTAGTTAGCCTTTAAACTATAGTAGTAGTATACTTTATTTAGGATAATAAGGCTAAAGTAAAAGAAGCCTGGGATATTAAAGGGAATGGATAAGCCGCTTTTAAACTTAATTTTGTAAATAAGTACTTATACTTCTTTTTAGTTGTTATAGTTCTAGGTTTTATAGTATAAAATAATAAGGAATAGTAAAAATAGGTTTAAGTTATTAGCTAGTAGGTTAGGAATAAAACTACCCTTTGTAGTGGCCTTCTACTTAATAAAGTCTAAGTAACTAACTAGGAAGGAGTTAGTACTAAGTACTAACTATAATAAAATAACTTTGGACTATATAAGGGGGGCGTTTAAGTTATTCTACTAAAAAAAAGTAATAGTAAAGTAAAGTAGTATAGTAGTCTACTTATCTTTAAACTTATTAACTAATGTTTATTTATAAATATTAATACTATAAAAAAAAATCTACTAATTACTAAAAGATATACTAATAACTTTATTAAAAAACTTATTAGTCCTTTAACTTATTTAAAAGATAAGGTAGGTAGAGATAATAGTGAATAATCTACTTAATAAGTTTACTTAAGTAATATAGTAAAATAGGGTCTTTTTATTATAGGGGTAGGGGATTATACTAGAAACGTAGTTAAAAGTATATACGTACGTGTTATTAGGAGAGTAGTAGAGATAACTTGTGTTATTTATTTAAGTATAGGTAAGTAAAGTAATATAAAGCCAGTATATAAAAGTAATAGTTAGTACTATTTGAGTCTTACTAATACCTATTAAGTAGACTAAGAAAGCGCTATAATAGTAAAAATCCAGGTTTAGATTAGTTATAAGTATAAAATATAAAAACACATTTATAGTTTAATAGCTATATAGTATCTACTTAACCCTAGTAATATAGATACTATTTACTAGTTTAATAAAGTAATAAGTAATATTGTACTAGAAAAAATTATAGGTCTTTTTTTAAATAAACTAGTCCTTTCTAGTTAATATAACCTTTAAAAGGGTAGATACTAAACTAATATTAGTAGTTATATCTACCGTTGCTTTATTATTTAAAGCTACAGTAGTTAATACGTTACTCTATACTTTAGAGTAGTCCTCCTTACTATTACTAGTATTACTAACTTTGTTGTTACTAATTTTAATAACTTAGTTAAACTTAAATACTAAGTCTTTAAGTAGTGGGGCGTTGAGCGGGGCCTAGGGGGTAGGTAGTAGTAAGGGCGGTGCGTCTTTTATAGCTAGGGAGCAAAGTTTATTAATGTTTTTAAATAATAGTAAGTTATAATAGAAGGGGTTGTTATCTCTAAGCTTAAAAGTAATAAAGAACTTGTTTATAGTTTAATTAAACTTAAAGTAGTAGTTAGTAAGGCTATTTAGGATATAGAGTATAATAAAGAACTAGCTATTATAAGTAGTATAGCCCTTACTTTTAATAATACTATAGTACTTAAATATAATATAAAAAATAGTTTTATTTAAGTTATATATAAAAGTAAAGTAAAAAAAGTTAATAAATATAAACTAGCTTTATTTAATAAGTAAGAGCTAGTAACCGGGAACGCTTCTATAGTTAAAGGGATCCTTTAGTAGAGTAGATATAGTATAGTAAAAAATACTAAAAAGTACCTCTTTTATATTAGCATAAGTGTTTATAACAGCAAAAGTAATAAAGGGTAAAATTTTAAGCTACTAAGGGAAAGTAGAAAAAAGAGGGTATAGTAAAGTTAACTAATAACTAATAAGCCCTAATAACTATAGTTTATTCTTAGCTACGTGGCTTTTATATAAGCCGCGGACTATATTATATATAGCTTATAATAAGTTAAGAAACGGTATTAAAGTATTTATTTATAATTATTTTATAATAGAAACGATATTATTAGGGATTAAGCTTTTATTATAGGTTATACAGTAGTATTAACAGTAACCTAGAATTAAACTTAATTAATTATAGTAACAAAACGTAAAATAGGGACAATACAGGTATTTATATTTCTTAACCTTAAATAAGCTTTAGTATAAAAAAGGTAGTCTTAGCCTTAGGCTTATTACTACTAAGTAGATTTAAAATTTACTCATTTAATACTATTATAATATAGACTATAAATAAAAATAATATAGTAAAGAGAATAAAGAAGAAAGAAAGAGTAACGTTTATAATATCTAGTACAAATAAAGGACCCGTTAGTATAAGCGTAAGGGGGGGGGGGGGAAGTGTGCTTAGTAAGGGAAGAAGTTAGTAAGAAGTCTAAAAAGTAGTAAGAAAACAGTCTAGGAGTATATTTTATAGTTAAGGTAGTTAAAAGTAAAAAAAGCAATACTACTTAATAAAAGTAAAGTTTGCTCTAGTAAAATAAAGGAAGAGAAATCACTAAACTACTATTTAAGTTATTAAAAGTAAGAGCATAAATAGTAACGTTTAAAAAAAAAGTAAAACAAAGAAGTAAATTTAACGCGTTTTTTTAAAGAATTTCTCGCCTATAGATAGTTATAGGTTATAGGTAAATAAGTAAGGGCTCTACTTTTTTTTTTTCTACTACCGTCTCTCTTTCCCTTTTTATTAACTTTAAAAGTAGTAAGAAAAAGCTACTAAAGTAATAGAATTTAAAAATTTTTTACTTTACTTAGGGCGGGAGCCCGTAGTAGAGAAGGGTCCTTATAGCTTAAAGTTAAAGAAGGTATAGTACCTAAGAAAAGACTAGGAAGTCCGCCTGTATTAATAGTAATAGTAAGGATCTTATAATACTTACGAGATAAAGCTTTATAGATTATATAGTATTTTAATTATTAAGTAAGGAGTATAGCGTTATAGTAATAGCACGTCCTTTTTACGTATAAAGCTTCCTACTAAAACTAATAAGCTAAGTACTTACTTTATATCTATTACGAATTACGTACATAAGTATAAAGGTATAAATTAGGGCTGTATTAAGGTTTTTTATATACCGGTTAATATGTAATAAGTTACTATGGTAGTTACGTTTAATAATTAATTACGTTCTATACAGTAGTCTATACTATATTACTAGTAAAAAAGTACTAGTATTAATATCCAGCCCTACTAAATAACTTAAAACTAGTAATAGTTTAATATAAAAAAAAAAAGAAATACAGAGCTAAGCTTTTATTAAAAGGCTTATCTACTAGGTAAAAGAAGAGGAGTAGTATAATATAGTTAGTCCTAAGTTTAATATCTAAAAGTACTTAATACTAATATTAAAACTAAACTTCTAATTAACTACTTCTTTATAAGTATTATTAGAATTACTACTTTTAACGTAAAACTTATAGGATACTATAGTAAATTAAATAGTTATATTAAAAGGAACTATAAAAAGCTAATAGACTAACTAACTTAACCCTAAGGGGTAGGTATAAACTAGTAATACAGTACACTTAACTCTATAATACGTTTTTAGTAGGTATATATAAGGTTTTAGTAGTAATAAAGTTTATAATTTAGTTTTTTAAAAGCTCCTTTATAAGGTGTATTTGCGACTATTACTGCTATAGTATCTATCTTAGGTTACTAATAGACCTACTATAAAAGATATATTAGCTTTTACTAAAGAAACAGACTAACTATAGTTATTACTAAATTAAAAAGGCGTATTAGTACGTATCCCTAAAATACACTAAATTAGTATACGGGTTAAATAACTATTTAATCTATAAAATTCTTAAACAAGCTATATAGTTTATAGTAGTAGCTATAGTACTAATATTAATAAATAAATAAACTATAACGTTTAATTAAAGTTTAGGTTTAATACAGTAAAGTAGTAGGATACTATGTATAACTAATAGTAGTATACGCTCCTGTTATCTATACTTAATTAGCTATACATACAGAAAAAGCTTATTATATATACTTAAGTACTATATTAACTAGAAATAGTGATTAAGTAAGTAGAAGTAGCCCCTACTATAGGGACTATTTAATAGTAGTATATAGATATATTACTAAATATAAGTAGGTAATAGTAGGGTCCGCCTATATAGAGACCGGGTTTAACTTAACTTTATATTTATAAAAATCGCTAGTTACTAATAGTATATATAGTTAGTAGGAAATCTCGGGTTTACTACTATTAATTAGTTATTTTAATTGATACGGGTAGGTATAAATAGAAAAAGTGCGCGGGGGGTTGGGTTGTGCGACCTACGTTAATAACTTAATTCTTTACTTTATATAGGTAATAAGTTACGTTAATTCCTAGTTAATAAGGATTATATATTAATTATAAGGGTAGGGGTAGTGTTATACTAAGTAGGGGCTATAGGAGGCTTTAAGAAAGGGGAGTATAATAAAAAGCTAAAGACGTTACGTTACTAAAAAAGGAAAAAGGAACTGCTACACTAGTAAATAGCTCTTATAAAATATATTAAATAGTAATATAGTCTACCTAGGCTAGTTTTTAATAATTACTTATATATAACTTAAAAGATAATAACTATAGAATAACTAGGGATCCTTAATTTACCCCTAAAGTTATTATAGTGTATTACTAAGTATATTAATAATAACTTATTAATTAGTTTATTAAAGACCTACTACTAGTACTATATAGTATTTTTTAAATTTATTTATAAATACCACTTAAATACCTTTATTATCCCGGCTTTAATTAGGTACCTAGACCCCTAGGAGTAACGTTAGTAGTAGGGGGCTACTAAGAACTACTTAGTATAGGATACTATTAGGGTTATAGTTACTATAGTAATTATATGTAGTAGTAGTAAAGTAGTAAAAGTGTTTTAGAATATGTACTTAGACTATAAAAACGACTTTATATTAAATAATAAGTTGTACGTTAACTATAGTTTACTATAAGGCGGTTAGGATTTAATAATAAAATACTAGGCTGAGTATTACTAGTAAATTAAGGGGTTGTTGGGTGTTATAGAGTAAGGCGGGTTAATAGATAATAAGCTAGTTAATAGTAAGCTTATTAAGTAGGTTAGTTTAAAAAGTAATAATGCTTTTTTTAACTCTTTTAAGCCGGACGGAATAGTTAATTTAATATTTAGTACTTTAGATTTACTTAGTTAAAATAGCTTATTATTTAGTAGCTTAGTAGATAATAGTTTTAATAATAAAAATAGAAATAAAAACGGGTTGTTTAAGGGAATAGATTAAAAAAGTAATAGTAAAGTATTTATTATAGTAGAGTTAAGTAGAGAGTATATTAATAAATAAAAACTAATACTACTATATGTAGTAGCTATTATAGGGGTAGTTAGTATTATATAACTCTTATTAGACTCTAGAGTAGAGGGGAGTATAGAGTTAGTGTAGCTGGTGTACTAGGATAAAGAGGTAGTATATAAGGAGCGGCTAATACTATGTTTTAGAGTTATACTATTTAACTATAAAAGTATTGTTAATAAGCTTTTATACTACGTTTTAGATAATAGAGTAGTGGTACTGGGGGGTTTATTAAAAGGGCTATAGGTAATATATTAGGATGTAGATATTGCATAGTAGATAGTACTAATAAGGGTAGACTGTAGCGGCTTGGACGCTTTATAATTATTACTAGTAGTGCTACTAGGCTTAGTAGGTTAGTTAGTTACTTATAAGGGGGGCCTTTTACTATTAAAGTTTTTTTTAAAGTCGAGTAAGGAGTTATAATAACAGCTAGTATACGGAGCCTAGTTATATAGAGTAGAACTAGTTACTATACTTTATTAGGGTATACGCTATTTATTAAGTAGGTTAGTACTAATATTTTTTAATTAGGAATTAATTAACTGGAGTAGGGGAAACGATTTAGAGTTAATTATAAGTACTGTTATAGGGGATAAAAAGACTCTTTTAAATACTCTAATTAGGGCGTTTAATAATAAGCTTTTTTTATAATATATAAAGATTATAGTTAAGTATAGAGCTACTTACTACTTATTAATATTTTTACTATAAAAGGTACACTTTTTAAAATACTAACTATAAAATACTATAATAGTAGCTATAACTATAGTTACTATAGAATTTTATAGTTTTTAGTTCTATTACTAGCTTTGCTTTATTCTTAAGTTACTATTAAAGAGGTATATTATAGTTACGCACTTTACTAGCTGGGGTTTAGTACTACTAGTAAGTAGAGAGTATTATAAAGACCTATAGGGGCTTATTAAAGAGTTAGTAGTACTTAGTAGTATTTATAGGGTATTTAATTAGGAATAGTATAAAAAGATAAAGCTATAAAGAATAAAGAAAGGTAATAAAAATATAGTAAGGACTAAACTTAATTATTAATTATATATATAACTAATTATAAAATATATAAATATTAAGACTTTAAAATAATAAATAGTAAAAAATAATATTAATACTAAAGAGATATATTAAATATAAAGTACTACTTAACTAGTACTAAAGGACGCGTAAATAAAATAGCGTTTATTAGTTTAGGGGAACTTAGGTAGGGAGCACGGACGGCTATTGCGGCAGCTAGACGCTTAAATAGCTGTATTTAAAAGTAGCTCTAGTGTGCTTACTAGCTCTAGCCTTTATCTAGATAGACAGTTAGTTAATATAGGACTACTACTTTAGTAAGACTACTAAGGCCCTTTATAACTATTATACTTTTTTTTATAAACGGATAAAAAGTATAGGTACTAGTTTGGCCGACTTATTACTAGGTATCTTTATAAAAGGCCCTTAGTAGTAGGTTGTGTTTTTTATACGCGTGGGCAACTAAAACGTCCTACTTATAAGTATGTACTTAGGCTTAGCAATGTTCTAAAGCGGTTAATTATAGATTAAAGTAGTAGGTAGGTACTTAACGCGTTAGCTTTAAGAGTTTTTTAGACTAGTGGCATACTGGTAGACTAATGTAAAAGGGCTGTAAAAGTTACTAATAAAGGGCGTTAAGTAGAAGAAGGGTTATAAACGTTACTCTAAAACGGTTAGAGGTATATAGGCGGCTTAGTAGTTTATAGGTATTGTATAGTTAATAGTTTAAGATTATAGACTTAAAGTTATAGTAGGTATTAGGTTATATAGTATAAATTATAAATAGTATAAAAACTTTTTATATAGACTTATTAATTAGTCTATTTATAAATATACTTTAAAATACTAATAGTTAGTTAATATTTATTAGTACTAAAGCGTAGTTTAACGCTTAATAACGAGTTTTTAGTTTATATAACGTTAATGTTTATATAGGCGCTGTGTAATACTTAATTTCTTTTATTTAGTAGTAGTAGACGGAGGATGTATTTAGTATTTATAAACTATAGGCTTTATAAATAGATACTTAGGCTATAGTATTAAACTATTAGATAAAGATATAAAGTTACTATTAAGTAGTTATAAGCTACGGCTTTAAATAAGTAGTATAGAGTAATTCGGATAAGGACTAGTAAGTATAATAAAACTAATATATTAAGTATACTACTACTAAGAACTATTTTAGTACTTATAAATAGAAGGGGGTAAAAAAGGCTATTATACTATCTGTATTTATATTAATACCCTTACTACTACTTACTTATTATTATTAATATTATAGTTAATTCTATACTTAAATACGTTAACTTTATTCTAGTAAATAACTATTTAAAACTATACTTACTTTAGTATTATTTTATATAAACTATCTTTATTAAGCTCTTTATTTAAATAAGCGCTAAGGTAGACTGTGATAAATAGGAGGAGGATAGAGTAGCTCTAGACGATAAAGTAAACGGTGCTGTTAGGAAGTTAGTATACGTTAGGCCTACTATAGTTAATAGCCTAGCTAAGTGCGGTAATAATATTGGTAGTGTAGGTAAAGTAGAACTACTTGGGCGCGCGACGATAGTAGTTAGTAGTGATAATATAGGCTAGGCTTAGTGTGTACTAGCTAGTGATCTTAGTAACGGGGATAAGTATAGAGTACCTACTTATTAGTATTATAGGATATAATAATAAGGATTTACTTATTAAAAACCTATTTACTTAAACTCTACTTAATGTAGTTTAGACTATTAAGAACTTAGTTTATGGTTTTTTTAATAGTATTTATACTAGGCTTAAAAACGTTTTTATATAAAAAGAATATAATTTTAATACTATAGAAGTTAATATAGTATTTAATAATAGTATAAAAGGTGTAAATAAGCTAGGTATTATACTTAGCTTTTATTAGTGCGCGCTTGGTTGTAGCGCTACTAGTAGAGAGGACGTAGAGGTTATTAGTACTTAGGGTAGTAGTAATTAATTAGAGAGTATATAGAAGGGTTGGAAGGACTTAATAAGGAGTTATTGTTATTTTAGTAAGTTAAAATAGCTTTTTATTAATATAGGTAGGTAATAGTACGGGGCCGGGACTTAAAGGGAAGGGACGCTTATTTAAAGTATAGATTATAAAAAAGGAGCTATAACTATAAAGTGCTAGTAATGTTTCTTTTTAATAGTTATTAATAGAATTTTAAAAAGGTTTAAGGTATTAAAAAGAATAAAAAGAATAAAGTTAAAGGAATTAAATATAAAAAGGATCTTTTATATAACTAAATAGGTTTTTTTAAATAAATAGGTAATAATAGTAAATACTTAGTTAAAAAAGTACTATATAAAAGATATAAAGTTTATTAACTTAAGTATTTTTTTTTTTTTTTTTATACTTATTATTTAGAAATATAAGTACTTTAGTAGTAAAAGAAAGGAGTACTAGGTACGTAATAACTATAGAAGAAGGAGACCTAGTTAGAGTAAAACGTTTAAAGAAGAAAGTTATATATTTTTAAGTAAAAGGCGTAATAGCCTCTATGCAGCTATAAGTCTATAGATAGTTAGGCTAAAAATATTAAATACTAAGTACGGATTGTAGAAAAGGACTACTATTTAATTTTTAATAACGCTACTAGTGTATTTACTAGTATTTAGTATTATTTAAAATAAAAAGACGCCTTAAAGTTAGGGTATATAGAATTTATAAAGGATTAGGTATTAGTTTTATAGTTAAATTAATAAAAGGGGAAAGGTAAAAGTACTAAAAAAAAGTTTAAGTATTTATATTATAAACTAATAGTACTTAAAATAGAGTTATTTAGTTAATAGTATCTTTAGTTAGGTTTTATAGTATATAGTAAAATACTATAAATATAGTATTAAAAGTAGTAGGTACTATAGGTATTTACTAAGTTAGTAGTATTTATATATAAGGCTTAGTAATAGACTGTAGTCTAGTTTAAACTATAAAAATAAGTTATAAAACGCACTACTATATACGCGTTATTTTAATTAAAATATTTAGCACTTATTATAACTAAACGTTATTTCTTTAGTAGTAAGTAACTATTATAACAGCTTTGTAATATAAGAAGTAGTAAAGTAAGTAGAATATTACTAACTAAGGGGTTATAGGGAAGGTATTATATAGAGTACTTAAAGAGGGAAAATACAGTTCTTATAGGTTCTTATTCTTAGCTACTTATATAATTACTATATACTATAGCGTGCCCGGCGCGCAATACCGTATAGAGTTTAGTTATTGCGGACAAGGACTACTTATTACTATATTAAGCTATAAATGTATTAAGGGATCTTATAAAGTCTAGTAGGCTTATTAAAAGTCTCTTTATAGGGGGGGCTAAAACGCGGGTATATACTTACTCTATAGATAATAACGTTGCTACTAGTATTACTATAACTAGTATTACTACTATCTTTATTACTATAGCTAAAGACTTTATATATAGTTATATTTAAAAAGTTGTTTATAGTTAGGATAATAGTTAGTAGGATCTATTTAATAGGTTAGTAGCTTCTTTTAAATATTTATAAAGGGAATAAAAATAAGTATACATACTTTCTCCTACTTTACTATATACTAAGTATACTATACAAAAAGCGTTAAACTAGAGTTAAACTAAATTTAGTAATATAAGTTAAACTTAGCTAGTTAAGCACTTTATAGTAGTTAGAGTTTAAAGTAGACGATATAGAGTATAAAATAGGCCTAGAAGAACTCTATCTTAACACAAAAGTAGGACTTATATAGAGCAAAAAACTACTTAAAATTAAAGAAGAACTAAATAATTAATAGGGAACATAAGGGTACAAACTTAAGTTAAGTAGCCTAGTATAGCGGGATCTTTAGTATATAACTAATAACGTTAGTAACCTACTTAAAAAGCTTTTTATTACAGCAGTCCGTATAGGTAAGCGTTTTACACTAAAAAATAACAACTAGCAGCTAGCTTATAAAGCTAGGAGGAGAGAGTATTAGTATACTACTAAGCAGGCACTTAAAAGTATAAAGAGAAAAAGGCGTTAAAGGATTAAGTATAGCTTAGTTATTTTATTTTATAAATAAATTAATTTATAATTTATAAGTTAAAAGAATACCTATACCTACTTAACTAATAATACTATTTAAAAATTAATAATAATTAGTAGGAATAAGTAGTTTATAGAATAGATAAGTAAGTATTAAACTTTATAATATAATAAAGTAAATAAGTAGTAAGGGTTTAAAGTATAAAAAGCTAAAATGGGTAAGAGGCGTAGTTTAAAAGGTAGTAGTAATGGAAAAGGAGTAGGTTAGTAGTATAAAGAATAGTTAGTAGTATATCTTTATAAATAAAAAAGAATAAAAGAATATATTTAAAGTAACGCTGGGTCCTAGAAGGTTACGTAGCAAAGTCTACCGTTTAAATAAAAGGTAAAAAAAAAACAGCTATATACAGTATAGTAAATAAGGGGAAGAGTATAGAATAAGCCATATTAAAACGCGTAGGAATCTAGTATAACGCAGTAGTACGCCGACAATAACAATATACTTAAACTACTCTATATTATAAATACTAACTATCTAGATAAATATAGTATAATATATAAAGGTTATTATCCTTATAATTATCTATACTATAATTAATATTATAGCTATTAGTAAATAAAAGTAAAATAGTAATAGCTTTACCTATTTTTCTTTTAGTATTACTTAAAGCTATAGTAGTTATTTATTTATAATGGATTTAAATAGAATGTATTATAATATTAAGTATTAAATAGTTAATATATATACTATATATTATTAAGAAGAAGTAAATAGTTAAGAGGATGGTTGTATAAAAAAGGGATATATTTAGAAGGAGTAGTTAAAAATTAGTATAGATAGTAGATATAGTCTATTATAAGGCAGTTACTTATAAATTAAACTAAGAAGTAAAAAGTATTTATATATTAAAGAAGTATTATACCTTTTATATAAAGTACTATGTATACGCTGTAGTTACTATTATATCTAAAGAGTATATAAGTAAGTAGGTATCTTAATAATAACAATAGGGATATAGAGAGACGTTTAGTAGACTTATATAGTATAAAACAACTAGAGAAACTATATTTTTATTTATACTCTTATAGGTTAGGCTTATTAGTAACAAGGCTAAATCGTAGAAAGGCTCTTAGTAGTATACTACTACTTATACTTCTTTATAATTATAAGTATTTAAGAGTAAGTTATTAGTTACCGGTTATATAGAGTCTTCTAGGGAATAATACAAAGTAAAACCTCTTTAGTACTAAAGAAATAAAGTCTTAATAGGGCTACTTAACAATACTAAGTACTTAAGTACTATAATATACTATAGTATATAGGGATAGAGTAGTATAAAAAAAAGGGACTATAAAAGGCATTTACCCTACTTAAAAAAAAGTCTAATAAAGTAAAAACGTTTTTATACCTACTATATTAGCACCTACTAGTCTAGAATAGTACGTTAGTATAAGTAATATAGTAATAACGCCGTTTTATAAGTTAAGTTAAAACCACTAAAAAGACTCACTTATCTACTTTTGTTTTTTAATTTAAATACTTATATACGTCTTTTTAAGTGTTATAGAATAGTTACTAGTAATAAGCTACTTAATTACTTTAAATAGTAATAACCCTTATACTAAATATAGTAAAAAGTATATCGTCTACTACTACTTAAAGCTTAAGAAGTATATATGTATTGTTTTAGTTCTATAAGAATAAGCTGTAAGACAGAATATTATATACAGAAAAACTAAAATATAACGAATTAGGACTTTAAAATATAGTAACTAATAATAATAATTATAATTATATTCTAAGTAATAAACACTATATAAATATAATAAACTTTAGTTAACTAAGTATAGCTTAGACTACTAACTAACTAAAGTCTATCTATCCTAGGCCTAGTAAAGAGTTTTAGATTAGTATTATATTAAGTTTATAGTACTAAGTAGGTAGTAGGTAAAGTAGCTATAGTATACTATAAAGTATAGTAGTTTGAGTAAAGCCTAGTAACTATACTTTAGTATAGGGAGTGCTAGGCTTATGCTTATACTAAGCTAGTAGATATCCGTTAACTTTAAATATAATTAGTATAGTTACTTTTAATATATTTAAAACGTAACTAATTAAAGCTAGATTAATAAAAGTTTTTTTATTTTACTTTTAATACTAACTATTTATAAATATAGATATAAAAAGAGACTTAGTTAGGATTAAGTATTTAGTTAAAATTAAAATTAGAATTAACGTTAATAATATTCTCTTTACTATTTAACTCTTTATTAACTAATTAGATAGTATTAGTAAGTAAAATACTAGTTAAGATATTACTAGTTTATTTGTAGTAGTTAGTAGTGTATATAGTAATAAATATAAGGGTGCTATAGCCTTTAGCTATTTTAATAAAGTAGGTAAATTAAGGGACGTAGTATTTAATAGAAGCGCTTTAATTAACTACTATAGTAATATTAAAAAGGATAATACTTAGATTAGTATAGTAAGGGTATAGAGAGAGGTTAGTACAGGGGCTATAGATTATAATAGTGTGTTTGTATACGAGACACTTAGAGACTAGAACTAGGGTAAATACGTACTAGGGTTTATTAACTAGGCTGTATAGGATTAGAATAGTAACTTTAAAAAGGACTTTAAAGGTATTATAGATATTATTAATAAAGTTAGTAGTTAGATTTTTAAAATAAAGTAAAAAAATAACGTAGTTAATAAAGGGGTTAATTAAGTAGTAGGTAATAAGATAGAAAGTGTTTATATAATTAGTATTAAATTACTTTATAAAGAGCTTTTTAGTAAAGGCCTTATTAGTATTAGGACTAGTAAAGTAGTAGTAAGTATTATATAACTACTTAATAGGGGTATTTAGAGTATAATATAAAAAAAAGACGAGTTTATAGATAACGTCTATATTAGTTTTATCTAGCTTAAATATACTAACTAACTATAGGAAGTAAGTTGTTAGTTTTAGGTAAACTATTAAAGTAGATTTTCTTTTTTATTAGTTAGTAGAAGCTAGAAGGGTAACGTTTTTAAAGATAGAAAGTAGAAAGTTAAGTAAGGGTAGGAAGGATTAAGGAATACTAAGTAGGTATTAAGTACTTTTAGATAAAAAGGAAAAAGGCTGTATTTAGTTAATTTTTAATAGAGCGGTAGGGAGAGGCACGACTTTAAAGTAGACTATATACTAAAGGTCGTTACGCAAGAAAAGGGTAGTAGAGGTAGGTTGTTAGGGAATAACTATATTAAGATATTTTTTACTTATTTTAAATTTAATAATTTATTTTTTAAAATACTTAGTAACCCTTATTATTTATAATTAAGAATATTAAAAGTATTTAGTTTATAGTAACTAATCCTTTTAAAAAAAGAGTTTTTAATAGTATATTCTATATTAAGGGCCGGAATTATACTAAAGTTAGGTAGTAACTAGTCTTATATTAAGCTTTTAAAAGGAAGGTATAAGACCCTTAGTATATTAAGTAGAAGTATAAGATTTACTATAAGGTTTTATTAGCTTTAAGTAATATTAAGTAAATAAAAAATAAATTTTAATATTAAGAAATAGGTAAAAAGAATAATAATAATTAGTTAGTAATAATAATAGAGTAATGTTATTTAAGACGGAAGGAGATATTGTTTTTTTTATAGATATTAGGGTATTATATAAATTAAAAAGGATTATAATAGTATAGTATTACGGGTTAAAGTATTAATACTTTAAGTAAATAGATAGTATCTATATTATTAGGGATATATATATACTAAGCGGGACGTACTTATTTATTTATATAAGTATAAGTTTATTTATTAATAAAGCTAGGCTTACTAAAGAATAGTAGAAAGGGGGAAATTAGTAAAAGTAATAAAAAAGGGGTTAATAGATAGTTTAAGTCTTTAGCGTAGCTCTTTAGTAGTAGTTTAAAGTTAAAGAAGGAACGGTAAATAGTAAAGTTAATATAGAGTAATAGTATAAGAGGAAATTTAAAAAGTAAATTAACTTATAGGTAGGTACTATAGTATCTATTAGTATATTATATTAATAGTTATTAGTTACTTATTAGTTAGGCGCGGGGGTCTAGAGTAAAACTTTAAAGTATAAAGTTAAAGTATTAGTTTAGAGGTATAGGGCGGTTAGTTTATACTAATAAAGTAAGTTCTAAAATTTACTTAAGTAGCTATATATAATACGCTCTTTACTTAAAAGAAAAGTATTTAAAGTGATTTTTATAGTTTTATTAAGACGTATGTATAGTTATAAAAAAGGGCTAAATAGTATTATTTTATAAAGTAAGTAGGAACTACTATATAAAAAGTAGTATAGAATAAGTAGTGCATTAATTACTATATTTATTTTATAGTTATGTATATATTACTATATAAACTACTTACTAAATTATATTTAGTAAATAGTTTTTTAAATAAAAGTTTATTTATATAGCTTTATATAGACTTTATTAATAAAAAGTAAAAGAAGTATTAACTTAATATAAATAAAAAACTTAAAAAGATTAACTATACTTAACTAATTAGTAATAGAGTTAACTAGTAGATTTATAGTTTAAAAGGGGTATTTTAAGTTTAAGTAATAGGTTATATTAAACTTATTAGTATAGCTACTACGTAGTTAGTCCCCGTAGTATACGGCGCTATAGTAGGAGCTATAGCTATATAGAGTCACGTAACTACGTAGCTCTACCTATAGCTCTAATATCTACACTAGCACCTAGGCCACTTCTAACCTATAAATATTATTACTTTTTTACTACGTATATTTAACCCTATACAGATTAATTACTAACGTTTTACTTATAAGTAAACTAATACTAATTAATAGTTAACTTATCTATTACTACTTAACTATAAGCTGTAAATTAACTAGGATTACTTAAAAAAAATAATAATAGACTATTATAACTCCGACTTTAAGAGCAGAACCTCTAAAATACTATTACTATACTAAGTATCCCTTCAATCTTAAAAGGCGACCCCGACTTTAAGAGCGGAACCTCTAATAAGTACAGAAAAAAAGAAGCGTTAAAACGTAATAAACCTATAATCTCGTTAAGTCTCTATTAGCAAAATTATAGCTCTAAATAGCTAAGATATTACTACTAAAGTACTATAAAAAAACTATAAAAAATCCTTTTGTAATAGCCTCTTTCTTTTTTTTCTCTACTTATAGCTTTTTTTTAATTTCCCTCCTCTATTAACTCTTCTTTTTAACCTACCTCTTACGTTTTCTAACTCTTCTTCTTTTTAAGAGGCTAACTATAGCCTACTTTTTAATAATATAATTTTTTTAAAAAAGCTACTATTACTACCTCTTACTATAACTATAAACTTCTTTAATATTACTTCTCCTCTTTTTAATAAAAGTTAAGATTTACTTTTATAAAAAGACTTTTTTACTAACTACGATTACAACTCGTTCTTTTACTTTAAACCCCTACTATACCTACTTAAAATACTGTAGATTACTTTATAATTACTTAAGTTAACAAAAATTTTATTACTAGTATCTACTAGCTATTTAAACTACTATTTACCTACTAATTCTATTGTTTAAGAACCTATATATTAGGCTTTACGGATCCACAGCCTTCTTCTTTTTTTTTTATAACTTATTTAAGTATATTTTAGTAGACTCTAAAAGATTTATATTTTTAGGTTAAATATAAGAGATATTACTAAGTCTTTTAAAGTTAATAATAATAAAACCCTTTATAGATTTTTATAATCCCTCCTCCGTCTCTATCTATTATTCCCTTTATCTATTACTTTAACCCTATTCCTTTTATATAGTAATAATAAGATTTAGAGTTATTACTAATTATTTATAACCTAATAACTACTCTCTATTACTGGCCTTCTATAAGGTAGTTATAGAGCTTTTTAGTAAATCTCGCGATCCTAACTAAAAGGACCCTTGTGTAGCTGTACGGGTTACTAAAATGTTGTAAACGGCCCCTATAAGTAAGCCTTTTAAGGACCTCCTCTTTGTAGTAGCCGCCTATAGGCTAGTAATTAACGTGGATTTTACTAGCTAGAGGCCTACTCTAGAGTATAATAAGCCTACTAATAAGACCTTTATAGCTATACTTAAGACTTATTTACTATAGTTTTTTAATAAGTACGTAACAGAAAGCTATATTAGTTATATACTTTAAGAGACTTTTAATATTGACTTTAGTAGCTAGTTAGTAAATACCTTTACCTAAGTCTTATTTAAGGTCCGTTGCGTTGCTAAGGAGTAGTTGTACGCTAATAGTGTTAAGTTTAATCCCTTATAGATAAATACCGACTAGTAGCTTTTTAATACTACTTAAGCTACTTAATTTAACTTTTAAAATAAAGAAGAAGTTGTAAAAGCTATAGCTCTTTATAAGGGCTTTAGAGTTAACTCTAAAAAGCCTTACTTTTTTAAATACATTATAAATAGTAAGTTACGTAGCGCTTTAAAGCTAATTAAGTAGAGTAAAAGTGTTGTTTTACTATTAGTTAAATATTATAACGATACTACGTTATAAAACGCAAATACCTTGCTACTATAGAGGGTAGCTACTTTTTAATCCTTTTTAAAAGATTAATACTATAGCTAGTTCTGTTAGCTTTATAAAGCTATATAAAGCTAACCCTATCCTTACTATTTTAGAAATTTTTTCTAAAATACCCCAACTCTAGCGCTACTACTCTTTAACCCTTTTATACTAAGGATACTTACTAACTTCTCTAAGTTTAAGGACGGTATAACCTATAGTAGTAATTAGTATAAATCTCTTGATATAAAGCTTAAGATCTTTAAACGCAATTACCGCCTTATAAGTATTTCTCGATATTAAGCCCACGTTGCTTTTTTACTAATACTATAAAGTTAAATACAAACTTTTTATTATAACTACTTTAGCAACTCCACCTCTCCTTTATTACTCCCTAATACAGTAGTTATAGTATATAACTACTTTAAAACTAACTAGACGTATTAGTAGTACCTCTTTAAGTAGTAACGTTTTAACCTTACTATAGAGATATAAAACGGCTAAGGTAAGTCTTGTGTTAAGTACTTTAATAAGATAATTACAAAGTTTTTAAAGATTTAACCTATATTTACTAAGGAGTACTAAGGTAACTGTGCCCTACGTAGCTAACTTTTTACTACTTACTACTCCTTTTTAGACTTTATATTAGCTTTTATTAAAGGATCTTTTATACTTAGTAGTACTATTACTAATTTATAGTTAACTACTAGTATTACTAATAGCCACACTATAAGTAACTAGTACGTCTCTATAAATACTTACTACGTTAATTATAAATATAGTAGTTACTGTAATAGCTACTACTAGAGCTGTAATACCCGTAACCGTCCCTATAGTAACGTACCTTTCTTTTGTAGTAACAGTACGTAAAAGTACTATATTTATAGTAAAATTAACTACTGGTTTAATAGGTATACGCAGAAGGAGCGTAATAAGGTGTATAAGTACTATAGATTATTGTTCTACGTTTAGGATCCTTCCTATAAAGGATATTACTAATTCCTACTCTAATATAAAGACTCCCTAGACAATAATAACGACCTCTTAGTTACTAATAGCTTTAAAAAAGGTAATTTAGAACTTAAGAAGGATATTAGATTTATTTATTATATAACAGCCTATTATACCTCTATAAGTATTAATAGCCTAGCCACTATTAATAGCTATTATATCCTTAAGTTACTTAAAAATAATACTATAGTCTACTACTTAATATAAATAAACCCCTTTATCTACTTAGTACCTATATTAATATTTATATATAATAGTTACTATTCCTCTAACGTCTTTTGTAGTATTATACCTAATACCGGAGTAGCGAAGTTTTTAACTATAAACTATAATTAATACGTAGTACTGCAAAATTACTTTTTACTAAACCTTAAACTAAATACCTTTAGTACTAGTAAGATCTTTATTTCTTTTAAAGATATAGTACTAGTTAACTTACTTAGATCTATTAATATTCCTACTCTATTTAGAAATATTACCTTTTACGTAATACCTATAAGTACCCCGTTTTTATTTAACTTAAGCAATATAAATCAACTTAGTATTATTTTTAATAACGTCTATAATAAACTTTATTAAAGTACTACTATAGTCCTAATTATCTAATAATAGAGGCATAAATAACTTACTTTTAACCCTAAAGAGTTACTAGTATTCTACTACCTAACTAATATTAAACTCTACCGTCTCTATTATTAATTTAACTACCCTTTTATTTAATAACTCTATAACATTTTATAAAAAACTAAAAACTCTATTAAGATTTTTATTATTAAGGCCCTTAATTATATATACTATTAATACTAGTTTAATAGTTTAGTACTATCCCGCTTTAAGTTTAACTTCTGTAATAACTTTAACTTTAACTATAAAGTTATTATTAATATTATATATATCAATAGTAAACCGGTTTTATATATAGTTAATATATCTATAGCCTTTAATACTACTTACTTTTTAGAATTACTCTTTACTAAATATTTATAGTAAGTATTCTAAAAAAACTAAATTAATATATACTAAGGACCCCCTAATAACTTTATTACTAATCTAAGTACTAGATTTTAGTTTAATAAGTTCTATAGTAATACTAAATCCTTTAATATTACTCTTAAAAATACTTCTATTAAAGTATACTACTTAATTAGTAAAGTCAAAAGATACTATACTATAGTACGTAGGATCTATAAGATCTTTAAAATAAAGAACTCTAGAATAAGCTATAATATCTGTTTTTAAGCTATAGTTAAAGCTATTAATAATACCACTAGCCTAAATAGCTTTATCTTAACTTTACTAGTATTTAGAGTATACCCCCGTATAAACAACTCCTCCCTACCGTCACTAGACATTATAGCTAAAGCTACTACTATTCATAAGGCTATAAACAAGGTCCACTACTTCTATACTAAATAGATAGTTATAAAAGGCTTTAAGACACGTAGTAGCCCTAATACATTTACAAGCCTTAACCTTCTACTTTAATCTAAAGTTAAGATATAGTATAAAAAGGGTAGTTAATAAGGCCTATACTTACTACTTTTAATCAACAGCAAGTTCTATATACTAGCCCTTCCACAGGGCCTATAAATATTTAAATTAACCTTTATTAAACCCTTCTATAACAATAACAACAAAGCTAACTTTAGATCTCTACTACTAAACAACCCCAGCTACGCTAAAGAGACTAAAAATAACAAGGCTAATAGCCCTAGAGATACCCCTAGTAAGGCTAAGCCGTTTAAGGAAATCCTCAACAAAATTATTATTAATCCTACTTCTTTCTCTACTACTAAAAACCTCCCTTAACTACCTAGAAAACGTCCCGGCCGCTTTTATAAAAACACTACCATAATATATATCTTAATAAAAGAAGAAGCCGATTTTACCTTTATAATTAAGCTATACAACAAGAGCGTAATTACTACGCCTAGTGAACCCTTTTAGCTATTAATAAAGTAGGAAATTATAGTACTTTAGGATCGCAACGTTTTTAACTTTATTCCTTATAACCCTAAAATCTATAATAGCTACTATGTATTTAAATTAAAGATTATTAATAAAATTAAGAAAAAAACTATAGATAGCCCTTATAAAAAGTCCCGTCTTATAATTTAAAGCTATACTAATAACAAAAAAGCTAAAATCCTTATACAGTCTTTAATAATTTAATAAGCCTTATAGTAACTAATTCTTACTTTAGCTCTTTTTTTAATTCGTAATAGTATAACCCTATAACTATAAAATATTACTTAAGTATATACATAGTTAAAAACAAAGCTTAATTATACTATCCTTACAAAACTCCCTAAGTAAATTAAGTATTATTACTCTTACAACACTATTATAGTTATTAAAAAACTACTTTATAGTATTATAGAAGTAGGGACGTACTAGTAGGTAATATATAACCACTACTACCATAAAAGACTTAATATAGTTAACTTAATATACAATTTATACCTCCTAATATTATTAATTAATAATAAAGAGTTTACTATAATTAGAATATAAACTAACAATACATTAAGGCTCTCTACTATTAATTTTTTAGCCTAAAAGAATAACTAGCTTTAAAAAGTAAACCTTATAGCTAAGCCAAAGACCTTCCTAACTACTAATAATCCCCTTATATTTAATAGTAGTATTTTAAACTTTAAAAATAATAACTTAGTATTTTAATAAAAAGGCCAGAGTAAAAAGCTTACTATTATAACCCCTAGGGTAGATTAAAAGGCTACGTACGTTTAACAGTAGGCCTATAGTACTTATATTATAATAATTTATTAACTAAAAGTATTTTATAATCTATTAGTCGCTACTTAGTACTAAGAACTTAATAATAATAATATTAAGGCTTTAAATAAGTATTTATAGTAGTAGATTAATAACTAAAAGCAAGGGCTAATATACGTCCCCCTTAACTTTACTACTAGTAAGCTTTTTGTATTTATAAATAAATTGTTTATTAATAATAATAACCTTTTATTATAACTTAGCTTTATTATTATTCTTAGTAATAAGCGCTACTTTACTAATAATACCTTTAAACTTACTAGTAATATTGTCTACTATAGTTCTATAAAAAGTAAGTATATTACCTATAGTATACTAGTATCTAAAATCTATAGTATAACAGCTAGTACTAATATAGCCCTTACTATTACTAAGACCCTTTAAATTATAACTAACTATTTTTAACTTCTTAAAATCCCCGTAGTAGTATATATAGATTTATACTTACTATATAAATACCTCGTTAAACTTAATACTACTAAAAAAAAGCGCTTAATAATTAATATTATAACTCTAAAATAGTTCTATAAGTAATACGAAATTACTAATATTTACTAAATAGTAGGAAGTAATAACCTAACTAATACCTTTACAAAAACCTTTCTAAACTGCGCTTTTAAAAGCTTTATTAATAGTAATAGTATAATAATTAAGATAGAAGGATGGGTTATATAAAAAGGCGCATAAAGCTAGGAATATAGAGGATTAAGGGATATGGGTAGTATAAGGAGGAAAATATAGGCTCTAGTTACTCTAAAGGTAGCCCCGGTAAGCCCTAGGTACTCTAGTAAGTCCCGGGCCTATTAAAAATAAAGCTTAACTCCTATAGGGGTTTTTAGATTTTTTTTTAATTTTATAAGGAGTAGTAGCCCGTTAAATAGCGTCAATTACCACCCTTTTTATAAAAGTAATTATTCTTTTTATTAAGGCTTTATACCTTAGACTATTCAATAAAAAGTACTAATATTAGTATAACTACTACATAGTTAGCCCCCGTAGCGTATAGTGCTATAGTAGGAGCTATAGCTATATAGAGTCACGTAACTACGTAGCTCTACCTATAGCTCTAATATTTATACTAGTACCTAGACTACTTTTAACCTATAAATATTATTACTCTTTTACTATGTATATTTAACCCTATATAAATTAATCACTAACGTTTTACTTATAAGTAAACTAATAAAACTATATAAAAAATTTCTATATTTTTAGTAGCTATAATAGTATTAATATATTATTATATAAACTTTTATATTATATAAAGAGTAATATAAAACTCTATTTAGTTTATAAACTACTCCTTTTATAAATACTTACTACTAAGTATATATATTATAGTAAAAATATTTTTATATTTATAAATAACTATATAGGTATTAATTAGTATTTAAAGGAATATATTTTAAAAAAACTCTATAGTTAGTTTAATACTATTATAAAGTATCTTAATTAAGGGACGTTTATTAATAAAGAGAAGTAACTAAAGGAGGTACTAGTACTACTTAAGTTCTATTAGTAACTTTTAATTATAAAATATAAGTAAGGTAAATAAAAGTAAATTAATATTAATAGTTATTTTAAACAAAGTCTTAGTATTACTATACAAAATAAGTAATAAATTAAAAGATATACTAAGTAAAAGTAGAAACTAAGTAATAAAAAAAGTATATAACTAGTAGGTACTGGGTAGCTAGTAGAGGGGAAAACGGATAAGAGTTACTATAGTATTATACTTAAATATACTTAATAGTAAAAGTATATTATAATAAAAGTAGTATAGTTAATATTTTTAATAAAAGGGATAAAAACTTAAATAAAAGGATTAAATATAAATATTAAAAGAGTATAAAAAGGGTATTATATTAAATTTAGTCTATATAAAGGAATAAATATATTATAATAAAATATTATATAAAATATTTTAAAAATAAAGAAGTAAGTTAAGATTAAATATAAAACTTATTTATTATAAAGTAAAGATAGTATATATATATTAATAAATAGTTAATTTGTTTTTTCTATAATAAAATAAATTTAAATATAAGTTAGTTATAAATAATTATATATAATGTTTTTATAAGGTTTATTTTGTATTGTACTTTTAAAAAGTTAATTATAAATTATATATAATATTAACTATATTTTAGTATAATATACTAGTAATTAAATTAGTTATATACTTTACTTATATTTTATATTAAACTAGTAGTATATAAATATCTTTACTTACTATATTAATAAATATATTATATTTAAAGTATTAATATTAAAATATTGTTTTTTAAAATAAAGTTAAAGTTAAAGGTTATTTGTTTTATATTTATTAATAAGTAGAGTAGTTATATATATATATATAGTTATAGAGTAATTATTACTATTTATAGTTATTATTATTTTATATATATTTAATAGTTTATTAAGTATTTATTTAAATATAATAAAACTAATATACTTTAATAAATAAAGTTACTATTATATAGTATTATTATATAAAAGTTAAGTAAAGGGAAACTAAATTATATAATATCTTTATATATATTAAATAAAAATTTAATTTAATACTATATATTACTCTTTCCTAATTCTCCCTTAAATTATATAATCTACACAAGTACTACTTAGTAGGCCACTAGTACAGAGTCTACTTAAAACTATAGTAGCCTACTATATCACCTAAGTATAAGCTGTTCTATAACAAACTAAAAACAATCCGTTATAACGTTAGCCAACCGGGTTTTTAGTACTAAGTTAAGTAATGTATTTAGTATAACTTATAGTATAATAAAGAATAAGGGTATTAAGTTAGGGATATTATATTATTTTAACACACATAGTATATATTATACTAGTAGCTACTTAACTATAATACTAATAATAGAATAGTAAAATAAACTAAAAAAAGCTATAGTAAATTACACAACGCGCTTTATTTAAATACAATTATCTTAATTATTAAAGTACCCTATTCTAACTATTAATACCCCTAATAGTAGTTAAAAAGTTAATAAAATAGTATTAATATTTACTAACTTAGGTTAATTGTATTTTACGTTATTAAAACAATAATAAAAACGTAACTAGGCTGTATACAGTTTAGCCTTAAATTAAGGGAGAAAAGTAGTGTTATAGAGTAAAGGGGTAAGTAGTACTAATATATTAATTAGTAACAATAATAGTAACAAACTAATATTATAGCTCCTTAATAAGTAAAATCTCAATAAAACTAAAACTATTAAAAATAACCTATAAAATTAACTATAAAACCTTAGTTAAGTTAAACACAAAAATAGCATAGTAACGTATAACGTTTAGTTAGGGTAATATTATAAATATTATTTCCTTTAGCACTTATAACTAATAATAACTTTTAAAGTAATTAAAGTAAGTTAAAAAACAGTAAACAACTTTAAGTAGAACTGTAAAATAAATATATATATACTTAAGCGTAGTAGCTATAATAAACTAATTATAGACTCTAACTATTAATAGTATTATATATCGTTATACCTATAGAGTATAGTATTAAAAGATAAATAAATAAAGTTAACTAATATAGAATTATAAACTAAGGAGTTAATACTATTAATTATAAAGTATTCTATTAACGGGGTAGTAAGGAAGGAATAAATATTAAGTATTTATAATTAATAAAGGGAATACTAAAATATTAAAGACTTAGTAGTATAACTACAACGTTAAAGCAACAAGCAGCTAGTAAAAAGATAATATACCTATAGTGGGTAGCTAAAAGGTAAAAAGGAGAGACTATATAGGACGTTAGTGTTAGGAGTATAATAAATAAAGAGGTATTAAGCGCGTAGTATAGGTAACTCTTACTAAATATATAGCTATACTTAATTAGCGTAATAAAAATATCCTACTATAATATAATATTTAACTAAAACTATAAAAAAAATAAACTAAAGAATAATAATATAGTAGTAAACTTTATTAAATAATTTAATAGCTTAAGAGTTAGCTATAAAAAACTAACGAATTTTATATATATAGTAGTAATAAAGGAGGATTTTAAATAAATAATACAGTATATGCGCTAGCGCGTCGGTTCTATAAGTTTAAAAACTAACGGACCTATAGACTTTAGTAACTAGTAAAAAGTAGTTAAGAGCGCTATTAAGGTAATTACTAACTATTATAGAGTAGTAGTACTTAAAGAGTAAATAGTATATAGTAATAATACTTAGGAACTTAGTAAAACTAGTAATAGTAGTAAACTTTAGTAAATATATAAACTATATAATAAAAAGAGCCTCTTAAAGTATATGTACTTAGGACTTAAAGTAAATATTAAAATAGCTAGGATAAAAATAAATAGTAATAGTATAATATAGTAGAGGGTAGAGCGTCTACTAATACCTAACTTAAATAAAATAATACTACTAAAAACTATTTATAATAAACTAAAGTAAATAAAAAAGGACTACTACTTAACTCTTATACTAAAGTATATAATATACTAAGTACTTAGGATCTTTATTAATAACTAAAAAACACTACTAATAAAGAGACTTATAATCTTTTAAAGAAATAAAAAGTAGTATATAGAGGTAATAAGATAGTATAGTACCTAAATTAGGGAAATAATATTTAACATTTCGCGCTAGGAGTAAATAATATAAAGCTAAATTAAAGACGTAGGTACCTCTTTTATAGTAAATAAAAAGTAATAACGTACTAACTATTTATAACTAGTTTTAATTATAGTAAACTAATAAAGTACTACTAATAATTAAAAAGGTAGCTACTATAATAAGTACTGTCTTTAACTTAACTTTAAATAACTAAACGCTTTTATAGTAGGTAATACTAGTAAAAGTAGGTAGAAGAAATAGTAAGGTAGTAGTAGTTAATGTCTTTTTTTTAAGTAGAATAGTAGAGGAGGGCGGCATACAGAAGTGTAGTTTCTTTATAAAGACGGAAAATAAAGAGGTATATAGATATTTATATAACTATTTTTATAATAAAGACGCGCTGGGCCTTTTTAATATTAGTAGCTAGGTAGTAATAAAAAAGGTAAAGGTTAATATACTTATGGTATTAATAAAGTATATAGTATAGTAGGTTAACAGTAGTGCTTTAAAAGATAATAAGTTCGTAGTAGAAAAGAAGTAATTACTCTAGATAATACTACTTTAGTTAGTAAGATAGATACTATAACGGGTGTGGGTAAAAGCTAAATAGTGCCTAGTAGCTATAAGGGAGCTTTATAACGACCTTAGTATAACACTAAATAGTCTATTAAGGGAGTTAATATTACTAAAAAAAGTACTAAAAAAAGTAAGTAGAGAGTAATATAAACTACTACTATAAAGGCTAATATAATACTATATTAGTATACTATGTTACTATAGTAGGGACTCTATAAAAAACGTTACTAAGGTTATTTTGCTTAAGTTTTAAAACTACGTTTAGACTATAGTTAGAATATTTATAAAAAAGTAGTTAAAAGATAATGGGGTAATAAATATACTTATAAGGGAGGATCCTGTGCTAGAATAGAGAAACTTTAAAAAGAGGTTTAGGTACTATATAGACTAAGTATGCGTAAGGGATATTATAAGGGTATAGTTTAGATATAACTTTAATATTTATAATAAGGGTAAGAGTAATAATAATAATAATAATAGTAATAATAAGGCTAATTTAAATAATACTAGTGGCGATAGTAGTGCTTTAATGATCGTGATATTAGTGTTAATGCGGTAGAGAATCTGGATATAGAATAAGCTACTATTTGCTAAAGTACTAGACGTTTTTATAAGGGGTTTTAAAAAGCTATATAAATAAATAAAGAACTTAAGGATCGCGGCCTACTATAACTTTACTTTAAGGCTTTTTTAGAACGGAGTAGAGGAGGCTAAAAGGTTTTTTAACTTTATACTTATTGTAGTTTTAACGTTTAGTACTATAGTAGAGACGCTCTTTACTAAAAAGGACTTAAATGTATTAATTCTATTAAAAAGGGTACTATAGATAGGGGTAGTAAGGGCCGCGGCCTTTATACTATGTATACTTTAATTTTTAAAAGATAATTACTTTAAAGTTAAAGAAGTAATAGGTTTAATTATAAAGAAATAAGACCTATTTAGACTTATAAATAAGTTATTATAAACACAGGACACTATACTAGGGACTGTGTATAATTATTAGTATTTATAACTTATAACTAATATAAATTAGCGATAGGTAGTTTAGGGATTATATATTATATATTTATAGTACTAGATTAGTGTAAAGTATAGCTAGGGGCGGGGAAGTGTAAGGAAATTTTTAAAAAGTAAGTAATAAAGTTAGTTAATAAGCTAAAAGTGTAATGGACCGCCCTATAGGAAAGGTTTAGTATACTAAAAGACTTTTTTACTAAACTCTTTTATATACTAAATAGAGCTTTATAAATAAAGAAGTATAGAAGTGTACTAAAAAGGGTTTTTAGGGATAAGGGGTACTAATAGACTATGTATTTTAGAAAGGAAGTAGGGGCGGAGTGGAAAAAGGTAGTATATATAAGTAAATATAGTAGAGTAAGGTTTTAATAAATAGAATAAGTAAATATAATATAGAAGTATTACTATAGTTAAAGGTTTTAGTTCTATATACTACTCTATAAAAAAGCACTACTACTACTTTATACTCTATAATAATAATAGTTTAAATAGTTTTAATTAAAGGGTTGTAGTAGGCTAAAACTAAACTATAGTCTAGGGTTAGTAAGTATCTAAATAATAAAGAGTACTATTTAGGGGACGGCTTAGTATAGTTTACTTAAAATTATAGCCCTTTATTAAGCTATAAGACTTAGCTATTTAGAGTCACTATTAATAAAAGGTCCTTACTTATTATTATAAATAATAGAGTTTATAAAAAACGTACATATCTTAGGTCCGCGCCACTACTTAGATACGCTACTATTAGTTAAGTTAGAGCTAGTAAAGTACTAAGTAATACTTAATAAAGTACTAAAGAGTTAAAGGGCCTAGAGTACGTTTTATAAATCGCGGGTAGTAAAAAAGTAAAAATAAATAGTAGTAACAATAAAATACTTCTTAACTATAAACTCCCTATATTTAAATTATTAGCCTAGAACGTAGTAAAGGAATTCTTAGCTACTAGAACGTTTACTACTATAAAAGTAGTGTACTAGTTAAGTACTAGGGGTATAATTAAAACTATTGCTATAACTATAGGTGTAACTAAAATAGTTACTAGTAGAGTACTTATATTTACTAAATTTAATGTAGTATAATAACTATAATTTATTGTTTAAAATAGTTTTAACTATAGTACTATTAATTAAACCCGTACTTTTATTAAGTAGAGTTAGGTAATTGTATAACTAGTAGTTGTGCTTTATATAACTATAGGGGACTAGTAGGATTTAATAGAAGATATAGAGTAATATATTATTATATAGTTAAGTAATAGTTAGAATATAGTTATATAGAATAAAAGTTGTTTATTTAAGTATAAGTTCTAGAGATATACTAATAGTAGGGAGTACTATAAAAGGTATAGTAGAATAAAAATAAAATAATATAGATAATACTTAAAGAAGAAATGGAACGATAAAGGGGTTGGGGGTATAGCCTTTTTAATAACACTTCGTGCCCGTACTAGACTTAGAGTAGTTAAGTAGTTATTTAGTAGTAGTATTATAGTAACGTAAGAGGGAGCGTATACGCGCTATTTAGCCCTTAAACTACTAGTTAGTAATAGATAGAATACGGGTAAGTACTATGTTATATAGGAGAGGTATAGTTAGTAGTTTATATTTAAGATAGGTATAAAAAAAAGAAATAGGTACTAGTATTAAAGTAGGTATAAAGGCTAAGGTTAATGTTATATAAAAGCTATAAGTTTAGTAAAAGGAGTAGGATAATAGTAGTGTAATATTATAAAACGTAGAGCTATAACTATACTAAGCTTTTTAAAAGGGCTTTTTAGTAACTAGGCTAGTTCTATAGGTTAGTGCTATAAACGAGTATAAACTTAGTAATATAAAAGAGTCTTCTTTATATATATTTAATTAGTTATTTTTATAGTTAAAATTAGAACGCTTATTATTTAATAATAGCTTAGGGGAAGATAAAAAGTTAATTTTAATAGGTAGTGTAGTAGGTAGAGTAATACAGGGGTCCTTAGTTTAGGGGCCGTTAGTAGAGGGTAGAGTTACTATATATAAAGTAGTAGGGTTTTAAGAATAGAGTTATATAGTGGTAGTTTAAGTATAGTATATAGAGTTCTACTAAGACTTATAAAGGTTATATATAACCTTTAAGTTATTACTCTTTAAGTACTTTATATAGGGGTTATTATAATTAAAGTAGCTTATAAGGAACTAATAATAATAGTATATTATGTTAATAAAATTAAAAATAGTTTAGTAAACTTTTTAAAGTATAATGCTAAAAAGCTTTTATATACTAAGGGTATTATTAAGTTTAAAAGTTTTTAATAAAAAGGTAGGTTAGTAGAGAGCCTATATAACGTATAGGGTAAAGTAAATAGTAGTACCCGGATAAGGACTACGGGTAGTATAGTTTAATATTTAAACGAGGTAGTTAGTAAAAGTAACGTTATTAATAATAATAATATAATTAACTATTATATTAATACTCTTACTTATAATAAAGGTTATAAAAAGTAGTAGGTTAGTTAGGCTAGTACTATTATAAGGCTTTAAGATATCTGCATTAGCCGGCGGGTCCTAAGTAGAAGGCGCGTTGTTCTACTACTATAGCGCCTTTTTAATATAGTAATAAGTAATAGGATTATACTTATTATATTTTAAAGAGTAAATAAGTAGTTAGCTAAAGCTTTTAGTAACCTTTTTCGCTTTTTTAAGTATAATTATAAAGATAATAAGTACTTTATATAGCTAGAGTAAGTAGCTAGTAATAGGATCTTACTTAAAAAGTACTTAGTAAAGGAAAAGGAAAATATTATTATTAAAGCTATAGTAGTAGATGTAGTAAAAGAGGTCTAAGCGTTTAGTATTTATATAAAATACTTATTAAAGCTACTACTTATATAAAGTAGCTAAGGATAGATAGGGTAAACTCTAAGTAATATAGTTTTATATATCCTTAATAGTCTTAAAGATACTTTAGTAGGTGTTTTTAATAGTACTAAAGAAGACGTTTTTTAGAAAGGGTAGTAGGGTAGTAGTAAAGAAGATTTAGTAGGGAACGCTAGTAAAGTAAGTAAAAATGTAGTAAAAGGTAGAATACTATTACTTAGTAAGGGTCTTAATAATATTATAGTACTTATTAAAAATAACTTTATTAAGTAGATTACTCCTTTTAAAGAGCGTAAGTGCGTTTCTTAGGTTAAAGGAGCCTATAGTACTATAGCTAGTAATAGACTTGGGCGTTATTATAATTAAACGGGTCTTAGTAATACTAAAAGGGGTACTTTAGTAGGTTAGTTTGTAGTAAGTAATAACTTTAATACTATAGCTGTAGGTGCGCTTAGTTATCTCCTTAATAAAATAGGTAAAGGGGACGATAATAAGAGTAGTGCTGGCGCGAGTGACGAGCGGGGTGGTAAAGGTTATAGCTATTTTACTAGAGTTAGTAGGGAGGATAATAACGGTATTAACTTTACTGTAGTAGGTATAATAGAGGATACCCTTTTAATTAAGTTTAAAAATAGTATTAAAGTAGTAGCTAGTGGTATAGATAAAAGTAAGAGTAGAGTAAGTTACTATATTATTCTACGTAGTAATACGGCTAAGCTGTAAAGTGTTATAAAATATTTAGAGTCTTTTTAGAATAGTAGTAAAGTTAATAGTATTATAAATACTAAAATTTAGGCTATAGTAGTAGTAGGGAGAATATAAGTATATAGTTAATAGTATATAGAAAAAGGGGTTTATTTATTTAATTATAATAAAGGGAGTAGTTAAGTAGTAAACTAGCTTAACTCTACTTAAATAAAAGTACTACTTAATAGACGCCTTAAGGTAGTTAGATATATACTAGTTATAATAGTATTTTAAACTAAACTTACTTTAAATAGTATACTTTATAAATACAGTTTTATTACTATAACTAGCTTACTTATATATAGTAAAGAGGCTTTTATTAGTAAAATAGAATAAAAAGAATTTATAAAAAAAAATAGTAATAATTTTAATAATATAGTAGAAGTTAGTTATAGTAAGTAGAACGTTAAGAACTTTTTTATAGTAATAAGTGAATTGTATGTGGAACTTTTAGTTGTTGTATCTGCTATAAGTAATTAGTCTAAGTGCGAGTAATTGTTTAGAAGTATTAAACGCGTTAGGCTTTTTGTTTAGGTTGATACTTAAGTTCTATAAGGTTTTATTAATAAGTTGTAAAATTATATTAAGCTTTAATAGGGTTGCGTTATAGACTTAGTTAGTATTATTAGTATTTAGGATTTATTCTAGGCTAGAGCTTTTATTATTAGTATTATTATTTTTAATAGCTAAGTTACTTTATATAATAAAAGTGTTAGTTTATAAGTTAGTATTATTAAAGATTTAATTAAAGACGTAGCTAGGGAGAAGATATAGTCTATACTTTATTTTATTTATAAAAACTTAAAATACTTTAGTATTAAGTATATATATAAAAAAGAAAGAAGTATAGTTTTTAAGTAGACTTACTGTACTAGTATACTATAAAGTATACTAAATAAGGGGAAGGATGTAGAAGAGGTAGTAGGATATAATATAAAAGAGCTATTAGAGGAAAAAGTAAAAGGCTAAGTTCCTTATATAGGTGTTGTTATTACCCTTATAGTATAAGACCTTAGTAAACTATATTATTATATACTTTTATTAAAAGAAGTTATACTAATTAAAAAATAAATTAGTATATTAGATAGTTATAAACTCTATTACTTAGTAAGGGGTACTTAAATAGATATATATAGAGATAAGTAAACTACTAATAAAGTTATAGACTTTATAGAAGAACTTTTAAAGCTTAGTAGAGTAGTAAATAATTTAGTTTATAGCTAAGTTATAGTAAAACTAATTAAAGTTAGTAATAGAGTTAAATTAGAGTTTATTAATAAAGTAAAGTACGTAGTTAGTTTTAAAAAACGTTTATTAAAGAATGGAGTAGTAATCCTTAGGTAAGTAGTAGTTGTTAATAATATTAGGGTAGAGTAAAAAACTATTAATATAATACTAGATTTTTTAAGTTAATAGTAGTGTGCTGTTAATTAAGGGGACGGGGGGGAGGCTAAGTAGTTTAATAAAAAGGTAGTAGAGGTAGTTAATAAAAAAGACGTTTTTATACTAGAATTAAGTAAAATTAAGTTATTAAGTAGTATTAGTAGTTATTAGGGGAAGAGGAGGATACGTTACGCTAGGTATTAATATACTTTAATTTTAAAGTTATAAAAAATAGTTTTACTATTAGTTAAAATATAAGTAGACGTTATACTTAGGGTTAAGTGCGAGTTATTAATAAAGGAGTTATAGAATTATTTAATTTTTAGAAATATAAAATAAATAGTACTATTAGTAAGGGTATAGTTTAAGTAAAAGTTAATATTTAAACTAATATAGTTTAGTAGGGTGTAATAGATGTTAAGATATATAAGTTTGTTATTAAAGTAGGGTATATAAGTAACTTCTTAAATACCCTATATAGTAAAAGATACTTTAAAAATAGTAATTATACTAGAGACGTCCTTACTAATGTAAGTAGAATAAGTAAAGGTTATAGGCCTTAAATAAAAAGTACTAATAGTATAGTAAAGGGGGTTATTAAATATTCCCTTAGTAAAGTAGTTCTTAGTAAGAGTAAGAGAAAAGTAAAAGAGTTTAATTAACTAAAAAGTAAATAAGTTTAATTTAAAGTTAGCTATATTATTAAGAACCTAAATAGAATAGTTAGTTAAAAGGAGATAAGCGGTTTTAACTTTTTAACTAAAGTATTAGCTATTAGTAAAGGTAACAATATTAATAAGTACGTTTTAAATACTAAGGCGTTAAAAGCTAAATAGAAAGTACTTAGTATTAGCTCTAAGTTAGGCTTAAAATACATTAGTAAACTAAATAATACATAGTAGAAGGTAAAAAGGGAGTAACTAGCTTAAGACGTAAGTAAGAATAAAGATTTAAATAAGGTATAATAAGAGTCTATAGTAAATAGTAAAGTAGTACTTAAAAGTATAGTTTAGGGTAGAAAAAGTGGACTTAATAAAAGAACTATACTAACTAAGTTTTTAAGTAAACTACTTAATAGTCCTCTTTTTATTTTATTAATAGTTAGTATTTAAAAACTAAAGAATAGGTAAAATCGCTTTAAATTTATAATATTAAAGAGTACAACGCGTAACCTATAAAAGGCTTTAAAGGAATAGAAATTAATAAAGAGTTTAGTAATAATAGAGTGCTTTTAATTACTATATAGCTTAGGCTATATAAGCTTATAAATAAAACTAAAATTAATATTAGTAGTAAAGTTATAGTTAAAGTAGAGTTTTTTAATATATATAAATAGTATATTAATAATATAACTATAGAGTATAGTAATATAGACTAGCTACTTAGTAATAGTTCTTTAAAAAAAGACTTAAATAGTTAAGGAGGGTATATTTACTAAGTAGTTACTATTAGGGAATAAGAAGTTACTAGTATAAAGTACTATTAATGCATTAGTAGCTATAGTATTAGTAGTTAGGTTATTAGGAGCTATAAAGTTAAAGAAAAGTAGTATAACCCTAATAAGTAGAAAAAGGTAGTAGGTCTAGACTATTTTAAAAAGTAGCTTAATAGATTTAAAAACCTTTTAAAGGTATATTAAGTTGTTTTTAAGGTAGTTATAGTAAGTATAGTACGGGTTAATATATATAAAAGAGTCTTAAGGGCTTTTAAAACTATAAATACTATAAAAGGAGTTAGTTAACTTAGTAGTTTTATACTAAAAAGGGATAAACTAATATTAAGTACTTTTTAGTATAATTTAGTAGTTATTTTTTATTTAAAAAACTCTATAGAGTTATATATTTTATATCCTATATAGTATAGTAAAGGAAATAGAGTTACTATTTTAAATAAAAAAGTAAGTTAAAATTAGTATTAAAAGTTATAAGTAGTAAATTAAGTAGTTTTAACTAGAGTAGTAGCTAAGGGATAAGGTTACTATAGTTTTTAAGTAAAAAGAGTAAAAAGCTAGTAAAGTATTAATTAAAAGTATACTTTTCCTCTTTATTATACTAAAATATAGTAGTATTATACTAAGTATTATCCTTAAGGTATTAAATAATTTATTTAATAGAGTTATAAAAGTTACTATTATATAAAAATAGTTTAATAGGGGGGTAATATACCTCTTTATAAAGTCTATAAGGAGTATAGGGGTGGCTTATATACTACTTAAGTTATAAATAAGTATTATAAGTAAAGTAAGTAAAAATAGGTAGGCTAAGCTAAAAAAGTATAGATTTAGTAATATTAGTAGTAAAGGGGCCTATTATTCTAATAATAGGAGTAGACTAATATATAAGTAAATTATTAAAACTAAAAGTTAAAAAAAATAAGTTAGTATTAAATATAATAAGTGCGTATATATTAATAATAACGTTTTATAATAAAGAAATTAAGAGAACTAATTAATAGTAAAAATTATACTAAAGTAATATTAGTTTAAAGAGCTAGTAAAAGAGTTTATCTTTAGGGGAAAAGGGCAATATTTATATTTAAGTATCTATATCGCTACTAAAATAAAAAGGACTAAAAAAATAAAAAAGATAGTTTAGTAAAATAAAAGCTTTAAGTTATAAAAATATAAAGTTTATTAAGGGGGAGTTAAAATTTTAATATAGTATAAGTATTAATATAAGGAGTAGTATAAGTATTAAATAAGGATATAATAATATAGTTTACTATATAGGTTTATAAGTAAAATATAATTAAATATTAAAAATACTTTAAAGGATAAAGAGTTATAAATATATTATAAAAAGTAAAATACAGTTTACTAGGGGTATTGTATTAATATAATAAATAAGGTAAAGTATAGTAATAGATTTAATAAATAGGAACGGTAGTATAAGTAGTATTAATAGTAAACGGGACGGTAAAGTATTTTACTTATTAGTAGTAAAAAGGTTTAGGGACTAAAGAGAGTACTTTATATAAATTAAGTATAAAAGTAGATTTTTAAAGTTATATAGCTATACTAGTAGGACTAACTATATAGAAAGGTAGAGGTAATAGCCTTTAACTTAAAGGGAAAAGAGTATAGTAAAGTAATAGTTTTAATAGTATAACGGTGCTTCTTATAGATAATAAATAATAAAGGATTATAATTAATATAAGTATAAAAGAGGGGTATAGAGTATAATAGGGAAAAGGTATTATAATATTATAAAAAATTAAAGAAAAAGTAAAAAAGATCAAAATAAGTTTATAGAGTATAAAGGAAGGGAATATAGTTAAAAGTAAAGATATTTACGGGGGTTATAGGGTATAGGAGGAATAATAAAAGGTCCGGGTATAAGGATCCAGAGTTAGGGTACTAATACTAGTTTAGGTAAGGGTATTTAAAAAGGTTAGTAGTAAACTATAAATTAAAAATAGTAATAAATAAACTTATTATATACTAAGGGTAGTATAGGTATAGCTATTAATAATATACTAAGGTTTTTTCTTTTAGCTATAAGACTAAAGAATACATTTAGTTATTAAAATAACTTAAATTAAAGCTATTTAATTAGGGATAATAAAAAGTATATAATTTTAAAAAAGATAATTATAATTTTAGAGGAAAAGGGATAGTAGTTATAGTAAGGTAGTTAATATTAGTAAAAAGGGAGTAGGTAGAATAAAGAGGATTAAAAGACTCTTTAAAAAAAGACGTTAAGTTAAAGTAATAAGGAAGAGTATAGTAGCTTATAAGGAATATAAAGTAATAAAAATAGTATAATTAATATTCCTAGTTTTATTATAAAGCACTATACAGTAAATTAAGTAGTTAATAAAAATATAAAAAGAACTACTATTTTAATTCTTAATAACACTAATTACTACTATCTATATAATATATATATATAGAGTAGTATTTATATAACAACAATTATAATTTTAAAAAACAAGTATAACGTACTGTATAGTAGGAGTTCTACTTTTAATTAAACTAAAATACTACTACTTAATAGTAATATAAGTAATAAGTTTATAATACATTAAATAATATTTAAACTTATTTATTTTAAACGGGTTAGTTAATATAATAAGCCTAACTCGTATTATAAACTAGGGTATAGTAACCAAGTATTTATAAAAAAACAATATAACTTAAAATATAGAATAGTACTTAAATATATAAACAAGTAATAATATATTATAAATAAACTATAAATAAATAAACTATAGGGGAAAGGGGATACAGAACTTAAAAAAAGTATATTAAGTATATACTAAAATAATTTAGGGCTTAGTATAATAGGAGATAGGAGCAATAGACTTTATATTAAGCTATAGTAAAAGGGGGTTTTATACTAAAAACTATATAATAAAAATATAGGGGTTAAGGGGTAAAGTAAAAAGGTTTAAGATTTTAACTAGGGGATTAAAAAAAGAGTTTTATATATTTCTATCCTAAGTTATTCCTCGTTTAATAACTAACTCTAAAGTAAAAAGGTAATATTATATAAAAAACGTTTTAAAAACTAAATACCTAAACTAAAAAGGAAAAAACTTAATTCTATTACTTATATTACTAAAGTTAAAAGGGTTATTAGTATATCCACTAAAAAGAAATTATAGTACTAAACTAAACGTATAGTACTAAGTAATAGATCCACTAATTAAGTAACAGAGCTATATATATAGAGGCCTTTATAGGCTATTCTAAAACTACTATAGAGGGAAGGAGTAACTTCTTAAACTAGAAAGGGAGGCTATAAACTTAAGGACGTTATAGTTTTAAATAAACTATAGTATATATAAAGGAATAAATTAAAAGTTATAGAACTAAGTATAGAGACTTAATTATTATTAAGTAATATAATAAAAAGCTATAAAGTAAACTAAAGTAATAAATAATACTTAAACTAGAGTTTAAAGCTACTACTATTTAGTAAGAGTAAGGGTATTTAAGGGATTATTATATAGTTTAATAGTAAAAGAGGTTTAATAGGGTTAAAGATATTAAGTAAAGGGAATATAAAAACTAAGTAAAGGTTAGGTTTTATAGAAATAAAGGGGAACTTAACTTTTAAGAATAAGTTAAGGGTTTAAAAAGGAATACTAAAAGGACTTAGAACTAAAGTATTTTAAGTTACTTAGTTATAAAGATACATAAGTAAGGGGTAATAAAGCTTAGAACAATAGCTCCTTTTTTAAAAAAGACTTTAAAAAGTTACTAGGTTTAAGTAGAGATACTTAAGTTAAGTCTACTAAGATATTAAAAAAGGGGGAGGTAATAAAGGGATTAAGAGAGGTAATAACGAGGGGCTATTAAATACAGACTAAAACTATTACTTAAGCTATTAGTGTGTTTTTTTTTGATTTTTAGGACTGGGTAAGTAGCCTTAGTATTAGGGTTAAGATAGAATAGTAAGAGGTAATAGTAATAAGCTATTAAAAATAAACTTTAGTTATTAAATTAGCTATTAATACAGCTTTTATTAATTTTTAGAACTAGGGGAATAGCCTTAATATTAGGTCTAGGATAAAAGTCTCTACTTCTACTAGCGTTAAGGAGGTAGTTATTTAGTAGTAGTAGAACTAGGATCTTATATAGGTAGTTTAGCTTTGTTTTTAGTATTATTAGACTATAGAAAACAGTAACAATATTGTAGCTTAAGTAGTAGTAGGTCCTTATTATGTAATAAAACAGGTAGACTCTAGAGACTATTAATAACTTAAGTAAAAGGTAGAGGATATTAAAAAAAATAGCTTATAAAAGTAGCTTTTTAATAATAGTTATAAAAAATAGAGATATTAGTAAGGATCTTTTTGTTTTATTTATTATTAGTATAGTTAGTCCATTTAAGTTAAAAAAAAAGATCTAACTATATAATTTATTTTTTTTTATTAGCGTTTTTTTAAGTACGTTTAAAACAGAGTTTTATAGTAGTTAGGCCTTTAGGAAAAGTAAGAAATTATAGGTTATTAAAACTAAAATTAAAATATAGTTATATATTATAACTACGGAGTTTAATAGTTATTAATATAAAGTAATACTACTACTATAGGTAGATGTTTATGCGATTTATGTATTAAAAAGAGGGAGTAAAATTAAAATTTCTAAAGTTAGTTAGTTATTTATATTTTAATAAGTTAAATATAAGTTAAAATAGATAGCTAGTAAAAAGTAAGTAAGAATAAATAAAGAGAGTATTTAGTATAAGAAATGTATAATAAATTTAGGTAGTTATACTTAACTATTTTAGTTATAAATTAAGTAATAAAGGAATAGTATATAATAAATTATAAAAATTTAGGACTTATTAATAGTTATAATAATAAGTTAAATTAAATAGTAAATAAGAGACTAGGTAGGTTAAATAAGGTTTATATAAAAAGTATAGTTAAGTAACAATTAATAATATTTATTTAAAAAAGTATTTTAGTACTAGTATAAATAGTAAAAATATACGGAATATAGGATTAAGACCAATTATAGTTTTTAATTAGGCCTTAGAACTAATTTTAAGATATTATAACTAGTTTAAAGGGATATAGTAGAATTACGTATTTTTATAATATATAAAGAGTTTATAAAAAATAAATAGTAAACTAGCTTATAAATAATATTAATAAGTTATTTTTAAATAAAAGTATAAAAGAGAGTATAACGTAATATAAAACTATTTAAAAAAAAAGTAAACTAATTTAAAATATTTAAATACTTTAATAATATACTATAGTATAGCAGAAAAAGCTATATATATACTAAATTTTTAAAGTTAAAAAATAATATTTTATTAGTTAAAAATACTTAACCAATATAAAATAAAAAACCGGGACTAATTTTAAAATATAGGTTTTTTAAACCAATATAAAATAAAGAACCGGTTATTTATTAGACCGATTTTAAAATATAAGTTCTCTAAACCAATATAAAATAAAGAACTAGTTATTTATTAAACTAATTTTAAGTATAGGTTCTTTAAACTAATATAAAATAAAGAACCAGTTATTTATTAAATCAATTTTAAAATATAAAGTCTTTTAACTAATATAAAATAAAAAACTAATTATTTATTAAACCGTTTTAAAACTACTAACTATTATAGTAGCTTTTTTTTACAGTTATATAAGTAAATAAACTAGAATAGTATAGCAGTCAAGGTTAAGTAGTATACTTACTTTTTAAAGTTTAATAGATTATTCTAAGTTTATTATTAATTTAAAAATTATAAAAAAAATTACTTATAGTAAAGTATTTAATCTAAATTAGTATATTTAGGTAGGTAAATATATAATAATATAGTATATAATATATAAAAAGTATAAATATACTAAAAGTATAAATAGTATAAAGTATTATTTAAATAAATAAAAGGTATAATAGTAATAAAGAAAGGGCTTGTACTAGGGACCGATTTAAAGTAGGAAATATTAGTTTTACTACTTATATAGTAACTTATTTAGGATTTTGGACGTTAAAGTTGTTCCTTTTTGTATTAAAATAGGATATTTTATCTACCAAATAACCAATTTTATAATGTACTGGATTTTCTATTTTAAATCGGTTTTATATAGTCCGTGCCTAAATTTTTCCAACTAATCCTAACCAATAGTTAGGACTAATTTAGTTCTAAGCAAGAATGTCCTACTTATTAGGTATATTCTATATAGTTTTTATTAAGTTTTATATTAGTAGTATAATAAAGGCCTTTAATTATAGTATTAAGTTTTTTAATAATTTATTTATTATTGTATTTAACTTCTTTATTACTAAGTATTATTAAGTTATAACTTATTTATTATAGGTTTATATTATTAAACTATTCTACAGCCTTTTAAACTAGCTTTTAGTAAAGTACTTAGTAAGCTACTATAAGTGTCTTTTTAGTAATATTAGTAGTATTATAACTAGAACGTCTAGTGTCTTTAAAGTACTATCCAGCGTTTTCTTTACTACTTCTATAAATTATATATTTATTACTATAGTATACTGTCTATAAGAGTTTAATATAATTTTTTTTAAAAGTAGTATTTAGTTACTTACTTTCTAAAACTAGTTACTATTATTATTTTCTAGGTTAGTAGTAGTCTTTAGCTATATATCCTAGTTTATTATAATTATAGTATTTAAAGGTACGTTCTTTACTAGTTTTTTATTATTCTATAGTACTAAGGTCTATAGAGCTAGTATAGTACCTATAAGTAGTACTGCGTTAGTTATTATTTTAGTTTAATTAGTTATTTTATTAAAGCTAATATCTTTAGTTATAGTACTAGAATTATTGTAGTTACTATTAGTACTTCTTACTAGAGTTAGTATTAGGTTGTTATTCTCCTTTTTTATAGTGTCTTTTTTAAAGACAGTTATTAATCTTAATTATAAGTTTAGTATACTAAAGAAAGTCCTTAGAGTAATTAATTTTAATAAGTTCGTCCTTAACTTTATCCTTTAAGTCTTAGTAGAATATAAAGATTCTAGACTCTTTAGTAAAGTCTAGTTAGGTATTAATATATTAGAATTTAGTAGTATAATAAGTTATAGATTTAGTCTATTAAAGCGTAGTAAGGTTATACTCTGCTTATTATTTCTAGTTAGGGTCTTAGAATAGGGTTTAAAGAGTATATTTAAATTCTTTAAAGGTAGAAAAGATATTCTTAACTTTAAAAGTATAGTTATTTAGGGTTTTAGCTTTAAAAAACTATTTCTAAAAAGGTTTAATCTACTAAAGGGCACGCCTATAGAGAAACGTAGTAGTATAGATAACTTATTTAGTATTATTCTTAAAGCTATTATAATAGAAGTTTTAATAGTTTTTAACTTAAATTAAAAATTCTTTAAGTTATTTAGGGGTTTTATTATAGGTAATAGATAAGTTAAGTTTGAGTTTTTTGCGTTTATTATAGATAGGTGTTTTAATAATATTAGTAGTAGTACGGAGTATTTTAATTTTGTTTTTTATATTAAAAATATACTAAAGTTTATTATTAAATTATTATATTATTTATTTAAAGTTATAAAGCTTTATAGTATTCTTATTATAGAGCTTTTAAATCTTATTAATATTTTTATAGGCCTTCTAGAGTTATTCCTTAGTATTATTATTATTACTAGTTTCTCTATCGTCCTTTATACGTTATTCTCCAAGTTCCTAAGTAAAGTTACAAACTTATTTACCTAAGAATTTAAATAAGGGTAGAGTAGTTTTAGTAGTTCTAGGGGAAGATATTATAGGATATTATTTATTAGTATTAAAAGTCAACTTACTAAACAGAAACTATTAAAATATTATAACTAGCCTTTTAATAATAAAGTTTATATTAATAAAAGCTAAAGTTTAATACTAAGAGTAGTACTATAGTTACTAAAGGGATCCTAGACTTAAGGTACTTAAGTAATTAGTTTAGGTATTTAATAAAAGGGTTATAGTAGTTACTACTAAAGGGCTAAAAGTATTTAAAAATTAATATAAAGTTAATAGCTAAAAAACTATAAAAAGGAGGACCTAAGGGTACTTAAGTCCTATTTATATATAAGTTCTATTCTTATAAATATATTCCTTTATCTCTAAAACTAACGTTAAGTATATTAGTCTATTACTATAAACTACCCTTAGCGTTATTAGTCCTACTCTAGGACTACTTATTATATATTAGTCCTACTTATTATTACATAACTTATATCTTAGTTCTTCTGCTCTGTAGGGCTACTATACTAATATAGACTAACGTGCCTATTTAACCACTAAGCCCCCTATAGGGTCGTCGTTAAAGGTCTACTAACTAACGGATCATAATACCTAGCCTACCTAGTATTTTAAACTTGCTAAAGTTATAGTTAATAAATAGGTTTTTATAAGTTACTTTATTAGCCTTTTTTTTTTATTAGCACCTTTATTTTCTAAAGTACTAGCCCTAGTAGAATATTAGCCCTATAACCCTCTCTATTCTAAGTTAGTTAACTCTAGGCCTTTATACTAGTTAAAGTACTTATCTTAGATACTAAGCGCCTCCTTAGTATTATAACTAACTTTACCCCTAGTATTACTATTTTTATTACTTTTATTAAATAAACTAAAGTTAAGTACTAATAGGGATAATATTATATAATAGTTTACTATTTACTACTTAGATACTATATTTAGTTTATAGGCTATTTAGTAGGAAATACTTTTATTTAAGAAGCCTTTTTCTTTTTCCTTCTAGGGCTTTCCCCTTTTCTACTTATTCCTTATTATACTTTTTTCTCTTTATACCCCCTAGTTAAAATACGGGCCTAAAATACTTATTAGCCCTAGCTACTTTAAAGTTAAGCCTAGATACTAGTACTTTATTTACTTTTTTATTTTAACTTTAATTAACTCTATATTTATAACCTATTTAACCTAGTTATAGAATTCTAAATAGTAGTATATAAACGGGTAGTAAAAGAAAGGAGTATATTACTTTAGGTAAGTAGGAGTCTATAGTATCCTAGTACCTAGTCCTTATACTTTTTAGTTTACTTAAGATAGTTTATTTTAAAATACTAAGTAATATAAGGACTTAGAAAAGTAAAAGTATTTATAGCTATATAGTATATAGTATAGGCTATAGTAAATATATTTTAGTTTAATAGTTAATACTTAAAATACTCTAGGCCCTTTTATAAATAATAGTTTAAAAAGTACTGTTTTTTTTCTAAGTCTAGTTAATAGTTATTATTTTTAGAATTTAAGGACTCTTTTTAATAAAGTACTATTATAGTTTAATAAGGGGGCGGTGTTTCTTTTTCTTAGTAGCCGGGGCTCTATATCTTCTTTATTTAGTAGGGGGGTAGTGCCTTTTTTTCTTATTAACTAGGGCCTAGAGAGTAGGGGTAGGTCTACGTCTTTTTTATCTAGCTCTACTAACTAATTAGTTCTATTTATATTCTACTAACTAGGGGCTTATTTATACTAGAGCTATTTAGTCCTTTTAGGGGGTATTTTTTTTAATAAACTATTACCCTTTTACTTTTATAGTTCTTTTTATCCCTACTTAGTAAATTAAGTAGTTAAAGCTAAGTAAATAAGCTTTAATTTAATTTTTTTATATAGATTAGTGTTTTATAAAAGGGCTAGAAGGGAGGTAAGTAATTTATAGACCTTATTAGTAAGGGTACTTAGCTCTTATTCTTAACTACTACCCTTTTTACTACTACTATTATAGTTACTATTAACTACTTTTCTATTACTATTAACTACTACTCTATTAGTTTCTACTATAACTTCCTACTTAGACTATAAAGTATTTTTTAAAAACTTTTAAGTAGTATAGAGAATATTTATTTAGGGTTTTTAGTATAAAAAGTAATAAGTATATTATACTAGGATTAGCTATTATAGCGTGGGCCCTAGGGACCTTTTACTTTTAGTACTTTTAAACTATATTATATTATTAACTATAATATTTAGTATAACCTACTATAGTATAGTAGATAGAAGATTAAGTTATAGGTATTTTTTTAACTTAGTATTACTAGTAGTTTAACTATATATATTTTACTACTTTTTTATAATTTTATTTACTTTATTTTTTAAAGAAGTATTTAGGTCCCTTTATAGTTAAGGTTTATTATTAGTTTTAAAGTTTAGAGTAACTATTAGTTTAGTATTTATTTAAGTAATAATATAGTTTATAATAATTAATAATACTCGGCTATTATTCTTTATTAGGGATATAATACGGTTTAGGGGTAGAAATAAAAGGACTTTACTATAGTAATAAATAAAACTATATATTTTATTATATAAATTATTATTAAAAAAGGATAGGAACTTAGGGTACTATTATTTTTTATTTATAGCTTTAGAACTAGTTATTTTATAGAATAAGTTATTAATATCTTTAGTAGTATAGTTCTTTAGAAGAATAGAGGATAAGTGGGTCTAGTTAGTAGTATAGATATATATATCGGCTTTGTAAGAGAGGTAGGTGAAAGTATAGGTAATAGTATAAAAAGTTACTAGTTAGAACTATAAAAAGGTAGTTAGTTTATATACCTTTCCGGCTTAGGGTAGGTTTTAAAAGGACTTATATAGTTAATTCTATTACTAATTATTTAGTCTTAAGTAGAGATTTAAAAGGTCTATTAGTTAATAAAAGTATTATACTATTCTATAGTAGTTTACTTTTATTTATTATTTCTTTAGATTATTATGAGTTTATAAAGGGGGAACTTTATATTTATACTAAAGTTAAGGATAGTTTTAAGTCTCTTTTTTAGTTTAGTGCTTTATAACTAAAAGAGTTTTAGGTTAGTATTTATAGCTACTACAACTTAGGTCTAAACCTAACTATAGTTATTAAGTATAAAGGGCTTTTATTTATTAGTTTATATTTTTAGTTTAAAGTTAGTAAAGAGTGTGTTTATAGAAGTTAGTAGCTATAGGCGCGTCTTATAGTTAACTACTATTAGGCTGGTTTATAGAGAGGTAAAGCTTTACTTTAGTTATAAATTTTATAAGTCTACTAAAGCTTATTAGGGGAGGCTTTAGTAAGATTAATATAGGCCTCTAGTACCCTAATACAATACTAGCCTACTATAACCTCTATTTTTAGGCCTTAATTTACCCTATACTAGTTTTTAAAAAAGGGTCCTTAGCTAGACTAGGTTCCCCCACTTAGGATACTATTATTATTACTCTTACTCTTAGTAGTCTAAGTAGTACTATTCTAGTTAGTACTATCCTTAACTAGACTTTAAGTTATATTTTAAACTATTATATTCTTAATTACTTTCTAGGTATATAAAATAAAAAGGTAGTTCTCCTTTATTATATAGTTAAAGCTACTTTAGAGGAATATGTTATATAGTTACTATATATACTTCTTATTAACTAGTTAGTTTATTTCTATACTTTACTTAGTTATAAAGAGCCTAGTTAGTACTTGTATAATAGTAATAAAGTATAGGCGTACTTACTCTTAAAACAACTTTTCTTTTTTAAATATTTATAAGTAGTACTTTTAGGGTTATAGCTTATTTATACTATTATTATCTTTTTAGTACTATTTTACTATCTTTACTAGTATAATAGGAGGGAAACTAAATAAAAACTATTTTAAAATACTTTTATTTTTAGTTAAATTTTTTAGTACTACTTATATTTATTAAAACTAGAGTTATAAATTATTATATTAGTAGTTTATAGCTATACTTAAGTTAAAATACTCTTAGCTATAAAGGGCTAGCTATATTATTTAGTATATATATTATAGTAAAGACTAACTATATTATTTAGTATATATACTATAGTATTCTTATTCTAAGGCTATAGCTTAGTCCTAAAACTATACTAAATATAGCTTTATACTTAGAGTTAAGTAGTTACTACTACCTTTAAGTAGAGGTTATAAAAGGAATATAAACGCAGTTTTTTTTACTTAGTTAAAGTATAACTATATAACTTTTTTTGTTTATTTTATAATTAAAATAGCTAACCTAGGTTTTAAAAACTATTTTTAGCTTATTATACTAATAGTTAGGCTAGGACTCTTAAACGCGCGTTTAAGTAAGTGCCCCTCTTTAAGTTACCTTTTTTTTCTTTTTTTTACTTTACCTTAATAACCTAATAATAAAGGCAAAACACACAGATTTTAATATAATTCTAACTATATTTATAGTATTTACTACACTAGTATAAAATTAAAAATATAAGATAAAATTTTTAAAACACCTTAAAGTTAATTACTAGTAAGGTTAAAAACCTTACTAATGACTTATAAAGTATAGATAAAAGAAGAGTAAGTAGAGTTAAGTAAGGAAGATCTTCTTTTAGTATTACTATACTACTATAATTTTTATTACTACTATACTAAGTTATAATACTAAAAAATATATTAACTATTTAGTTATACTTATTAAAACTTATAAGTTAGTAAAAATAGTTAAAAGAAATACTAATAAATTTATTTACTTTATATATTAACTAGGCTATAAAAAGATAATACTATTTAAAAAGAGAGGGGTAAATAATAACTAACTAGTACTTATATAATATACTAAGGTACTTTATTTATATAGACTTTAGTAGTATCCTTTTTTTATACTTAGTTTTAGCTGTTTAGCTTCTTTTTATAAAAGGACTAAAAGGCTTATTATTATTTAGTTAGAGTTAGTAGGAGGGGGGGGGTAGTGTGGAGTTCTATTAAACTAGACTGGTATAGGTAATTGTGGTTTACTACTTGTTACCCTAGTTATTTTATACGTATTTATTTCTTAAGTCTAGGGGTCCCTATTATAGTAAGCTATTTATTAGCTACTCTTATTATTATAACTTAGAAATATAGAAACTTAGAGTAAAGTAGGTACCTTTAAAATTTAACTTATAGATAATAGTAACGTTCTTTATAATAACTAAAAGGGTAGTAAAGAAATTATAGATAGAAGTAGTAAAGGCTATAAGAGTAAGTCTAGGTAGAATTAGGATCTTTTAGTTCTGTTAGTAGTTATTATTATTATTAGTAGTGGCTGTGTTTACTACTATTACTTTTTATTTAAAATATAGGTCCACTTTTAAACTATAGATAACTTAAAGTAGGTTTATTTAAGGCCCCTATTATAAAAAGTAGCTAGTATATATAGCTATAGGGCCTATAGCTTATAGTCTTTACTTTAGGGACGCTTTACTTTTAGGGCTTTTAAACTAAACTATATACCTTAGAGTAGTATTAAGGACTTCCTACTAAAGAAAGATAGAGGGTATATTAGTAGACTATTTATTATTAATACCCCTACTTATAAGTATTATACTTAAAATAAAGTAGTATATTATTTACTTAAGGATAGGGATAAGGTTTTTTAAAATTTATTATTTATTATTAGTTTTAGTATTTAAAATAGTAGTTAGTTTAACGCTAGTTTATAGTATAACGTAGTTTATAATAGATAATAAGATACAACTATTTTCTTTAGTTAATTAAAAGATATAAGTAAGGTTTAAGAAGTAGAGGTAGGGAGTATATTCTTAAATAGCTTTAGTAATTTCTATATACTTATTAAAGTTAAAAAAGGGTAAGAACTAAGTCCACTACTTTACTAAAATAAGCGTATTTACTAGGGGGGAAAAGAAGTTATAAATTTATTTATTACTATACCCTTCTAAAAGAGTAGTAGCTATATAGGCCCAGTTAACTATATAGACGTACTTAGTAGTATTATATAAAAGGCTAAAGAGGGTATAAATAATTATATTAAAGGTCCCTAATTAGAACTATAGTTTATTAGGATATTATTAGTAACTATAGTTAGTTTAGTACGTACGTTATTAATTCTATTATTAATTATCTAGTTCTATATTAAGATTTTAAATATTTTCCAGCTAATAGGCATTATATACTAAGAAGTAGTAAACTTCCCTTAAACCTTATTCTTTTATATTTTAGCAAAGCAGTATAGGGGGAACTTAACTTTAACACTAAAGTTAAGAACCGTTTTTAACTACTTTTCTAGTTCTTTACCCTTAGTCTTAAATAGGCGCAGATTATTATTAACTACTATTATAACTTAAGACTAAATCTATCTATAGCTATTAAGTATAAAGGGCTTTTATTAGTTAGCCTAAAGCTTAATATTAAAGTTAAAGAAAAGAGTATTTAGTACGTTAAGAGTAGTTTTACTACTATATAGTAGGCCTGCTTTTTAGTTATAGTTAGTAGAGGTACTAGCTAGTAAGGGTCTTTATAGCTTTATTTACTATAGTTATAAATTTTATAAGTTTACTAGAACTTACTATTATTAGTTTTAGTAGTTCTAGTATATTCTTTTAAAGCTTTAATTTAGTACTACTTAGCTATAACCTCTATTATTTACTCTTTATTTACTAATAGCTAGTTTTAGAATAATAGGTACTAGTTTATTAAGGATAGTTATTAGTTATAGTTAGAACTAGGGATATAGCTATTTTTATTACTAGTATTATTATTTTATTAGTTACTAGGTCTAGATACTATAACTACTTAAAGCATCTTCTCTACCTCCTTCTATATACTTAGTATAAAAAAGTAATTCTTTTTTATTATACAATTAAAAGCGCTCTTAAGGAATACGTCCTATAGAAACTAAATATATTTAGTATTAACCGGCTAGTTATCTCTAATACTTTATTTAGTTAAAAGGGCCTTAAGGAGCACGTGTGTGGTAGTAATATAGTACAGCTGTGCTTATTTATAGGCTAATAATGTATTTTTAAATAAGTAGTAGGGTTTTTTAGTTAGTAGCTTAGGTGGGGTACTACTTTTAATAAGTATTAAACTCCTTTATTACTTATAGCTTATTATCTCTAGCTTATAGTTTATTAAGCTATAGTTTTAACTAGTAAGTAAGGCTAAAGTATAGAGGTTTAAGGATAAATAAAAGTAGAAAATATAAATAATAGGGTAATTTAAGTTATATATATACTAAGTAAAAGGACGGGATTAGTTTATAGAGGTTCTATAGGTTAAAATAATAGCTAAGTATATTACCTAGGACTTAGTAGGCTATATTAACTTTTAGAGTAGAGTACTTAAATACCCTAACTAGGAGTTAGTTTACGTCCTTATTATTAGTAGCTTATTATTACTTTATAAGTAATATTTTATACTACTATAATATACTATTTTAGTTATATATCTATTTATTAACTTTATTTTATTAGTTTTTAGTTATACTCTTTCTACTCTATATACTTACTATAGTTAAATCTATACTCTTAATATTCTAAGTTTAAGTTTAAGTCTAAGTCTAGGTCTAGGTCTAAATCCTAGTTATCTGTACTAACTCTATTTATAACTACCTCCCTTAATAAACGCCTATCCCTACTTCTAAACTTAATATTTATTAAATTTAAAAATACTTTTATAATTACTTTTTAAGCCGCTTTTTAATTAGCTATATTTTACTTTTTAATACGTCTTTTAAAGTTATAGCCTTTATCTACCACTAAGAAGCTAGCTACTAGGTAGTTAAACTTAGGCCTAATAGCTTTGTTTTTTATAATTATATTTATTATAATACTAAATAAAATATTTAGACTTAGTAACTTTAAATTATTAATAATAATATTTAAAAAAAAGGTTTTAGAGTCTAAAAAGCTAACTCCTATAAAATCGAATCTAAAATAGTAAAGCTTCTTTATTTTCTATATTACATGTAATACTATATCTACTAGCTAGTTTAATATTAAGTTACTATTATTAAGCTACTCTTTATTAAGAAGTAAGATTATTAGAGTTTTAAGTCCTATAACGTTCTTTAAATAAAAGAGTATATTAATATCTATATTTAATATAAAGTTAATTATGAGGCTATTAAGATTTAGGATTTACTAGAGTTTTTTAATATTAAACTAAGTAGATACTGTAATTATAAGGGTCGTTAAATAGCTAAATACTCCTCTACTACCTATAATCTTAAAAATTAACAGCTTTATCTATACTTTAAACACAAAATATTTAATTAAAGACTCTATTAACTTCTTTAAAAAGGCACTAGGTAGTAGGGTAAAATATTTATTACCTCTATAGGCCTTACTAAAGTTAATAATTTTAAGTTTAAGCTATTTAACTTTAGTTAGTACTTTAAGTTTTGTATTATTAACTTAGTTAGTATAGTTAAATATAAGTACTTTAAAGTATTTTAAATTCACTATAATACTAATTATACTACCACTAACCCTTAATACTTAAGGGTATATAGTATACTCCTTTAAAACTCTAAGTTAAATACTTATTAACTTAATTTATAGTTATTGTACTAAGAGAGATATAAGTAAGTTATTAAATACTCTATTAACTATTACTCTACTAAAATATATAAGTCTTTTAAAGTTTAAACCCTTTAGAGACTTTATAGTAGTTAAAAGGTTAATACACTTTTACAGACCCTACTACTTATTAGTATATTTATAACTATTAAAAAAAAATAGTTTTAATTATTTTTATAGTAACCTTTAGCTACTTTTAGTTTATAATTAAATTAACTATAGCTTTAATAGGAACTTCTTTTTAAAGAATCTTAGTTTTAATTATATACTACTTTTAGTTATATTATATAAACTATAGAAGGGCTTATAAATTATTTTTATTAACCTTTTCTACAATTATAGCCTTTAACTTAACTAATAAGCTTTAAAGTATAGTTTATATCTCTACTTTCTTTATAAAGGTCTTTTTAGAATTTATTTCTAGTTCTATTATTAGTTATTATTACGTTTAACTTTAAAACCTTAACTTCTATCTAAGCTCTAACCTACGTCCGTTTAAGTATATTTAAATAACTACTACTATATTTACTATATAAAGGCTTTTATGTATTATATTCTTTTACTTAGTCCTAACGTTTTAGGGTTTTAGTATATTACTATAGCTAAAATATTAGTTATTTACTGTTTCCTTTTTTATAAACTTAAGTAGTTATTGTATTAAAGAAGAGATTCTATTAATTAATTAAGTTAAGGATAAAGAAGAAAAGAAGTTTTTTTTTAAAAGAAATAAGTAAGGACTACTAAATATATACCCTTTTTTCTTAGAATATAAATATACCTTTAACTATTAAATAAAAAGTTATAATACTTAATATAACTTATTTATTTAAAAAAGGTATACTATTTATATTTTAGGTCTTAGTTCCTCTTTAAGTAGGTAAATAGAGAGAGAGATATAGTATTTAAACCTTTTTTTTTATTTATTTTATATTTACCGCCCTTTAGTATTTTAATTATAAATAGCTACTTTAAGTCTTAAGTACTTAGATTGTATTATTAGGCTATAAGTATAGTAGAGTATTTTATAGTTTTTTAATAAAGGAAATGTACTTAGGCGTTTATTTATATTATTTTTATTTAATTAAACGTACTTACTTTATAAGACTATATTTTAGTTAATACTAAATATCTTTCTTTTTAAGTACTACTTCTTTCTTTAGGCCTATATTTAACCTTAACTATATCTAAATTAAAAAGAAAGAACACAGTATTTACCTCTACTAAACGCGGGTTTAGTGCAAAAAGAAGGATACTATACCTTTCTTTACTAAACGCGGGTTTAGTACTAAAAAAGAACGTAGTGCCTTTTACTACTAAACGTGGATTTAGTACTAAAAAAGGATATAGTACTTTTTACTACTAAATATGGGTTTAGTACTAAAAAAGGACGCAGTACCTTCTACTACTAAACGTAGGTTTAGTACTATAAAAAGATACAGTACCTTCTACTACTAAATACGGGTTTAGTATAAAAACAAAACGCAGTACCTAGTTCTACTAAACGCGAATCTAAGGTAGTACCTTTCTCTACTAAAGGTTTAACGCAAAAGTAAAACGTAGTACTTACTTTTATTAAATACGGATTTAAAGTAGTACCTTTATCTACTAAACGTGGGTTTAGTATAAAGAAAAGGACACTAAACGCGAATTTAAAGTAGTACTTTTTTCTACTAAATAGGGGTTTAATACAGTACTTTACTTTACTAAATACGGGTCTAAAGTAGTACCTTCTTCTATTAAACGCGGGTTTAATATATAACTTTACTTTATTAAACGTAGGTCTAAAGTAGTACCTTTCTCTACTAAATAGGAGTTTTTTTTTAAACCCGCGTTTAAGCTACTAAGTACTTAGATATATTTAATTTACTACTTTTCTTTTACTTAAACCTAAATTTAAACTAAGCTTTTTACTTAAAAATATAGTTTACTATAGGGCTATACATATTTCTACTTATAAATTTAGCTATAAATATTATATAAACTATACTTTATATTAATAAATATTTATTAAGTTTAAGTTTACTACTAAACTACTAGGGACTATAAACCTACTAAAGTAGCTATAAATATAAATTCTTACTAAATTATTTAAAGTATAAAAACCTAGAATTAAAGTAAATTTATACTATACTACTTTATACTTAATTAATAAACTAAGGACTTATTATTATCTTAACTATCTTCCTTTTTGTGTTTTTTTATAGTATCTAGTACGGACATTTTAATAAGGGGTTCTAAAAAGAATACATTATAGCTATATATTTTCAAGTAGTGTAATTAAATAGAAGTATCTAATAGGGTGTATCTAGTAGCTTTAACCCCCTCTAGCTCTACTAAGTGGTCTTAAGTAGAGCTTGGTAGGGCGTACGTACCTTAATAATTCCGCTTACCTGCTCTTCCTGCTGTGGCGGTAGACGTGGACGTGGACGTACTAGCGATAACAACAATGCTATCACTAATAGGCAGCGGGCGCGACTGACATGTCGAAACAAACCTTCGCTTATACGAACCTTTGGCTGGATTATGCGTAGGGCCTGACGAGCCCTGGTGGCGTTTACTATTGAAGAAAAAGGCACTGCGAGTAAAGCCTTTGTCGATTCCTCCGTCTTCCATACACACAAATAACAACCCAGAAGTACCCTGTTAAGTAAACCACTTACTATAATATCTAGAAAGAAGATCCCCGCCCCGTCCGCCTAGCGCTAGAATACACACTAAAACGTAACTCTATAGATATTAACTAGCTATATAAGCTATAATAAGCACTTTATAGCTAAGGGAGTTAATATAATTAACTTAACCCGCAACTAGTAGGAATTCTTTAATAATAATAAAGTAAAGCTTACTATTATTAGAATCTACTATTATAAAACTACTAGTAATAACTATAATACCCGGATAACTATAAATAACTTATACTAGGGGAATTAAGTTAATATAAAAACCCTAAATACTAAGGATAACTATAAGTACTTTAACTAGTTAAAGGACGTAGCTACTAGAGTTTTATTAGCTTAAATAGTTAATATTAGTATATTTAGTGAGGTAATGTCGAGACGGATACTGACGATAGTAGGGAGCGACTAAACTAGCTGTAGCTGTGCGGCCTATAAGGAAAGGGATGGTTTAGTTTGGATTAGATTTGATGGGTTTGGAGGGATGGTGGGAGGTGTATAGAAGGTGTTAGTGGTTTTAGCGGTGTTAACGGTGTTGACGGTGTAATTAGTAGTCTGCTTTGAAATTAATCAAAAACACCTATTACTTTAAATCTATAGAAGCTGCGTTGTAGTAAGTGAATTCGAGTGCTGTGACGAAAAAGATCGACGAGGTGGGTGGCCGGACGGTTCCCTAGAGCACGTGGCCCGTGGGCCGTTAGTCACCCTAGAGGGGGTAATTATCTTCCTTTACTACTTTTAAAACTTATATTAAGTAATATAATATTTTAGTAGTACTAGTAGATTACTTAGTACTTACTTACTAGTATAGGATAACCTATAGGTTCCTTTAATATAGTTTATAAAAGTAGAATATATCCTAAGAAGCTCCCCCTTTTTAAACTCCTACTCCCTTTACTCCTACTTTTTATCTATAGTTATAGCTACTACTATTATTTTAGTCTACCTATTATTTACTATAGCTAAAGATATTAAGCTAGTTATAAGATTAATATAAGTATAGCTAGTAGCTCTTATTATTCTAAAGGCCTTTAGTATATTTAATAGTAGGGCCTTATTAATATTAATTTAAACCCCCCTTTTTATATTAACTTAAGTTATTCTTTAATTAATTACTATAACTTAGTTATTAGTTTATTATATAGTAAATATAGTATTTATACTTTTATTATTAATAATAATAGCCTAGTACTATAGGTTTTACTCTAGGGTACTAGTATTATAGTTTAGGGTTAGCTTTATAATACTATAGGTTAATATAAATAAGTCTTTAGTAAGTAGAGTATACTAAAGTAGTAGTATAGCTCCCCTCTTATAGGTACTACTACTATCCACTATTAGGGTTACTATAGGGCCTATTTAGTTTCTATTTATAGACTTACTAAACTTATTAATATTCTTAGTAATACCTATTTTAATAGCTTATTTAATTACTAGTAACTACTAGGACTCTTATAAAGGGCTAGTACTAAGCCTAGTAATAATCCCGTTTATTAAGCTAAGGGTAATACTAATAGCTTCGGCCCCTGCTTTAGTTAAGAGGAATGACTTACTAAGAGTACTACTAACCTTTTTAAATATTTCTTAGACCTAAAAAGAATCCTTATCCTTTTTATTCTAAAAAAATATAATTAAGTTAGTACTAGGAATAGGTAACTATATAGCTTTATTTATAGTATTTACTATTATACTTACTACTACTAGTATATTACTAGGGTATTTAGGTTATAGTTTATTTATTATTATACTACTTAGAATTAAATAGTTTATTTTTAAGCTTTAAGTAGCTGCTTTAGCTAGCACATTTTATTGTTTTTATAGCTAGTCTATAGAGGTAGGTATACTATAGGCTGTAGTAGTTAAAGACTGCTATTCTAGAAAGGAATAATAACTACTTTAAATAGTTAATAAAGAAGCTTAAACTATAGTTTTAGAGATAAGAATATTTACTTTTATATAATAGCTATATAGTAATAATATATTTTAGAGGGATAAAGGTACTATTAAAAAAGAATAAAAGATACTATTTAAAAAATAAGTTATTTAGTATAGAGAGTAGTTAGTACTTAGGTTATAACTTTACTATAAATAGGTAAATAACGTTTTATTACTTATTTATAGAACTACTAGTATAGTAGGGTCCTTTAAGAAAGGTATATACTTTTTTAATAAATAAGTAAATAAACTTATTTTTTTTGTATAATAAAAGATTAACTTTTTACAGTATTAAATTCTAAATAGGTTTAGAGGGGGTTTTAGTTTATTAGATTATATAAAGTAACTCTTTTTTAGAATTTATAGCTAATTTACTACCTTTCTACTTATTAGTATAGTTTTTATTAGCCTTTTAGTTTAGGTACATAGACTTATACTTTAGTTCTGGACTTAGCTAGCTTTACTATTTTGCGCTCTGTAGTACTTAATATCTACCTTAGTTTATATAATTAACTGCTATTTGTCTACCGTGTTTGTACGTAGCTAGTAGCTTTAGTGGATTAGTTAATTATTTTTTTAATTAGTTAGTATATATTAGTTAGTTTTGTTGCGTTTTACTACGCCTTTATTTTCTTTTTTTTATAATAATTTATCCTATATCTTTTTTTTTTACTTATTTATATTAATAACAAAGTACTATAGCTATTCTTATATAGCTTTTTATATATTATTAGCCTTTTTTTTATTACTAACTAATAACTATTAATTTTATATTTACTTTATTAAAGTATTAGTATAGTAGTATATAGATATAACTATAGGATACAGTAGTAGACTACGGTACACAGACGCGACTATAGAATACAGTAGTAGACCGTAATAACGCTGTATAAATTTAAAAGCGCTATAGGTTAGTAATACTAGTTAGTAAGTTACTTATCTTTTTTTATATTTTTTTTATTATTAGTTTATAGCTTTAGAGTAATTAAAGTATTAAGTAGTACCCTTATTTTAATAAATTTATATTTAATTTATAATACTTTCTTTAAAGCTATATTTAACCTACTATATTATTAGTTTAAAGTATTATTTATAGTTTTTATAAGAGTAGAATTAAAAGAATTATTAAAGTTATTCTAAATACTAAAGCTATAGACTAGTACCTTTTTTCCCTTTAATTTATATTTAAAGTAGTACCTTCTTTTAAATATAGAGTTTAATATAGTAGTAAGTTTAAATAGTACCTTCTTCTACTAAATATAGGTTTAGTATAAAGAAAAAAGACGTAGTACTTTTTTTTACTAAACATAAGTTTAATATAGTACCTTACTTTACTAAACGCGGGTCTAGAGTAGTACTTTTTTTTACTAAACGCGGGTTTAGTATAAAAAAAGGGACGTAGTACTTTTTTTTACTAAATACGGGTTTAGTATAAAAAAAGGGATATAGTACCTTCTTTTACTAAACACAAGTTTAATATAGTACTTTACTTTACTAAATGCGGGTCTAGGGTAGTACTTTTTACTACTAAATACAGGTTTAGTACTAAAAAAAGATATAGTGCCTTTTTTTACTAAACAGGGGTTTAGTACTAAAAAAGAACGTAGTGCCTTTTTTTATTAAACGCGGGTTTAGTATAAAAAAAAAAACCTAGTACCTTTCTTTACTAAACAGGGGTTTAGTACTAAAAAAGGATATAGTACCTTTTTTTATTAAATACAGGTTTAGTATAAAAGGAAAGACGTAGTGCTTTTTTTTACTAAACGTAGGTTTAGTATAAAAGGAAGGACCCAGTACTTTTCTTTATTAAACGCGGGTTTAGTATAAAAAAAGGGACGCAGTACCTTCCTTTACTAAATACAAGTTTAATACAGTACTTTACTTTACTAAACGCGGGTTTAGGGTAGTGCTTTCTACTACTAAACGCGGGTTTAGTGCTAAAAAAGAACGTAGTACTTTTTTCTACTAAACGGGGGTTTAGTATTAAAAAAGGATGTAGTGCTTTCTTTTATTAAATAGGGGTTTAGTATAAAAAGAAGGACCTAGTACTTTCCTCTATTAAATAGGGGTTTAGTACTAAAAAAAAACATAGTACTTTTCTTTACTAAACGTAGGTTTAGTATAAAAGGAAAGATATAGTACTTTTTTTTATTAAATATAAGTTTAGTATAAAAAAAAAGACCTAGTACTTTTCTTTACTAAATACAGGTTTAGTATAAAAAAAGGAATATAGTATTTTTCTTTACTAAACGTAAGTTTAATATAGTACTTTACTTTACTAAATACAGGTCTAGAGTAGTGCCTTTTACTACTAAATATAGATTTAGTACTAAAAAAGGACGTAGTACTTTTTTTTACTAAATAGGGGTTTAGTACTAAAAAAGAACGTAGTACTTTCTTTTATTAAACGGGGGTTTAGTACTTAAAAAGGACGTAGTACCTTCTTTTACTAAACACGGGTTTAGTATAAAAGGAAGGACCTAGTACTTTTCTTTACTAAACGGGGGTTTAGTACTAAAAAAGGATACAGTACTTTCTACTACTAAACGCGGGTTTAGTATTAAAAAAGAACACAGTACTTTCCTCTACTAAATACGAGTTTAATATAGTACTTTACTTTACTAAATACAGGTCTAGAGTAGTACTTTCTACTACTAAATATAGGTTTAATACTAAAAAAGGACGTAGTGCTTTTTTTTACTAAATAGGAGTTTAGTACTAAAAAAGGACATAGTACTTTTTTTTACTAAACGGGGGTTTAGTATAAAAAGAAGGACCTAGTATCTTCTTCTATTAAACGTAGGTTTAGTATAAAAAAAAGGACCTAGTACTTTTCTTTACTAAACAGGGGTTTAGTATAAAAAGAAGGATATAGTATCTTTCTCTATTAAATACAAGTTTAATACAGTACTTTACTTTACTAAATACAGGTCTAGAGCAGTGCCTTCCGCTACTAAACACGGGTTTAGTACTAAAAAAGAACACAATACCTTCTTTTACTAAACAGGGGTTTAGTACTAAAAAAGGATATAGTACCTTCTTTTACTAAACGGGGGTTTAGTATAAAAAAAAGGACGTAGTACTTTCCTTTACTAAACGCGAGTTTAACATAGTACTTTACTTTACTAAACGCGGATCTAGGGCAGTACCTTCTACTACTAAATACGGGTTTAGTACTAAAAAAGGACATAGTGCCTTTCTTTACTAAATAGGGATTTAGTACTAAAAAAGGATATAGTACCTTCTTTTACTAAACATAAGTTTAGTATAAAAAAAAGGACCTAGTACTTTCTTCTACTAAATACGGGTTTAGTATAAAAAAAGGGACTTAGTACTTTTTTTTACTAAATACGGGTTTAATATAGTATATTACTTAACTTAATATAAAAAATACTATACTAAATTTACTATATTTATTATTTACTATTTTTATTATTTATTACCCTTAGTGTCTTTTACTAGAGGAGAAATCTACTTTTAAGGGTTTTATTTTTACTTTAGTAAGAAGTATTAATTTATTTAAAAACCTACTTAGCTTATAAAGAGCATAATTATATACTACTATAGTATATAGACTTACTTAATTAAAAGGAGTATTCTTAGTTTTAGGCTTAGTATACTAATGTTTTATAATAGTAGTAGTTACCTAAAATTAAGAGTTAATTATACTGTTCTACTTACTATACTTAAAGTATAATATTGCGGTTTTACTGTCCACTATTCCTATCGTCTATTACGTAGAGTATATTTTACCTAAGACGTTATTTAATACTATATACTTAAAATATTTATATTATAGGTATTAAGAACTATAGTAGCTATAGTATAATAACTTAAGTAGAATACCTATAGATTATAAAAGGTATATAAAAATAAAAAGTATATTACTTTTATACTAAAGTAAGGGATTATAGTAGAAGTTACACTTTTTAGTCGCTCCTTCTTTCTTTATAATTAATTATATCTTTGGCTTGAATAACTAACTATTTATAATGGAATTATCTATACCTACCTACCTTCCTAGCCTATTCTAGGCCTAACCCGAAGCTCCCACTACTAGCTTAGCCCTACTATGCACTGACATGTCTTGCTCGTGGACAGGCCGGCCCCCAGCAGAGTGATGCGACAAGCTGCGGGGTTCACATCGTCCAGGCAATGGAACACCTCCTCCAGGGCCACCCTGACCTGACGGAAATGCAGGCCGAGGACGTCGCGACCACCCGCAACCGCCTGGCTGACGCCATCGAAGCCGCCGCCCGCCCCATGTCTCCCCCCGACAGCAAGGCCCTGCCCTGCCGCGACGCCGTCTTCAGCAGCACCGAGAGACCCCTCAAGCGCGTCTGCCAGTCGCCCCGCGGCTCCTCCGAGGGCGCCAGCGACGAGACCTGGCCCTCGCGCGCGGAGCTCGAGTCCTGGAACCCTAGGCAGGGCGTCGACATCGAGGCTCTGGAGCACGCCGAGGCCTTGCTCGCCCAGGCCCGACAGATCATGAGGCAGCGCGTGCCCAGCCACGACGCCCTCCGATGGAGCGCCGCCGAGATCGAGCAGAGCATCAAGGAGGCCGAGCAGGAGATCGCCACGCTGGACGAAGAGCTACGCGTGCTGCAAGACCATAAGCTGCCCGGCGCCCGCCAGATCTACATCGTGGCACTCGGGGTCGCCATCAAGTCCCGCAAGACGTCAAGGGAACTGCAGGCGTACATCGATGGCATAAGATACAGCGCGACCGCCGTCTCCACGCGCATCTCGAAACAGGCGCAGATAATCGAAGCGCTCATGGAAGCACAGATAGGAAGCTGCCGGCACGCTCAATCCAGCGCGGAGGAACGGGAGACACAGTCCCGCGAGGCCTTCCAGAAGCTCGATCGGGAGCTCCAGGCCGCCAAGGTCGCCCGTGCCCGGTTCGTCGAGCACCAACACCGACAAGAAGCGCGTCTGCGGGAGGTGCGACACGCCATGGGCATCATAATGCACCTGGGGATGCAGGGAGAGAACTGAGGAATCATGGGTACAGGGGCGCAGGCCATCAACATGGTCACAATAGCGGACGCGGTAGAAGGACAGATGGACCCGAGAACGGGGGGGAGACTTTTTGAGGCGCTTTGCAAATCAGAGGGCTGCGAGTATACTTCGGAGCACATTTGGAGCATAATTGAGCCGCACGTCGGCCGCCTTTCGCCGCCGTCCACTCCCACCATCTCGTTAGTTCATGTGAATGTGCCCGTCTATTTGTGCAGGGGAACAACGCTCTCTGTCCCTGAGCACATGTCACGAATTCTCGTCGGTCAGTTCGCTGTTCTCACTGATTGCCAACTGCAAAGTCACGACATTGGTCAGGTTGCGTGATGCTTCGGCGAGCGATCTACGGGGAGGGCACGCAGTTACCCGTACCTTTTGAGACGTGCATTCATTCCTCGTGTTTGTCTGATCCGTGTGGGCACCAGCGCCGGCTCTACAAGTGCTGTTTCTTCAAGACGTACAGATATCATAGCGCGCGTAGGGAGCGGAAGGGTATCGTCGCTTCCTGGTCATACGGTATACCCCTGTTTCGTGGTACCATGTCCCTCTTCGCGGTGTCTTCCCAGACCATTTCACCAGTGCCGACGTCCCTTCCAACATCTTAGGGTTCCGGCTTACACGACCAGCCCGTCTCAGTCTCTTTTCAGCTAGCTATCCAGTGCATAAACGACGACAGCTACAACTCTTCATCCTATCCATCCCTCCACATTCTCTTGCAAGGCGATGAGGCCGCCCAGTTAAAGCAACCTCTCGAAAGGGGTAGGGAGGATAGCTGCTGGCGATCTGTTTAAGTCGAAGAAGGTCGAACCTGCGGGCATCCGCGTCTTTATGGATGCGGTCGAGATGCGGCTTGTACCACAGGCGGGCGCGCTTGATACACGAAGGCCAGCCGGATTGGATTTCCGAAGATCAGCCAGCAGTTGAATGAAGGATGTCCAGTCTTCGCCCGTCTTGGGCGGCGGCGGAATTTCGGCGATAGCAGCCGTGGCTCGGGATCGGTAGCGACGGTGTTGAGGATTGTACCGGCCTTCTTGGGGCCGATGCCGGTCAGCATCTACAGAAGACAGAGGCCCGCGACCCGGTCACGGGGGTTCTGGGCAAAGCACGGCACCGCCAGCAGGTCCTTGACGTGGGCGCTGTCGAGAAACTTCAGGCCGCCGAATTTGACGAATGGCATGTTGCGGCGGGTGAGCTCGACTCCCGGCGTGCCACCTGCACGTACGGAACAGCACAGCCTGCTGCTTCAACGTCATTCCGACCTCGCGGTTCGCCAGTACCTGCTCCACGATGTAGTTAGCTTGCCCGGTCTCGTCTTTGGCCGCTACGAGCTTCGGCCGCTCGAGGAGACCCGTCTTAGTCCAAGGGTTCTTAGTAAAGGGCTCGCATGCTAGTTTAATTATACTGTTAGCCGCCACTAGAGTGGGCTGCGTCGAATAGTGGTTACGATCTATGAGTAATGACGTCCGCTACTGAAGTTAAAGATGCCGGGAAGTCGAGGATATTTCTGACTGTCGCTGCGCGGAACGAGCAGATCGACCGAGCGTTATCACTAATAGCGGTGAAAGCCCGCCCGCCGGGTTTCAGCGCCGTTAAAACAGATGCCTGTAACTTATTGGTATCCTGGTATTCGTCGACCATAAGGTGGCCGACGCGATCGCCAATGTTGTCTAGGAGACCGGGATAACTAACCGTCTGCGCCTAGTGAACAGAAGGTCGTTATACTCAAGCACACTCTACGTCTGCTTTAACTCTATATACACTCCGAATAACTCCTTTAACTGCTCTTCCCGCGTAGCGACCTAGGGATAATGCCAACGCAGGATTTTGTTGAGCGGCGTCTGCGAGTTAACTGCACGTGAATAGATCGAGAGACAGGTGCCTGAGAACCAGCTATCGGGCTTGGAGAATCCCAACTTGGGCCGAACTAAGTTCATAAGGTTGGCGCTGTCCTTACTATTATGAATGGTGACGTCTTAGTTAAGACCGATCTGCTCGGTATACATTCTTAGCAGGTGCGCCCCAATTCCATGGAATGTCCCTGACGACGCGAGCGCATCTTCAGGACGGCGGTATTGAGGCCTGAGACGTTGCGGCAGATACGCTCGACGCGACGGGTCATTCTCAAAGCGGCTCTTCTAGAAAACCTCATCAACAGAACACAGCGTGGGTCAGCACTATGGACGATAAAGTAGACGATGAGATGAGCGATGAGATGAGCAGTGAGATGAGTAATGAGATGAGCAATGAGATGAGCAATGAGACGAGCAATGAGATGAGCGATGAGATGAGCGATAAGATGGATGATGAGATGGACAATGAAGTAGACGATGAGATGAGCGATGAGATGAACGATGAGATGAACGATGAAATAAACAATTAGATGGACGACGCGATGGACGACGCGATGGGCGACGCGATGTGCCAGCGTATTCGTTTGGCCGGAGCCTGCTCCGGGTATGATCAATAGGGGCCCCGCTGTATCCCCGTCAGCCAAGCCGACGCCGTGTTCGACAGCCTTGCGCTGCTGCTTGTTGAACTTGTCCAGACACGCAACCGCCATGCCATCGCCCTTGAATGGTTCATAATGCCTCAGTCATGCTTATAGACCTGCTGCCGCCAAAGCAAGCTTATGCGAACAAAATGAAGCCCTTGTGAGCGACCGTATGACTATTCCGTAAGTCGCTTGGTTTCTTCAGCGTCGTTCCTACGCCCTGTGTCGGTTTGCCGAGCGGCTGAAAGACATGGATTCTTTGCACGGTCTGCAGAGGGAACTTTGAGCAGTCGCGCTTGTTTGTCTCATGAAGATCCCGGAGAAGTATCGAATGAGACGCCGCGTCACTTTGTTTGTATTAGTTGCAGTGGCACTTCTTAACTGTACCGCTGCCCACGCCCAGCAGGGTAATGGTACCGAAGTTCAGATCACTACCGACGCATTTAAGCCGAATAAAGTCTCTCTAATAAGTGATTGGATTGTATATTTAGAGCTGCTTTGGGGCTTCTTAGTGCAGCTGCTCGCGCAGGGTCTTGTTAATAGTCGCATCATCGCGGTTTCTAAAAAGGGGTTTATTTATATTACTTGTTGAGAAGGGGGCGATGTACTTCTTCTTAAACATAAAGACGGCAATGGCAGAGTGGATCGGGCACCGATCTAGGTCGTTTCGCGTGCCTAGACGCACGGAATAGCAATCAAGGGTAATAAGCTTTATTTCCTAATGGTTAAGGATGTTATTGTTGCTAATATTAAGGCGGACGGTATACTTAGTGAACTTGAGATGATTATTAGCGATCTGCTGGAATCAGGCTAGTATCCAAACCGCGTCCTCGCTTTCGGGCCCGACGGCATATTTTACATTAGCGTTGGCGTAACCTGTAATGCGTGTAACGAGAGCAATGTGGAAGCCGCGACGATTATCCGTGCAACGCCCGACGGGCAGAGCCGCACTATTATTGTGTTGGGATTGCGGAACACGATTGGCTACGATTGGCAGCCGCATACCGGGGAACTCTAGCGTATTAACTATGTAATTGACCTTATAAGTAATAAGGCTTAGGGTGAAGAGTTTAATAAGATTAAATATGGGCAGTTGAGCATGGATGACTTTAAAGATAGCAAATGCCGTGTCATCACATACTCGCACTGATGCAGCACTTGTATTTAACCCGAAGAAGTTCCACTAACGCAGATAAACGATTCTGGTCAAGCAGTGCCACAGCCTAACATTTGCTGTCTGGGCTATTCTCGCCTGTGCCCTCGGGTGAACTGCCATACTAAGAATATACTGTCTCCCTCACAAAGTATGTCCTGTCTAGTAACACGGCTGGGCCGCCATTCTGCTGGTGTTTTGTGGTTATATCGGAGAGAAGAGGAGGCTCTGGCAGAACACAGTACAGAAGGGACCCGAGGTGTTGTGCAGTCCGTGCAGCCTATGGGATCCAAGATGTCGTGCAGCTAATAGGAGTAATACAGTTGGCAGTTCGTGCAGTTTGGGCAGCCTATCAGTCGATGCGGGCCTTAGCCTTGGGGTCTCTGCCACCCTTGGTAACCACAAGGTGAATCTTGACGTAAGCCGACATTGCGCAGCCGGGCCTCACATGGGATAGCTCGAATATCTTGACTTGCAGAGCCGTCATGCGCGGTACAAAGTGAAAAATATGCTGGCCTATGCAAGGCTTTATGGTCGAAGTGAAATGGGCGGAAATTAAACGTAGCTGCATGACAAACCGACCTGGCTGGATGCGTGTCGAATTCAAATCTGTACCTCCACGTTTATTTCTATTCCAAGGATGCAAACGAGAAATCTAGATTAAGAAAGAAGAGAAAACAGAGAGGATTCACTAACGTGGGAAGGAGATTAGACGTTGTCAGTTGCCAGAGGTGCCTTTTCTTGATGATTAACTGACTGTAAGAGAGATCACTAAAAGGCGCGATAATGCGCGTGTGACTTGCGCGGGAGTGGCTATCTTGATTAACGTTTCCTACCCTATGTCTGCGGCGCGCCATTTGGTAAGGGAAACACCTCGACCAGTTTCTTTTCTCTCTCTAATAGGCAACTAAGCCTTGATTTCCGTAGCCTCGATGTGAATGCATCTCTCCGACAACCCGTTACACTCTATCTATGTGACCCATGACGTAAACTCGTAGCTGGCGTTGCGTTTGGCTGCCCAGCCCTTCCCTCCCTTATGTTAATACTAGCAGCTATCTCCGTATCAGCAGTTCTGAACAGGCAGGCCGCGCAACCGGCACATCGTGGGAATAATCGACGAAGCCGGCACGAGCTAGCCGTTGTGATCATACTGCTTGCTGCGGAGCGCAAGGCGCTCTTAGTTCCTTGTTTCCTCCGGAAGACGGCCATCCCTTACTGCGACCACGACGCCGAGGCCCTGTGCCGACCAAGCACACGCTAGGCATCCGCGCCTCCGTCACTGTCCCGATCATACACGTCCTCCATCTCCTTGGCGATGCGGGCCTCGTGGTTTCTCATGGCCTCCTGGATCTCCAGGAATAGTACGCCGACGCTCGTGTCCATCTGTTTTTTCTTCCTCCCAAGCCTGGCCACCTCGTCTTCTGCCTTTCGTTTGTTGCCGACCGCGGCGCGGTACATTCCATCGTAGTCTCCAAGCGACGGACGCTCTTCGCCGTCCCCGGCCGCGGTCCCGCTGTCGATCGTGTCCAACAAGGCCAGGATCTCTTGCCTGTACGCCTGCGTGTCGGCGGTGCTCGCCGCTACGCCATGCGTGGCTTCGCTCTGTGCCGCGTCGACCTTGTCCTGGGCCCTGGCGAAGACGGACTGTTGATTGGTGATCATTCTGCTCAGCTCTTCTAGGCGCGCGTTGGCCGTCGTGGGCTCTCCCGTCTTCCTGTTGTCCTTCTGGAGAGACCGTGTGTGCTTGACGGTTGTGGATTGCTGTCCCGGCCGAACGGGTGTCGCGACCGCGTTGGAGGCGCTCGAGTCGTCCATGATAATGCCCGAGTCGTCATTCACTGACAGGTCCGGGGAGCCGGTTCGTTCGACGCCGCTTCGGTCGGGCATGGCATGTGTCTCTGCAAGCATGTCTGGTCAGTAACTCGGATAATGGAGAAGGGAACCGTTGCAACTACAGCATCAGCAGAGACGAACCTTTGACGGCATTCAGCGCGTGGCGAAAGTCTGTAGGCTGGAAGCCGTGGGCCAGGTAATTCTGATCTCGAGATCGACTGCGCAGCGCCTGGTCGAGTTGGTTGAAGAGACGTTCGGCCGTCATCGACGGGGGCTGCGACTCGGAAAAGGTCCTCCAACAGCGTTGCGAGAGAGTAGCGGCGGGACCAAACCAGAGAAAAAGCTCAGCCTCGTGCTCCAGTCCCAGACGGGCAGTCGCGACCCTCCGCCGGCTGAGCTCGTGCTTTCCCTGGGCGGCGATCTTGGACAGCTCCTCCGCAAAGACGGCGCGAAGGATGGCGAGGAGATTTGGTCGAGGAATGCTGTTCTGGAGGTAGACGGGAAAGGAATCGGTGACGTCGGAGGCGAGGAAGGATTGCTTGGCTCGTTCCCAGATCTGGGTGATGTTGGTTGCAGTGTTGCCTGGAGGATCGCTTGTCGCTCCCTGGAGGTCGGCTAGGGCGCGGTCGAGGGCGTTTGCTGGAGGGGCAGTGGATTCGGCAGCAGACATTGTGGAATCGGCGTGGGACGATGCGCTCATTGAGACATGCCTAGGCGATGCGTCGTGGCTGGGACCATGGCTCCTCGGATCGTGGTGGGTGGGAGGTGGTTAGGAGGAAAAGAAGTGAGACATTGGAGATGGAGATGCAGACGGAAAGAAGGGAGAGAGACACGCGGAGTCAAAAGTGACGTACCTGAGGTGGGGCGGAGGGAGCACGGTCCAGGTGGGCAAGTGAGTACGTACCTTTGTCTTGGTGCACCTTTACTGGCTAGCAAAAGAGCTAGGGCCGCCTCTACCTCCCTTTTTGCGTGCACGCCCATAGCAAGCAAAGTACTTGTGGGCATCCATGTTTGCCCAGGCAATCACAAAGAGAAAAGAACAATGCCTTCCAGGCTACATTCACATTCTCTTTCATCATCAGAGAACAAAAACTTGTAAGGGGTTATATGAAGTAGAGTTATTTAGTAGAGTTATTTATTCGTTATTTTACAAAGAATGATACCTTTCAGGCTGCATTCACATTCTTGGGACTTCGTTGGAAGAAAAAAGACCTGACGGCAATTACCGTATCCCAAGACACAGGTCCACCTCGACGTGTCTGGTGGCATGGCCCTCCCTGCCACGGCACCGGCACCCAGCGGTCTCCACAACGTTAAATTGAGGTAGCTCCATGATTCGGGTAGCTTGAAGCACGTTGCTCATAACGCTGACGCTAACACTAAACAGTTCAGGTTGGTGCCCTGGCTTGCGATCCCACGTTGCTGTGTCCTGAAGTGCTGACTAAGAGAGTATGAGGTGGTAATCTCGCTCGAGGTCCACAGGGCAAAGTTATCGGGTGGATTGACTTCCGAACGCCCACCCAAGCTCAACCTACCTATGGCAGACACGGTGCTCTTAATTCCATTGCGCTGCATAGCGACATAACGAGACAACTTGTGTAGAGAAACCTCCCGCCAGTCTCCTCATCCCTTGCAGCAACGGCATTCCTAGTGTCATCCAGCACGGCGCTGAAAACCATACACAGGCCAGGCAACTCGGGGTGCATGGACCTCGACGAACGAAGTAGACCGATAGAGTCTTCTGGAGAACGATTTCTAACCGACCTATCACTCGACCCGAGATGCCACAAGCGACTATGCTGGCATCCCATTGCTTGACGAGGACTACCTCATCCTATCGGCTGTCGACTCAGCAAAGGGGCAGGAACAGCATTCCGTCTTTATGCTCAATGTTGTCGATGGATGTATTGCATCGGACCTGGGGTCAGGCAAGACGCAGGTTATAGAGGAGAAACGGCGTCTCCTCTATGCCGGGACGATGCGGGCCAAGGAAAGCTTTTCGCTCATCGCGCCGCTGCGGGTTTCACCCACGGCCAGAATCGAAGGGTGACTGGCACGTTAACGCTTCACGATCCCGGTTTCTTACGTCGACGCTGTTGCAATACTTGGAGGCTATGGCGAGGCCGAAGGTTTCGGTCGCAGCGTCAGAACGAAGTACTCAGCAGATAAGGAAAGATGGCGGCGCGCGCATACCCGACATGTGGAAATAGGAAAGTGGTGATGTTTGGACTGTCACTCCATGCGGTGTTTGACCTTCCTTCATCACTAAAAGTCTTGGAGCTATCAGTGCGAGCGGCATTGGTGCATGGTCTGTCTTCCACCTTTGTAGGTGAATCCAGTTGGGCGATGGGCTCCCAGGAGCAAGTTCGTAGAGGTCTGCGAAAACATCGTGTGCCTACAAACTTGCTCCTGGAGATGTTTCTGCCGGAATACAAGTTGAGAAGATGCTGGGAAAGGTCATCGCCGGGGAGGCTGCTCCGGAACAGTGGGGCCTGCGCAACGCCGAGAGCTCCCGTCTCTGCCCCTTCTACCAACAACCTGCAAATTTCCTTCCTACGAACATCACTCTACTCTCTCAGCCCGGCTTGATAGGAGTCGATTAATTTCTTAGAGCACCATCACCTGCGTCTATTAGTATCCCCACCCTTTCGCACCCCCGTTGCTACCAATCCATTCCCACTAACTTCGTTCCATGACTTCCGCGCTCTGTGCAGGTTTGGCATTTCAGCGGCCCAAGGTGGCAACCATGCAATCACGCTTCCTTCAAACAGAAAGTCATTCCACGTCCAGTCTCTGCGCTCTATTCTGTTTGAAAGGAAGCGAGATTACACTTCCCGTCTTGGGACACTTGGCGGGAGGCGCATCCGACGCGCCTTCCGCGCGGTCAAGGCGGCCCCACCCGCCCCTTCCCCCCTGTCGCTTCTGCGCATCTCACTCCTTCCCGTTCCGCTGCCGGGTGCCTCATCTACCCGTTTGATTTCGCTCCTGCCACTACCAGCAGCGTGCACATGGCCTAACGGTTGTGTGTGTGTGACAAAGCTGACCTACTTAGGGCCACCACCACGATGATCGAACGTTCGAGCCTCGACGTGGGCGGTTCTTTGTAGTATGGAAGGCCTAACATCCCTTACCAGGTGTTAGGAATAGGGTTGTCCACCTTCGGGTGTAATTCTCCGCCTTGCTCGCACCTGCTACATAGAGTCTCGGAAGAACTGTCCATGAGAGCACTGCACTCTCGCCCTGGTAAGGGGGGCCTTATCTCTATGTGATTGTAGCGGGTGTGGCAAGGCTTAATGCTTTTGTCATTAACATTAATTGATTTTTTTTTTCTGTCTCTTTAGAGGGACTATCTATGCCTTAGGCGCCCGGAGTGTTTTGGCGTCGCATCAGGCAAAGTCTAGAATTTGCTGCCGAGACGCTGTGCCATGTCCTAAAAAAGCAGTCTAAGTCCCCCCTCGGCGGTCGAGGGGGCTTTCCAGATGTTCTAGCAGCTGTAGTTGGTTCTTCAACTTGGGATTAGCACTCTCGAGTTTATCTGCGCTTGCGCGGTTTACTCAGCTGATGACATACTGCAGTGCTTAGACGGCGGCCTCCGTCTCCGGCCTCCTGTTGCGGAGGAACCGCTTCAAGTCTGCGAAGCGAAGATCTGTTCTATTCTGGAAGGCCCGCATGCCCACCTATACATGGCATCGTTCAAGGTGTCCGGGAGGCCGGCCAAGCGGCTTCCACCATTGCCCGTGAAGAAGATGGCCTGAACCGCGTCCTGTGTGGTCGACAAAGCCGTTCCGTCGGTCTCTCTGCCTCCTTATAGCTTGGACGCAAGACGGCTCTAATCTTCCAGCCCCTGCTGCCGCGTGTCATCGACGGGCAGGGCCTCAAGCGTGTCTAGCAAGGCCTTGATCGTCGCAGACCAGTAGCCGTCAATCCAAAGACCAGCCATCCACTCAAAGACGGAGATGTTAGGTGGAGATGCTGAACATGTCAAGTCCCAAGCGGGCCTTACACCAACGCGTCGTGGTGTTCCTCTGCTGTTTGTGGTTCCAAAGCGTGACGAGCCGGCGTGTCGGAAAACTCTGCTAGCTGCCAAGACGGAGAGCCTCGACGAGACTGTAGTCAACGATCACTTGGTTGCCGGGGACAGAATCTGCTGCAGCCGCCGCATTCAACTGGTTCCAGATCTGCCCATGGTTGTCAGGAAGGTTTGGGTCTCTGCGGTTGACGCGCAGCTTGATGTTGAGGTCTGCCGGCAGCTGATCTTCTCAACGCTCTTGCGTTCCTACCCGTCTGTATCGGCCATCGGGCACCAAGAAGACGTACCCTCGTAACCTCGTGCAGAAGAAATCCCGCCCAACTACTCGTAGTACCCTAAGCACCCAGGGTATTCACCTACCACACTATCTTTCCATCTCTCACGCACTCTCTCTCGTCTTCGTCTTCGCAAATCAACAATCCGTCCCGTCCAAAGGCCCAACCCTAACTATAAACCTTCCAGAAAGGAGGTAAGGAGAGGGGCGTCCTGAGTCTCAAAGAGGATGCTACCCAGCTTAACGTCTTCTATGGGGCGTCCTGAACGTCGAAGAGTCCAAAGATAGCTCTCAACCTACACATCACACTTAACCCACCCAACGATCGCAGGCGCTCAACTAGAAAGTTTGCCTCCACCAAGGTCTTCGAAGAGGATGCTGCCCAGCTCGACGTCTTCCATAGCTCAAACGTCCCTGGCGCGCTCGTTGCCTTGATGTACTTTCGGAGGATGCAGAGCCGGTGCTGCCCCGCCATGATCTCCACCTTGGTCTTTTTGATAGCGGACCATGGAGGAAGTTTGCTTCGCCGCCGCTGTCTCTGTTGCCATCTTCTCGGGCAGCAGTATCACAGCTATCCGCTCTCTGGTGAATACAACGGACTTTTTCAGCGCCGCAGAAGACAAAGAGACGGTTCTCCGGAGCACCGCGTTTGAGTCGCGTTCGAGTTCGCCCTTCGTAAATACCTCCGTCAGCTCCCGCACGTGGCCCGGCTCAACGCGGCGGTTTCTGCGCGTGCTCTAGGTCGTATCCGGCACATTAGTGTGCAGCTTAGTGATGGCTAACAGGTAAGGCTCTGGGCGTGACTCGCTTTCCCGGAAGGGCTTGTGCTTCTTTAACTAGCGTTTGGGGTCCGACCGCGCCGTACGATGTCTTCGCCGCTGCCGCCGGCCTTCCGTTACGTCCCGGCCGGTTGCGCAGGCTGAAGTTTGGTGTTTTATGTCAGCAACTGTACCTATCGGCAGCTGTAAACGGTGTGAGAAAGAAAGAAGGAAAGAAGTACCTTCAGCGCGGCACCAAGTGAGTCTTCACGTTCTCCAGCTATTCTCATATCGCTCGATCCTGATGTTCGGCTCTTGTATTCCAAGGGCGCTAGGTATGTGGTAGGTAATTATGATTTCATCCTCACCTGCACCTTCCCTAATTCTCTCTTACCTGTCTTCTGGGAGGCGAAGCCAGAAGCTGCCACATCTCTATTACATTTCTCCGCAACTCTACTTGTTCCACGGCTGCGTTTTGTTGTGAATCCGTCTGCCCAAACAACTGTCCCCAATGCACCCGCTTGTTCTGCTGTGCGCATGCGCCAGAGCTGTTTTACTGCCCTGGAAGTTGTTACTCAAGGGCGGATGCAAGTAATTTGAAGCCTCACTTTCGTGGCCACTGGTGAGATGGAAAGAGTCGATTCGCTCGGTGGCCTTGTGACTGGTATGAGAGCCCTCACTAGTTGGCGCCTTCCAAATTTGAGCCGCAAAGAGAACCAGACTGCGTAAGAAACCTCCCTGCCACAGGGTCCCCCGTCGTGTTGACGTCGACGGAGTGCATGAATGAATGTGCTATGCATTTTCGAGTCACCCTCCAGATTTCCTTCCACTGTATCTTGTCTCTTGACGACGAGGGGTACATACGTTGTCAGCCATATCAACCATATCAACGGTCAAATATAAATGGAACGTGAATGGCCGCATGGTGTAGTGGCGTACATCTGGCAAGGTCACCTAGCAATAGGGGGCCGTAGGTTCGATTCCTACTGCGGTCAGCGTACTTAGGGGGCACGTACTATAGGTGTCGCTTAGCCTAACTAAAATAAGTAATAGGGCCCACTTCTCTACGTTCTATAACTAATAAGAGGAAATAATGTATAGGTATTTATTATAAACTAATACACAAAATGTAGGGTAGTTATTATATTAATAAACGAATTTAGCTAATAAGTAGAGTAGCTCTACTTATAAAATAATTTAACTAATAAGTGACTATTAAGGTCCCTATAGACCCCTAGCCTAACTAAGGGTCCTAGCTTAACTAGTAACGTAGACCCCTATAATTAGTACTATAGAAATTTTATAGCCCTACTTTAACTTAAGAGTAAGTTAATAAAATAGCTTATAAGAACCTGTGTAATAGTTTTTTTATAACTAATAGGATTATTAAGTCTAGCCCTACATACTATATACCCCTAGGAGTGTTCTAAGGCGTGCCTATATAATATAGCGTTAGATAGGCCCTCTAATGGCGTTAATAACTACAAACAAACAAATAAACAAGTATTAAATGTAGGACAATAAAACAGCACCAGACTTTACTTCGTGGTGCGTAGAGACTCTAGACCAAAAAGGTGATATTGATTAGTGCGTCAAGTAAGCAAAACGCCATATTCTTCTCCTAAGGCATGGATTGTCGTCCCATTCGTAGCTCCCGCTCATTGTTCCGTTCCGCAGCTAGTGTGAGGCACACCACCATTAATGGCGACCTTGTAAGTGATTCAACACACTTTGCCCCCTTAGACCTTGATGCTCGATCTTCTTCATGGCCATGAAAAGCATAATCTCGCTTAATATCATCATGTGCTCCACGACCATCAGCTCGAATGGCCCAGAAGGCTGGAAGGAAATAAGATCCTTTGCTCCAAGCATCGATGGGTTTGACGGCGTCGCAGTGTTGCTGATGTACGATATGTAATGGCCAGCAAAGGTTGCGACCGTGAGGAAGAACTCATCCCGGCCCAGTGAGAGTGTAAGCCGACGATGGGTTTCTGCGAGGGCTTCTTGCTCGTCAGAAGGTGTGTTTTTTCGCCGTTAGTGACACCTGAGTACACAACTGCGGAAGGCATTCCCGGGCAATCACTACTGCTTGTCCGTTATGAACTCCTTGTAAATGATGGCAGCTATCTCGGCCGTCTCCTCTCGACATGCGTCCTTCTTTTTATCCCGACAATATGGCTTCAACTCAACGGGCAGGAAGTACTTCCTCTGCGAGCTGTTCTCTCCGACGTTGTAAAAGGCTCCGTCGGGGCGGGCGACAAAGATGGCGGGGGAAATAAAGCAGTGCCTGAGGCAACCGGGTGTGTGCCACCGAAGCGACAACTGGCTTTCGCCGTAGTGACTTGCAGGAATCGGTCCCACGCTAAAGTGAGGTAGTGTGGAAAGAAGGCGTGGAAGAGGCTGGAGTCGGAGATGGATGTTCGGACCTCGTACTTTGTATGGTGTTTCTCCCGAGAGATTACTGACGATGATTCCAAACAACCAGCCACCTGCGCACCAGTCTCTTCCTCCGCCTCTGCCTGCCCGCTAGAAGAAAATACCGGGGATTCGGGACGCTAAAGGATCGGGGAGGCGCTCATACTATCTGCTGTCAATCCTCCAGGCGGCGTTGCGGAGGTCTTCTTGACCCGAGAGCGGACCTTTGAGGGCGTATCGATACAAATCGACGTGAGAAGGCTGTGGATGTCGTCAAGGTCCGAATTTAGTTCTCTGGAGGGTGAATGCCGAGTTGGTTCTTTGTCGTAGTCGAGCGACGAAACGCTCTCTTTTCGGATGCCATAACAAGGCAGCATGTTTACCAACACCCGACCCGGCGAAGCAGGCTTAAGCTGCCTCCAACATACCAAGGGGGCGACGAAGCTACCAAACTGCAACTAGACAGCAGGGGCATTGATAAGGGTTTCACCGGATTGTAAAGCCGACATCTCTAGATTGCTCTACTCACGCAAGCTACGAATGCTAACGAGAAAGTTATGAAACGTGTCCGCTTTATGGGGCCCGGGTGTTACGACCGTTTTTATTAGTTTCGTGAAGTCTCCAACAAGGCCGGCATCTTGGAGGGCCTTGTTGGCTCCTGAGGTGGCAGCCAGGCGGCACGTAGTTGGAGAAACCCAGGGTGGCGTGGCTTAGAGCCAGATGTAGGCTTCATCTCGCAGAGTCTTGTTGCCGACACCTTGCTCGGTGACCTGATCCTTCCACATTCGGAAGTCACGCTCCTGCAGCGGATCAACGCCGGTCGGTGTATCTATGAATGTACCTGCTTACCTAAGACTCTGCGACCATGGAAGTCGTCGACGCGGGTGTGCCTTCCAAGAAAGAGAAGAGACCGGACAGGCAACGGACGGGACAGGAGGCGGACGTACCGACCAGGGAGTGAGCATCTCATTCGGAGGCTACCATTGGCCAAGGAGATGTTCCGGTCACAACCTTTCACGTCGTCTGCGCCCGGACGTTCACGTGTCCAGAAAGCGGGAAAACCACGCTCCAGTATAAGCCGAGGCAGAGTCAAGGTCCCGCGGTCGGCAGCGCCACTCGAGCCACGCAAGGTCGTTGCTTGATTACAGCGGGAATGGGTGCATGTTGGCGGTGCATGCCGACTCGGCGGTGCATGTCGGCGGTGCATGTCGGTGGTGCACGTCGAAGATGTATGTCGAAGATGCATGTTGAAGATGCATGTCGGCGGTCATGTTAGTGGTGCATGTCGAAGATGGTCCAAGATGCATGTCGAAGATGCATGCATGAATTGGTGATGATGCCTGACAACTGGGCCAAGGTAGCACGGACTAAGCTGAGTCCACAGAGCTATGCCTTCAGTGGCAAGGTTAGAGTTTTAGTGCTGGAAACTCTGACCTTGCCTCTGAACACACTGAAAGCCGACAAGGTCAGAGGTTTTCTAACCTCGCTCCTGAACAGACCGAGAGCCGACAAGGTCAGAGTTTTTCTGACCTCGCTCCTAAACACACTAAGCTAAGTTAGTAGAGCCGTGAGCTCGCCCCTATAAGGTCGTAGATATACACAAGGCAGTAGATGTCCGCAAGATCGCAGATGTCCGCTAGATCGCAGATGTACGCAAGGTGGCAGATGTACGCAAGGTGGCAGATGTACTGTGTACGTAAGGTGGCAGATATCGTGCCGAGTGGCAGATGTCGTGCCGAGTGGCAGGTGTCGTGTGGAGTGGCAGATGTCACACACTAAGCTGAGTCAGCAGGACCAAGAACCGTGTACTGCCTAACGCCTTCAGGGGCAAGGTTAGATTTTCCAGCGCCAAAAGTCTGACCTTGCCCCTGTGGAAACTCTGACCTTGCCCCTGTAGAAACTCTGACCTTGCCTCTGAAGGTAATGGGCGCGCTGGAAAGTCTGACCTTGCCCCTGGGGACCGAGTACTGCCCATTACCTTCAGAGGCAAGGTCAGAATTTCCAGCTGACAAAGATTGTTCAACATCAAGCTGAAAGATGACCTAATCGTGTGGTGCTGTCAGTGTACAGTCAGCACGGCACACCTACAGCCATCGTGGCCATTACCAGCTCCAGCAGACCGCGACGTCCCCACCTTAGTGCATCTCCATCGCAGCGTGTCGCAGGCTTGTCTTGGGGGCACTAATGATGATGATGATCAGGTCGTAGGTATCGATCGTCATGGTGTGAGTGCACACACCCAGCCGTGGGGGCGAGAGTAGGTCGCATTGTAGTGTAAGGTCGCATTATAGTGCGAGGCTGCGTTGGAGTGCGAGGTTGTGTTGTAGTACGAGGAAAGTACGAGTTGCTCGCAGTGCAAGGTCGCATTACACCTAGTGCGAGGTTGTGCGAGGCTGTGTCAAAGTGCGAGGTTACTCAGCAGTGCGAGGTTACTCAGCAGTGCGAGGTTGCTCGCAGTGTGAGGTAGCGTCGCAGTGCGAGGTCAAGTCATAGTGACCCTGCGACCCTGCGACCTTCCATTTTGCGACCTTCCATTTTGCGACCTTCTATTTTGCGACCCTGCGACCCTGCGACCCTGCGACCTTACATTTTGCGACTCTGCATTTTGCGACCCTGCATTTTGCGACTTTCCATTTTGCGACCCTGCATTCTGCGACCTTGCATTTTGCGACCTTGTGTACATTAGTATCCTCGCATTCTTTTGCGACCTTGTGTACATCAGTAACCTCGCACATCTACAACCTTGTACAGCGTCCGCCGTCCCATCGTCCCATCGTCACAGCGACCCCTCTGCCTCGGGTCCGCTGCTTAGTTCGTTGGCCGTGGTAGGCGTGCACGCGGAAACAAGCAACAGCCCCAGCGTTTCCTCTAGTGTACGTATTCCACCCATGGGTCGGTAAGCACACGTGCTGGAGGAGCTGTTCTGTCTGTTGGGGGCTGAGAGCAAGATGGCAATCGGAACGCGGTCACAACCGGTTTTTGACGGGGTGTCGAACAATCTGTTGATGCCCATCCAAGACCAGGCAACAGGAGGCGGCGATGCGATGCGATACAACTGGGTGTTGGGTGCCCGTGGCCTATGGTTTGGTTTTGGTACTTTCTGTAGTATGGGTGTGCACGCAAAAGGATAGGTAGTGGCTTCAGTACTTTGCGTTGTATGGGTGTGCACGCAAAAGGGTAGGTAGACATCTAGAGTAGCTTCAGTACTTTGGGTAGTATGGACGTGCACGCAAAAGTATAGGTAGTGGTTTGGGTACTTTGCGTTGTATGGACGTGCACGCAAAAGGATAGGTAGTGGTTTGGGTATCTTTCTACGCGTACTTGGTTCCCGTTTTTTTTGGCCAGCTGGCGAAAGTCTACACGGCAGTACTTGGTACACTGGTTGGAGTACACTGTGATAGTACCTATCTTGTACTACACTTTCTACGTGTACGTAGCCATCTCGTAGAACATCTGTGAGTTACAGGCTTACAGCTGGAATAGCTGAAAGGAATGCCTGAGGTCACATCTACGAATGGTGCTTCTCGTCACTATATGTCACTAGATGTGACCTCAGGCAGCACGTCCATCCACAGCCGTCGGCCATGTTGCGTAGGTTCTTAGGTAGGCTGACTGGTACGGGTAGAGCTTTGCCTAGTTGCCAGGCGGTTCCATTCAGGGGCAAGGTCAGAGTCCTCAGCGACAAAAGTCTGACCTTGCCCCTGGAGCGTTCAGGGGCAAGGTCGGAGTCTTCAGCGCCACAACTCTGACCTTGGCCCTGAAGGTAGTGGGTGGTGCACGGTCGTAGATTCTGCTGACTCAGCCTAGTGTGGGTAACGCCTCTGGGACGGTAATGGCAGCAGTCCTAGGGGCAAGGTCAGATTTCCAGCGCCAAAACTCTGACCTTGCCCCTGGAGCGTGCAGCGCCAAAACTCTGGCCTCAGAGTAGCACACCCAGGTCCTGCTGACTCAGCTCGGTGTGTGCAACCTAGGCCTCCACGCCTCTAGGCCGAGCTGGGCCCCAAAGGTGCGCACAGCCTGCATGGTTAGTCGCTGGGCAGTAGTAGTGTCGGCGTCAATCAAGAGTATGGTCCCAGCCGGCTGTACGTGGAAGATTGCCAGCTCTGCGCGATTGTCGGCATCCACGGACGGAAAAAGGTGGATCAACATCTTCCAGAGACAGAGTGTCAGAAGGCGCACCCAAGGCAAATGTCCACACCAACAGATTCCATACGCGACGTGGTTGAGCGGACCTCTCGCTGGCGCGTGGGTCAGCTGGAGATCCGTAGTGTCTTATGTCATCCTCACGGCGCCGGATTGACAGGACCCCGTGCCAGTGCCCACCACGGCACACACCATGCTGAGTCAGCAATGTTCTTTCAGGGGCAAGGTCAGAGTCTCCAGCACCAAAACTCTGACCTTGCCCCTGTGGAAACCGACCTTGCACTCTGACCTTGCGCCACTCTGGACCCTGAGCCATTAGGACGCCTTGCCCCTAAACAGACTGCCATTGCCCGCTGGCCACGCCGTACGCCAAACCTACGATCCATTCCGTCACACCGGAGAGGCCCCACTATGCATGTGGGTCTCGTCGTGATGCCCCTCCCCCCCCCCCCCCGGCACTCCGCAGGACGAACCTGGTACCTACCCACCTGAGCGCCTAAGTGCAGTGCTTTTGCTGCCGCGGGTTCCGTACCTACAGGACGCCCCCGCCCCCGCCAGATGTGTCTTTGCCGTTGAGCCACCACTTCTGGACGTTCCGCTCACGATTTGTCTGGACTTTTATGACGTGATTTGACCGGTCTTGAGGGCGTCGTTGCAGCTCAATCTCGATTATGGCCGACGGTTTCCCATGCTTGACATATTCCTGGCAGCTCGGCCAAGATGCATAGGGCCGAAACCGAGAAATAAGCCGTTTGGCGAAAAAAACCAAATGACGCCTACAGGATTCGAACCCGTATTTACCTACTTGACCCCCCCGGATCAACCTCCGAGTCCCAGACCAATAGCAAAGACGAGGTACCTGCAGGACAGCCCCGCACCCCCGCCAGGCACATCCCGTCCAGTGGCGTGGGCAGGCACGCAGGCAAGCACCTACAGGCTACATAGGGCAGGCACCACCATCCAACGCCTGCCATGGCTACCTAGGTACCTAGATGGCACGGACCCATCCAAAGAGATGGCGGCACGGCACGTGCCGAGGTGCCTTGCCTTAGGTACCTAGCCACCCACGTGGGTGCCACCCAGGCCAAGGCTGCGTTTCCCCTCCAACCCAACACCAACATCACGAAAGTCTGTCCACCTCAATCCCCCTCGATTCTTTTCTGGCCCGAACTCCGACTCGAGTTTTCGGCTGCCGTGTGTCCCTTCCCTTCTGGGCGGCACTCACCGTCGCTGCAACAGCAACACCAACAGCGGCATTGCGGTCCAAAGCTAGGCAAGCACCACCGAGACGGCATTTTCCATGGAACGTGACAGGCAGTATTAGCTAACCTGCTTGGGTGCCCAGATTTCCCCTTCCCTTCTCCGGACAACGCGGCCCGCCGCCGACAATTACCTCCTCGGTCGTCCACAGAGTCGACGCCACCCGGCGACCAGGACCCCTCCACAGACAGCCCCGATGTCCCTGCCGGAAGACCTCAATCACATTGTAGACCAGATTCGTTCGCTTCTCGTGGACGCAACAAGAGAAGCCGAAAACGTCTATCGGTCCTTCCGGACTCTCGAGAAATCTTCCCAGCTTGGCGTCTGCGACCTTCGTTTCCTCCTGCCCTCGGACCTGTTCACGCAACTCAGGCCGTTTATCGAGAAGCGTTTGGTTGTCTCCAGCCAGGTTCGTGGGAAATTAAGCAAGACTGCGACACGCTAGGGACTGTCAGCAGAGTACCTCCTCTTCCTCGTGGCTCACGACGTCGTGACCCGCGGCAAGCCTTTTTTCACAGCCCTGCACACCCTTTCGCAAAGGCGATCCGACTTCAAGGAGGCTTTCTCTCTGCTCTGCCACCGCGCAAATCATCGAAGGAGTTCAGTACGAAAACAGGGGCTTGAATCGCGCGCCAATGTCTTCGTAGCCGATGATATCCTTACCGTGATCCAACATCTCTCGCCCGAAGAATCGGAATCCACCTCAGTGTCGCCTTCGCGCCGTGGGGGGGAGAGCACCGAGAACCGCGAATCTGACGCTGCAGACTCTGACGCGGCGTCTCGGAACCCGCGATTGGCCCGTCGCGAAAAGAATCGTACCAGTCCTTCACGCGAAGAGTCGCCAGAGTCGCCCGCGCGCGAAGAGTCGCCAGCACGCGAAGAGCAGCCTGCACGCAAAGAGTCGCCAGCACGCGAAGAGCATCCAGCACGCGAAGAGTCACCAGGACGCGAAGAGTCGCCCGCGCGCGAAGAGTCGCCAGCACGCGAAGAGTCGCCAGCACGCGAAGAGTCGCCCGCACTGTCCGACGTGGAGTTACCCCGGAACGCACCCGTGGTTCACCTATCACCATCCTTCAACGACGGCTCCTTTAACGTCCCCGACATACAGCTAGAGTCACCTCTCAGCGGCCCGGACATTCTGATCGACAACCTCATCTTCGACTCCAGCAGCGGAAACATGGCGGAACCATCATCACGCCCGGCAAAGCGGCGCAAGACGGGCTTGTTCCAATCAACCAAAGACCCTTCTTCTACATCCAGAATAATTACACAGGAAGCCACTGCAACCGATGCTCTGACCAAGATGCTGGTCGGATTTCCATTCATAGTCGTCCTTGACCCAAAAGACGTCATTGAGATGGGAGAGTCGACGTACGAGCCCGACGTTGACATGACCCAGAGGGTCGCCACGGCCGAGGCCTTTCTTATGCCCTTCTTGGTCGCGGATGGACACTGGGCGTTACTCTACATCAAGCGCCGCCAAGACCGTTTGGGCGTCCCGGCCCTCTACGATTGCAACCCATCCCCAGAGGCATCCATCGCCGCCAGAACCCTTGTCACTTTCTTCCTCAACCGGTATATTCCACGTAGTAATGGGTATAAGGATTACCTGATCAGATGCCATTGTCCTTCGGCAGGTTTGGACTTGGACAACTCCTTCGTTTCAGTTGTCGCGACCGCCGTCCACCTGGTAACAATGGTTCCCCTACCGACCGACCTTCCGGGCCACGCGTGGAAGATGATCTTGGACGACCTGAGCCAGGAAGAGGGGAGCGAGTAGGACTCGCTCCGTCCGGACCTAGACGAAGAACCACTTCCAGCATTCAACGTGGCTCCAGCCACAGAGGCCAGCAACTTCGACCAGTACGTCGCTATAGCGAGGGCAATGGAACAGTGGCAACTCGACGCCTCGGACCATGTGGAAAAGCAGCTACAGGAGAACATCGAGCGGCTCGCAGAGGCCGGAAGTGCCCTGACCTCAGTGTACGAGCAGCTCGACGACCTGGCAGACAGGGCGAGTACCAGAGGAAAGGATCTGACTTCGGCCACTTCTACCACAGAAGAGTGGGACAGTGCTGTTGAAGAGGAGGACAGAGTCGATAAGGCCTCCCGGTGGCTCCAAGTCACAACACTTGCGGTGCTTGCCGTGGTGGAGGAGATGAGGAAGCAGCGGGCAGCGTTCGAGGAACAGTTGAAGACGCTCCAAGAGGGTGCTGTGTGATTTGTAGTGAGCCGAGTGGCCCTTGGTATTAGGGACGTAGTCATGTTTGTGGCGGCGGCGCCTAGTCTGTCCCCTGGCCTTGCCAACGCGGCCACTACTAGATCCTGCGGCACGGCGACAGATCGCGATAAACAGTTTTGGGCGCCTGTATAATAATACGTTCTACGCAAGCTGTGACATTCTCAAGTACGAGTACATCAATGAGACCATGTTGCCGGAGAGCTGTGTTGTGGCTGTGAATGTATTTAGGAGCCTTTAGATCTCGTGACCATAGAGCTAACGATTCATTTCAAATAACTAGAGTTGATCACCCAATAGGCTGCGCCGCGAGCTGCTCATCTCCCGGCTCGTCCGCTTATACTAGGACCGTCACCACCTCAAGGGCGTCACGCGCGCGTACTACGAGCACTACACCCGGGAAGAGTCAGGTCGAGCTACGCGCGGTAGAGCCCGGCGTGGACGGCAGATGCAGCAGTCGCGGCCCGGGATGTCATATTGTCCAGTCCCGGACCCTCGACCGTGGATCGCAGGCCACAGGCCCTCTGTCCCCGCGGCGCCCGGCGGAGCTGGCGGGTATGAGCCCCGGAACATGTCGATGAGGCTCCGGGGGTAGACATCCATGCCGGCCAAGTAGCCGAGGTCGGAGTCGTGGCCGACATCAGGAAACAGTGCTGAATCCCTGCATGTAGGAGCTCCCAGTTTGCAGCCGCGCAGGACCTAGCCACCCACCCACTTGGTAGCTTGGAGGATTGAAGTGAGTGAGCCTGTATTCTGGGGCCTGGGCGTGAAAAAGGTTCGCTGAAGGCTTGGTCTACTTTGTTGCTACACGTTGTCCCTGGCCCCGGAACTTTGACTTGACGTCGGCTCTCCGCGACATGAGCTCTGGTCAAGACGTCTATCCTAGAAGGTGCTGCGAGCGACTTTGTGAGGTTCGAGATCAACAGCGTCGATGACCGACCAAACTGCGCGTTTGGTCTATTGGAGAGTCAATGACTGATAACTCTTGTGAGTCTCCAAGCTTGTTTACTGTCTTCCATCCTCCCCCTGATTATAGAGATGTATGCTTCGGCGGCCTAGGTACGCCTGAAATTGTCCCGTTATCTGGAACCAAACATTTGCAGACAACAACAAAGGAACCCCAAACATAACGCCAATCGCTCCCATAGTAGCAAGGACAGCGTCAGACTCAGAGATTTAGTACTCTATTGTGTCCCCAGCAGGCCACGTAAGGTACCTTTGTGTACTGCGCAGTGCCGGAACACACGTCCTCTGGCCTTCGTGGGACCCGGCGAACGCCTATGAGACATGTATGCGCGAGGCGCAGGTGTCGACGCTCGTGTCTGCCTTCTGCCCCGATCCTATCCGGCCGACTTCTCAAACTCCAGCAGCGGATTGAGGGGGTCCTAGCAGCGTCTGCAGACGAGTTACAAGGAGTCATTGTAGCTAGTGCAGCCTCATCAAACAAACCAGTTCAGAATCGCCCCGCTGCTAGCGAGAACGACAACGACAGCGGGGACAACAGCGACGACAATGGCTGCCGGCCGTATAGACCACAACCATTTCTCGAGACCTCAACCAACCATAGTCAGCACAACGGAGTAGTAGGCTTACTCAAGGAAGCAGCACGAGAAAGGGATAGGGAATAACTTATAGCAGCCCGAAGAACTCACCACTAGAGGATAACCAGCGCAACCAGCAGGTGGCAGGCAACTGCGTCTCACAACCGGTCCCCCGAGAAGAACACTTACTCCTAACTCCAAACCGACGCCGCATTGGAAGCGTGGTCGGAAAAAAGTCATCTCACAGGGGTGGTTGGAAGGTGTGACTTAGGTGGGTCCTGCACATGTATCAAGCGTCTGTCATGGACCCTGTCTGTCGTGAAATTACGCGCAGTTGCACGAGAACGATTTTGGGCAACACCTCGGTGTTTCTCCCCTTCATGTCTACACCATTTTCCCTCTCCATCTATTTATACCTTTTACTAAGTTTACCCCTAGTGTTGGTTTCATGATAATCATGAGAGGCTAGAAGCGAGCGTGAAAATGTGACTGAACTGCTTCAAAACGGACGATGAATGAGAAAGCGACCCAGGATAAGTCCCGCGGGGCTTTTCTGATGTTTTGTCCTCCATTCGGACGAACGCATACGTTTCATCACCCTCGTGACTTACAGCGTCTCACGTGAGGGCACAGCGGAGAGTGTGAATGCGGTGTCTTGTTGTGATGTATCTACATTCATGAAAGTCATAGGGGTCACAGATGATCGGCCTCGTATGGGTACAAATATCCGGACACCCTTGGAGTGTCGAGAAGGGATGGGAAGCATCAACTGCGGAAACAAGAAAGAACCCACAATCCAGCAGGTAGATCAGCATCAGCACCACCAAGATGTCCATCAACTCGTCTCAAACGAGGAACTTCACAATAACGTTAGCGCGGCAGCAACACTCGCTTCTGAAGATGTATGGCAGAGGGAGGACAACATAGCAAATGGGATAGTGAGGGCGCGGGAGAAATGAGCAGGGAAACGCAGCGCTGGGCGCTCGATCACTTCACCGGCCACCGCCGGATTCAAGGTGAGCATGTCGGGACTGGGACGGCGGGCGTGACTATTGAACAAACAACCGTCCGGCGCGGTACGCGAGCATCGTTGAAACGGCGGTTCGCCTCATTCAAAGAGTGCTAGCGGAGGACCTTGAGTCCACAGACGCGCTCAAGATGACGCAGGAGAAGCACACCATCGGCTGCGGCTCGCGCAAGGCGGGCTGCACCCAAGCGAGGCCGTTAGACGGCTTCTTCCCGCAGTTTTATCTGAACTTCTTCAGTGTCCTTGGCAACCCAGGCCGGCCGATATCGAGACAAGGCCGGCCGATATTCATCACTACCTCCTTCAAGTGGCGGTCAGTGCTATACGTTGCGAAGCATGTCAGCGGTATGCCCTTCGAAGTCCCGGACGTTCAGGATCGCGCAGGCAGCCAGTCATCAGCGCGGAGACCCTTGCGATGCCTTCGGTGGTGTCGCTTACAGGAACTCTTGTTTTCTTTTGCCCACCGAATTTCCCTTATCCTCTTTGATGCCTTGATCTCTGGAATCCAGCCCGTCTTGCCGTGGACCCCCAGTCGCCGAGATACGGACGTCGGAAAGTGGTCTAACTGCCGTGCCGCGACGCGAGTGGTAGGTAGTCTTTGTGGCCGAGAAGTATCAGTGGCGTTCCTGGCGGCGCGGTTACTGTATGGACCGGGTTCGTCTAGTTGCGTGAGTATAAGGTGGCTAGGTCCGCTAAGTATTCACTTGGGTCGAGGCAGGAAGGAGCAACTGACAGGATGGACAAGGCTCGACTTAGAGATAACGGCCATATCGACACTGGTAGTTCTCCTTCCGAGCCATAGCAATGCAAAAGCTCTCGGGAGCTGTGTGTTGTTAGATGTTTCTGCTGTATGGGATGAGGCACTGATGATGAGTGGTACAGTGTGTGTATCGAATGGACGTTCTGCTGCTGCGTTTTTGTTGCCGATGAATAACGGACTCGTCTGCAAGACTGGCTGGCAAACTGGTGACTGCTGATCGGCAAGAACATAAGGTGCCCCTCGTCGTCAAAGTCAGACCTGGCAGCGTGAGAAGCTCGTTTGCAGGCGACGTACCCTTGGCGGCAATTTTCTGGCGAGGGACTCTGGCCGGCGGGGAAGCTGATTGACGAATGTTTTAATCATCCACGCCCGCGTGGCCCAGCAAGTAAAAGATGCATTGAGTTCAGCAGGACGTACCCATTGTGAAGTTCCGTGTGTGAACAAGTAACGACGGTTGGGTTGGGAGGAGCTGCCGTGTCCTCCCCGCAAGACATGGACAAGGCGCTACTGCATGACTTTGGACATCATTGTTGATTTGGTAGGAGGACAGAACAACAACACCAGTGTTTTCTTACATCCACGCGCCTGTTGCCTTCAACGTTGATGGCGTCATCAGTAGGGCCATGCAAGCGGAGAGAGGCTTCACGTCACAACAGTGTAGGGATTGGTGCTCTGCTTTTTTCGGGCAAGAGCAATGATATCCAGCACCGTGTGCCTTGCTACACTACTTGCTTGATACCCACTGCTGCCTGGTCTGAGGCTGTCCCCTTGGCGTTGGCCTTGTGGAATTCACGGCAGTATCCGTAGAGAGTTTGGAATCTTCTGTGTTTACGCCCTCCGCGTCTCTGGCCCCCGGCCGCGTGTCGCCTGACATACATGCCCGTGACTGTCCTGCTTCGTCGATCGCGTTCTTCCCATGCCATCGTCCCACCAGGCTCTGCTCCTTGCCGCCCGGGATGACGTTGTTGATGTCTCCGAGAGCTAAGGTCTTCCTCGGAAGATCGGCAACGTCGACGCTACATTCAGCGGCAAGGGCCGTATCGTCCTGTTGGGAGTGCTTACAGCGGGCAGCAACTTTATCGGGGTCGGCCGTCCTCTGATCTTCCGTGCGGTCCTTCTTGTTGACTGCCGCCATGCGGCCGGCCAGTGCGATGAGCTTTTCGCGGGCAGCTGGCGTCCTGGCATCAGATCCTCCAAGGCGACATCCTAGTCCATGCTCAGCTGGACCCGCGCGGGGTGGCTGCCGTCGTCCACGAAACACTCCGCGGAAAAGTAGGCAATGGCCTTAGCGCCTTCGTCACCAAGCATGATCACAATGACGGACCAGCCAGCGTGGCGCCAGGGCCTCCTGTTGTAATTCGTTTCGAGACAAACTTGTCTAGGAGCCCGATGAGTGCCTGGGTACCAAGTACGACCGTGTTCTTGTAGTAGAAGGCCAGCATGTGATCGTTGAGTTGGATAACATGGCGTTTCTTGTCAGTGTCGACGAAATCCGTAGACTCGTCCATACGGTCAGCAAGGTGGCGCGAAAGCTGGTCATGTGCTTCGCACCGTGCGCAGGAGAAGCGACCCAGTCCGGCGGCTGTCAAGATGATCTTGGTCAGGGCGGGGTCGATAATATTGCCCATCGTCGTGCCTGCTTCACCCTTGGTCGCCGGGGGCGGACGGCTCGGCCGCCGTCGTTCTCCCCATCAGCAGCCATCAGCGGGCTTGGGGCCAGGAACACGTCGGGCCGGGTTTCGGTCGGTGAGAGGGCTTTTTGGGTGATAGCGAGGTTCTCGCTAAGGGTGTTGAGGTGGCGGGTCACGGCAGTGATATGCTTTTTGATCTCGGCGTGCGAGGGGCTCTGGGACAGTGTGTTAGTGAGGGTTTGGAGCTGGTCGACAATGCCAATGGTGTTGGAATTCTCCACGTCTGCGTTGGGCTTGCTTGCCCTATGGCGCTTGGCAACCATTGGTTCGTCCTCCGAGTCGTCGTCGCCAACAGTGGTGATGGTGTGGGTGGCGTTGTCGGACTGTTTGCGCAAAAGGGCCCTGGCCTGCTTCCTGGGGCACGCGGTAGGAGAAGAGGGTGCCGTTGGTATTGAGCGCTTGGGCATTGGAGGTGTGAGGAAGCTTCAGACAAGGGGGCGATGAGTGTGTTGGTCAGAAGGGTTCAGTGCTTCGGGCAACAAGCGAGCATGGACAGCTTTTGCCGGTTGGCTCTGGGCGGTCCACGAGTCGAGGATGGGTGCCGGCTTGGATGATTGCCGTTTCTGTTAGACATGGTGGCGAGTGCACCAACCGCGGCGATCCTGATAATGGCCTTTGTTGTCGGTTATATGTTGGGAACCTCTGGAGTCAAGGGGTTCTGTTGGTAGCCACAGGGTTGGGTTTGCGTTGTAGTATACTGCGTCAGATGGTTGACTTGTGAGGCCTCAGGCCCGGCCTCGAAGAGAGCTCAAAAACGATGTTATAGTAAAAGTACTTCTTTCAGACTTTCTTTGATCGTTTCCCTCTTTTTCGGCCCTGAGCTGCCCCGTCCCGAACGGCGCCGCCGCTGTGGAGTAAACCAGCATTTCCCTGTAATTCCTAGCGCTCCCGATGCCCTTGGCGCCTCCTCTTGACTCTTCCCTTGTAAATCATCCTTCCATCCATATCTTGACTCTGCTCGTAGAGATGAAGCCCTCGAGGGCGCGGTTTGGTTTCGTTTTCGTCAAGCAGTCGGCGATGGTGTTGTTGCTGGCGATCTAGTGAGTATCTTGGGGCTTTTGTGGCTTGTATGACTATGGGGAGCCGTGATGTCGATCATCAGCCTCTTCTCTTAGGTGGTCCCTACCTTGAATAAGTATTCGTACAACGCATATGAGTCGGTATAGACAATATAGGGTGTCTAAGGAGCGCTGAGGCGGTCAGTAACAAGTCGGAGTATTATCGCAATCTGATGGATCATGTCTACGCCGCTCGGCATAGTGTAGACCTTGAAGGTCAGAACGCTGCGAGCGGTGCGCTTGCTCTTCGTGTAGCTGTAGTGAATCACGTTGCCGCGGATCTCGGAGTTGTCACTGACGGCGTGGTCTTCAGCTAGTTGACGAAGCCTAACTGCGAGGAGAGGTCGGCATTGTTGGCGAACGAGCCGTCCACGAACACGAAGAGCCTGGCTCCCGAGAGGTTAAGGGGGATAAGTGTACGCCAGGCCTCGCTGCTGGGTATTCGTGGACCATTTGTTACTGCAAGCGGCGGTTGGGTGCCGTGATATTTTCAGCGGAGGGCTCCTAGTGTTGCGCTGCAATCGAAAGATCGTAGGAGACCTAGGGTTGGCAAATAAATGCGATTGACGCGCCGCGGGCACGTTGCTAGACGTACTCGGTCCTCTGGATATGGAAGAGGTTGACAAGGGCAGCCTTCTTACCTTGCCCCTTTTGGCGGAAGAAGAGGAAGTCACCCTCGAGGGATAGGATACCGCCGTTGAACACCAGCGGCTCGTTGGGGCCGTGGAGGGTCCTCGGCTTCGCCGTGGGGGTTGCCTTGTTTAGCTCGTCGTTGGATAACCAGTCGGGACTTCTCATGGGGTTTAACCGTCGTCTTGCCCTTCATATCGTTCCCGATACGCGACTTGAACATCCGAATACCGTCGTGGGCGGGGCGGTCGTATGCAACGATGTCTAAGACGCCACGTTCTTGAAGAAGGGAGATCTCGAGCTCTGTGGACTATTGGAACGGGTCCCAGGGGTTGTAATAGTGACCTTATGTCTGGGTTTGATGGCGATCGCGGCGTCGCTTGGACGGCTCAGTTGGAGCATAGTCGATGTTGATGATGATTTCGTCGCCAATTTCGTCAGTATTTTCAGTCGCCAGCGTCACCATTCGACGGCAAATCCGGCAGGGGAGAGATCTCGAAGTCGTCTTCCATCATGTCTTCGTAGAACGGTTTGACCACGGTTGAGCAGAAGGTGCGGGGACTGCAGAGAAGCTCTAGGACACAGTCCTCGCCGTCGATAGAGAGCAGCTTGTACGGGCCTTGCCAGCCACCCTTCTCGCGCTATACTCTGACCACAATTGAAGTTGGAGGTTCAAAGTGGCGAGGGTATCCGGCCCGTTGCCTCCTCTGAGGGTATTACTGACTCGACGTTCAGCGCAGGAGCGGCGGACTTCCCTAGAAGCTTTGCGGATGGCCTCGGCTCTCGGAACGACTCCCGGGGAGGGCGCGGAGTGGGCTTCCAACCGTGGATACGCCCCGAAGACGAGGATCGTGGGCTTGAGACCGTTGGGGGCGGCTGTATCGTTGACTGCTTTGACGTTGGCTTGGGTTGCGGTCTCGCGGCTGGATAACGGATGTTCGCGAATATAAATCTTTTGGCTCGATCAACATGCCTTTGGCGGATCCACACAATTCAGAAGATCTGATTCTGGTCCCGGTGTCCATGACGACGACGTCGAGAGGTTCCTGGCATGCGGCGAACCAACAAAGTTGGGCGGGCGCCTCCTATACCGCCTTTGCGCGTTGAAACAGGTTGCTGCATCAACGACGTGGAGAGAGATCGGACTGGTTGCCCAAGTACATGATGTCCACAACGAATTCGTCCATATCGTTGAGGCAGAGGAGGAATGAGTTGTTGGTTAGTTAGTATGACTTGGAAGATGATATCTCCAGACGGCGAGGGGCCGGCCGCCGCTCCGGAAGATTGGGTCACCGTCGCCGAAGCGAGTCATGACCTTGCCGGCTTGCTTGATGATGATCTCCAAGTCCGTTATCATCGTGTTCTTGAGGACGGCAAATTGGCTGTGGCCGGCCGCAGAGCACCCGGCAGCTCCGGAGTCAGGCATGATGCCTTGGAAAACTGTGGACAAGTAACGGCCGTCGTACGCGCGAATAGCGGAGTGCTCCTCGTCGCCGCGGGGGTCTTTGCCGGTGAGGCCGTGAGATTCTGCTCGTTCGGCGAGGATATCGATCATCATCTCGGGGGTTTGAACTGCCAGAGCCTCGGTGGTCTCGATCTCGATACTTGTTACGTGGCTTGGATCGGTAGTTGATGCCGCTGTGTCTGTAAGTACGGTTGGTGATATAACTGTCCTGGGAGTCGCCAGCCTTGTTGGGGTACTGACAAGGCTGTTACTTCGGCTCGTGGTTGGTGACCGAGGATCGCAGTCGCGCTATGAGGTCGGTGAGGGTTGACAGCAGGTCGGATAAGCAGAAGCTGCACTCAACGGTGCCGCGGTAAGGGATTATTAGCGGGGTGCGGAGGGCCTCTTTGCAGCTGAGGCTTTCTGGCAACGCGGGTTGGATGTGCACCAACTTATCGATGAACTAGACTTAGTTAGGGACTTGAGTGGGTCGATTTTGGAAGACAGGGATGGGAGACGACTGCTGCCACCTATGTGACGTGTCTCGTAGATCTCGTAATGCTCACGGATACGCCAGACAATGGTGTTCCAATCCAACGGGCCCTGTCACGGGCCGCAGAGACGGGTGAAAAGCAAGGAAGGAGGAAACTGTTGGCGGAATCGTCATACTGGCCGCCGCCGTACTTCATGCGGTTGTTGTAGATCTCGGCCGAGGAAGGCGTCGCTGCGGTAACCCTGGGAGCGCTACTGCAAACGATCGAACCGAGGAGGTAGACGAACTCCCCGGGAGGCGCAAGTCCGTCGTCTGCGCTCGCTCTTCGCGTCCACAACTGCGGTCGGTATTTCTCGTTTCTTCATCTCGGACACAGCCGGCAAGGTGAGGGGCTGCTCGGGTGAAAACTCTGTGGTCGTCGAGCAGTGGGGAGGAGGAGGAGGTGCTAAGAGACCCTGGGCAAGAGTCTGGGTAATAAGGGTTTTCATAAGGGAGAGTTGAAGTCGCCGTGATGTCGGTCGCGGTGCTCTACGGTATCTTGGGGAGCGACGAATGGTTCGAGGTCGTAGATCTTGCGTCGCGGCGTGCCAACGTGATCCGTTTGTCGAAAATAGCATGTATGATGCACCCTCTCTGCAACAGTCGTGTAATCGCCCTGCTGATTCGTGGTTGGTCTTAGCACGTCGTTGTCGCTCTTCAGTTTGACCTTGACATTACTAGCATTGGCTGTATCTTGGATTCTACTGCGTAACATCTTTCTTCACCGCCAACCGCTACTGGTGTTCTATGGTAGCCGCAGTAGCTGTCAAGTCGACGCATTATCGGTCATTGCTCTCCTGGATCTCTTTGAGGAGCCACGGCAAGCATTGCTTGCTGGTCCACTGACCTAATGTTTGGAGGACCGCAACGAGAAGGTAGATCCCCCGTGTGTCCCGTGTTGAACCGATGTTTGATTCTCCCCAAAACCGTGTTGTACGATCCTTGTCGCGCGTCACCGCAACGAATTCCCAGCCGTGGCCCTGAATGATAATGCCGGGGAGGAAGGCTGAGCCAGCCGCGGCGGCAGGGGAGTGCTTCTCCGGACTCGTTCCGGGCTTAACAGGCTTGAGCAGGCAGATTGACCAAGTGGTCCCACTGCGCAATAAGCCACACACTGATCTGGGTCCTGGCCTCACGAAGATCCTGGATGGTCAACTTGGTCTCTATGGACAAAGCAATATGACGTTGGATTGATGGAGAATACATTGTGTGGTTGATCGACTTGTGTTTGGTGTTCAAGGCCCTTTTTGTCATCACTGGTAACACCTCGGTCATGTGCAGGCAAAGGTCGACCTTCCTGTTATGAGGCGCCGAGTTTCCGTCGTTAATCTGCGCAGTCGAACTAACATCTGTCAGCCTCAAGGTCTGCACTATCCAGGAAGTAACGGCGAGCTTACCATATGCAAACACTGATGTCGGAGAATTCCTCCAGAGCCATCCCAAGAAATGGGACATGAATGCGGCCGTTCCAGTGTGCCTCGCAATGCCCATATTTTTCGCACTCTTCGGCCTTGCGCCAGAGCTTCAATACCTCTTCGACCGACGGTATGTTGCCAACCCTGTCTGGAAAGGGCCAGTACGGACGCGGCGGATCAGAGACCTCCGCCCCCGTGACCCACCTGAACTGACGTTTATCCTTCACTGCGGACTGCAGTGGCTCCTGGGACATGAATACGTTAGAAAGCGAAGACAGAAGGGCTGCCCAGTCGGTGTAGACTTACTCGTTCAGACGTCGGGATTATGCAACGGCCGTTAGTGAGATCCTGGATCTGGTCGACAAGCTGATCTAGGTCTTTAGGGTACACCTTGTCCGTCGAATGTTTCCGACGCCAAACCCTCCAACGCCATCACCGCCGTCTCCATCCGAGAACTCGAACGTTTAGTACTCTTCGTGGATGAGCCGGGAACGCTGTTGCTGCTGTGCAAGCCTCGCGCAAACGACCAGTCCCTAGCTGTTTCGGATGGCATTGGAAGGCTATGGGAGGTTGGGGTCTTGTCAGGATCGTTGTCGTGTATTTGTGTTCTACGTCGTTTCGTGGAACAAGGAGTCGTGTTGCTAGCAACGTCGCGGCCCGAGCCATTGCTGCTGTTGTCCGTAGGGGACGGGCAGGAGTTGGTAGTTCATGGGGGGGACCCGAGCTGACCCGGTCGTTATGTGCACGGAAAGTGCTCTCGCTTTTTGGGATTCGGGATGACGATGTCTGTGTTGAAATCGAGTTCTCGAGGTTGGGGATCGGCGGTCGGAGCAGAAAGCAGTTGCACCCCGGAGAGCCAGGATAAAACACTCTGATGCAGATCCATTCGAAAGGGAAGGACAGCCGTTACCGAGAAGTTTTAGTATCGTGGTTGGCTGTGGTCGGTCGCGGTCGGTCGTGGTCGGCCGTTGCTGGCAGTAATGAGGTAACTTAGTTAGCAGGTAGACACGGGGGACAAATCTCACATAATCACAACATTGCGTCATGGTGTTTGTTGTTGACGGGCAGGTGGGGCCCTGCTTTTGGATAAGATAAGATCATGGAGATTAGATAAGGTGAGATTCGATATCTCCTTAGAGCCCAAGACATAGACCTTTTAGTGCCCCCTACTTCTACTTTCTATATACTAACCTAAGTAGGCTAGAGTATTATACTACATTTAAGAGTAAGTAAATATACTTATTTTTTTACTTTAAAAACGCGGGTTTTAAAGTACTACTTTTTACTTAAAAATACTATATTATTTCTTACTATTTTTTCTTTTAATTATATATCTTTTTTAACTTTTTACTATTATATAACTTACTTATTTATACTTACCTTTACCCCCTTTAGAGTAACTAACGGCCTATAAGCTATATACTCTAGGGAACTATTTAGCTACTTACTTTATTAATCTTTTTTATTATAGTACTTAAATTTATTTACTATAATATAGCTTTAATAAATTTAAAGTAATAGGTAGAGTATTAAGGAAAAATACAAAATATAATACAAATACAAAATACAAATATAAATACAAGATACAAATATAAATATAAATATATGTATTTGTATTATATTTAGATTTTTTAGAAATATATGTATTTCTATTAGAAATACAAATATATATATTTATATTTATATTTTTTATATTAAATACATTAATTTACTAAGTAGTAATAAAAATGTATAATAAATATACTTAAATACTATGTATTTTTACCATTATAAAAGTAGTGTATTTTTATTTATAGCTTTAGTTTCTATAGAGTTATAATTTTTTAAAGTATTAAAAGTAAGTAGAAAATTCTAGATTAGAATTTAAGTAAGCACCTTAGCTGATTAAGCACTGCTTATTAAGAAAATAAAAAGTAAAAATAATACTTTAGAAATTTATATCTTTATTAATTTAAAAGCTATACTTATAAATACACTAGTTCTATACTATTTAGATTTTTACGTTATATACTATATTTATTATATATTTAAATAAATATAGTAAAAAAAGTATAATAAATATAAAAAATATAAATACAAATATATGTATTTATATTTATAATATATTTACCTTTTCTAAAAATACAAATACAAATACATATACTTATAGTTTTTTATATTTGCCCTACAAATACAAATATATATATTTATATCTTTTATATTTATATTTTTATAATACTCTAAGTATTTATATTATAAAATTTACTTTAACTTCTATTTTACTAATATATATTAAAATAGGGTTATTATTAAAAGTCAATTTACTTATATATACTACTTATAGATATAAGGGTATTTTTAAAATATCTTTATTTTTTATTATTTTAGATTTTATTTATTATTTTTACTTATAGTATAGTTAATTTAGTTAAAGTAGTATAGTTAAAATAGGCGGTCTTTATTTTTTTAAAATAACTTATAGAAATATTTATATAAAATACTACTTTAAGAAATATAAATATATAGTTTAAAAATTAAATTATTTTACTATAATTAACTACTTTTTAAACCTTTTATTTAATAATTAATATATAAATTTATATACTATAATATAACTAATATAAATTTAAAGTAATAAAACTATTTAAATTATTTTATAAACTACTAATTATACTACTAATACTATTAAAACTACTAATACTACTATTTCTTTAAACTTATTTAATTAAATTTAAACTATCTTTTTACTTATTTTAATAATATTACTATAACTAATTAACTTTATTTAAAGGATTTACTTTACTTTAATTATTATATATTTTAATATATTATAATTAAGTTTTAAAATAAATACTAATTCTTAGTAACTTCTTTTATACTATTAAGGTCCTTAAAAGTTTTAGTAAAGGGTCAAAGCTACTAGATACACCCTATTAGATACTTCTATTTAATTATACTACTTAAAAATATATAGCTATAATATATTCTTTTTAGAACCCCTTATTAAAATGTCCGTACTAGATACTATAAAATAAATACAAAAAGTTTTAGTAATAGTACTTATTATACTACTATACTAAACTAAGACTTTTAAATAATATATCTATACTTTAACTTCTTTTATTATATTTTTAAATTAATAGTTAATTTAACTAGTTATATAAAAGTTAGATTTAAAGACTTTAATAGTTTTTTAGTAATAAATAATATTTAAACTTAGTAATAACTACTTATATTTTAAAAAGAAGTTTATAAAGTTAATACTACTATTTAAAATATTTATTAGTATAGCTACTGTGTAGTTAGCCCCCGTAGTGTATAGTACTATAGTAGGAGCTATAGCTATATAAAACTACGTAACTATATAGCCCTACCTATAGCTTTAATATCTATACTAGTACCTAGGCTACTTTTAACCTATAAATATAATTACTTTTTTATTATATATATTTAACCCTATATAGATTAATTATAAACGTTTTTACTTATAAGTAAACTAATACTAATTAGTAGTTAACCTACCCGTTACTACTTAACTATAAACTATAAATTAGTTAGAATTACTTAGAAGAAACAATAATAGACTATTACGACTTTAACTTTAAGTATAGGACCTCTAGGATACTATTACTATACTAAGTATTCCTTTAATCTTAAAAATAACGAATAAAAAAAAAGAAGTATTAAGATAAAATAAACCTATAATCCTATTAAGCTTATATTAATAAAATTATAGTTCTAGATAGTTAAAATATTACTACTAAAGCACTATAAGCAAACTATAAAAAATCCCTTTATAATAGCCTTTTTCCTTTTCTTTTTTACTTATAGCTTCTTTTTAACCTATTTCTTTTATTAACTCCTTTTTTTAACCTACTTTTTACTTTTTTTAACTCTTCTTCTTTTTAAAAGGCTAGTTATAGTTTACCTTTTAATAATATAAACCCCTTAGAAAAGCTACTATTACTACTTCTTACTATAACTATAAACTTCTTTAATATTACCTCTTTTTTTTAATAAAAAGTAAAATTTACATTTATAAAAAAACTCTTTTTACTAACTATAATTATAACTTACTCCCTTACTTTAAACCCCTACTATACTTACTTAAAATACTATAGATTACTTTAAAATTACCTAAGTTAATAAAAATTTTATTACTAGTATCTACTAACTATTTAAACTACTATTTACTTACTAATCCCATTACTTAAAAACTTATATTAAGTTCTATAAATCTATAGATTTAAAGTTTTCTTTTCTATAGCTATATACTCTTACTTTTTAAGTAAGTAGCCTATTTAGCTTTAGTTTCTCTATTAATAAGGATTTTTCACTAAGTCTTTTAAGGCTAATAATAATAAAACTTTTTATAGATCCTTATAATCCCTTTTTTATTCCCGTTTATTATCTCTATTATTTATTATTCTAACCCTATTTTCCCTATATAGTAATAATAAAATCTAGAGTTATTACTAATTATTTATAACTTAATAACTACTCTTTATTACTAGTTTTTTATAAAGTAGTTATAAAGCTTTTTAGTAAATTTTATAATTTTAACTAAAAGGACTTTTATATAACTATATAGGTTACTAAAATGTTATAAGTAGCCCCTATAAGTAAGCTTTTTAAGGACTTCTCTATTACGACCTATTAGTTATAAACTATTATATACCCCGTATATAGGGGATTAGTAGTTAAAAAGGATAATAGGAAACGTAATTAAGGTAGAATATAGAATAACTCCTTAAAAAAGGAAGAACTATAAAATAGGTTATATATAAATAAAATAAAGTACTAAGTAGCTATAGTTAAAACTAAGTACTTAGTAGTAATTACTAAGTACTTATTAGTAATTACTAAGTATTTACCTAACTAGTATCACACTTACTACTACTATATAAATAAAAAAACGGGACTTATATATAAATAAAACTTAAGTATTTTTAAGTTCTTTTTTTATAGTTCTTTAACTATTAATTTTATATTAATTTTTAAATACTTTTAGCCTTTTAGTAGTAACTACTATAACCCTTTTATTAAATACTTAAACTAATTACTTAAGTACTTTAAGTCTAGGATCCCTTTTAGTAACTATAGTACTATTCCTAGTATTAAGCTTTAGCTTTTATTAATATAAACCTTATTATTAAAAGGCTAGTTATAATATTTTAATAACTTTTATTTAATAAATTAACCTTTAATACTAATAAATAGTATTCTATTTATGTATTTAATGTATTTATAGTACTACTTATAGTAAAGTAAATAATAAAATCTACTAAATAAAGAATATTCTTAGTAAAGAAATTTAGTAAAAATGTGTTTTAGCTAAACGTATATATTTAGTAAAGTAATAGGTAAAGGTTATTTAAAAAAAATACATTGCTAATGTTGACCCCCTCTAGCTGTATATACCAACTATAACGCTTGAAGTTATTACTTAGAGATAACTTCCGCTTATCTACTTTTGTACTATAAAGCGTAGCGCGGTAGTAGCTATAGTAATAACGACGATACTATTACTAATAAGCGGTGTTAAATATATTAAAACAAACCTTTGCCTCTACGAACCTTTATTCGAATTACGGGTACTGTAACGTACTATAGGGCCTAACGAGCCCTAGTAGCGTTTATAATTAATCAAAAAGTACTACTACTATAAGCAAGGTCTTTGTCGATTCCTCTATCTTCTATATATATATATAAAACCCTATAATATCTAATAAAAGGTTATTTACTATAAGCGCTTATAAATAGAATAATAACTATTTTATTACTATATAGATTAAAATAAACTATAAAAAAGGCTATAACCTCTTTTTTAGCTTAGGTCTAGGCCCTAATACTAATTTAATACTTAACTAGGATAACTTTTTAAATAACGTAAGGGTGCGCCTTACTATATTTAGCGCTATAAGCTATTATACTACTAGAAATTAACTTAAAGTAAATATAATAATAGCTAGATTATAGAACGGGACTACTATAGATTTCCTATAGTTTAAGAATAACTATAAATACTTTAATTAACTAAAGGACGCGGCTACTAGTATTATAAATAGTATCCTATAATATTTATATTTACTAGTAATAACTAGTATCCCTAGAACGCATAGCTACCTCTAGCTTTTAAAACGCCTATACTAAACTAAGTACTTACTAATACTGCTCTAAACCCTAGAGTTATAACTCTTTAGATATATAATATAATTCTATAGCTTTAATAGAGTAATATATAGTTAAAAGCCTAGCTAGGAACTAGTTATAAGTCTAAGGCTAAATACTTTAAACTAGCCCTATATAATAAAACCCCGGGAACCCCCTAAGGATTTCTTATACGTACTTATACTTACTTAATATACTATACCTTTTTATTTACTAATAAAACTATAAAGGTTTATTAAGCCGCTTTTTTTTAAAAAAAAAGACGCCCTTATTTAGTTTAAACTTATTATAAAAGATTAACTAAAAAATATTTATACTAAGTAAAAAAAAAAATATAAAAAGTATTTAATAATTATAATAAATTTAAAAAGAAACTTAAAAAAGCCTTTAAAAGCCCTAATAAAAAAAGAATTACTAAAAGACACCTTATTAACCTTACTTAAAAAGGATTTATAAGTAAGTACTCTACTAAGTTCTACTAAATTTTATTTAAACTTAACTAAGGAAAAGAAGCCCTTATAGCTAAATTCTACTAAGGCCTAAAAGAAGAAATTAAGGACGAATTAGTATACTTTAACCGACTTAATAAGCTAATAAGCTTTATAAATACATAAATATAGCTATTAAAATTAATAATTACCTATATAAACGCTATAAAAAAAAGGATAACCTACTTAGGTAAATAAAGTTCTAAGAGCTAATATAGGTAAGAAATATTAGTAGTAACCCTAGAACTAAGGATAGTCCTTTTAGTAGAATAACTAGTTAAATTAGAACTAGACTTAATAAAGTACTACTTATAGATACTATATAGGTTTTATAGACCTTAGTACTATTAAATAATAAAAGTTAAATAAGGGACGTACCTTTAAGTACTATAACTATAATAAGCTTAAATATATAGTTAAAAACTACTACTAAGCTAAAAAGTAATAATAGTAACTAGTGCTAAGAGGTAAATAACTTAATACTGCTTTTAAAAAAGACTATACTAAACTCTTATAAATAGTATACTATAATAACGAATATACTATCTATAGAAGTAGTAAGGAAAATATAGAATAGTACTTTAAAGATACTAAACGTTCTAGATATAATACTACTTATATCCTAAAAAAAACACTTATAGTAGTATATTAAGTACTCTACTAAAAACTAGCTTAAAAGGCTATAAAGTAACTTAATAATATAAACCTATAATAAATAGGTTATAACTTAGTAATACTTAGTAATAAGGAAGTTAAATATAATAATAAATAAATTATTAAAAAACTTAATACTATAATTAAAAATCTTTATTATACTACTAATATAGAACCTAATAAGGACTATATAAAGTATATTTAAATATTACTTAAAAAAAATAAAAGAATAGTAGTACGTACTAATCTATTTATACTTAAATAGTTATATACTAATAATACTAAAAAATTAAAAAGAATTATAGTTTATTCTAAGGCTTAGGAAGTATTATATAAATTAAATATACTATATAACTTAAATAAACCTTGTAATATTACTTAATAATATACTTAGAATAAAATTACTTAGGGGGCTCTACCTAATACCTAGGATTTAGACTCTATAAAGGGACCTTTAATACAAAAGAAAGAATAGAAAACCTTATTATATATCCCCCTAGATAATAACTAATAGTAAATCCTATTTTATAAAACGGACCCTATTAAAAAAACAAAAAAATAGCTACTTAAAACTATACTAGGAGACTATAAGTAGTTAAATATACTATATAAATAATACTAGAATATTTTTTAGTTATAGTACTTTAAAAATAAAACTAACTATACTTTATAAAGAAGCTTAACTCTTAATTCTTTCCTTAAAAAAAAAGGAAGTACTATATAAAAACATTTACCTTACTTAGGAGCTTTATATATAGAGTATTTAAGAATTTAAGGGACCTAAAAAAGTAGTTTTTAGACCTAACTTAAACTTTCTTATATAATATTTATATAATAATAATATAAAATAGTAAAAATACTATATTAACTAATACTAAGTATACTATATTAAAAAAGTAAGAACCCTAAGGAAGAAGTAACTCTAAGAAGAGAAGGGAACTAGTTTTACTCTACTTATTTTTAATATTAAGATTACTTTTAAAAAAAGAGGAATAATTAAGTACCCTAATAGAAATAGAATATATATAAAATAAAGGCTTAAGTAGTTAAAAAACTAGACTTACCTATTAATAAAGGATTATAATAAGTAATTATAATAAGATTTATTTACTTAGTAATAAACGTAAGTTATACAAAAGAATACCTTTACTTTAATCTTATAGTAAATAGAATATAGGTTAAAGTCCTAATTAATAGTAGTACTTAAAGTAACTTTATATTACTATAAGTAGTAAATAACTTATAAATACTATAGAATAAAAAAGAGGATCCTTACTTATTTAATAATATAGAAGGAAAAGGAGTATAGTATAGTAGAGGTATTATTAATAGCAAAACTACGCTCCTTACTTTAAGCTACTATAACTAAAAAATATACTACTACTTTAATATTATAAATATAAAACAACAAAACATTATCCTAGGAATACTATAGCTATAAAAAAAACCTATAAATAAATTAAAGGCTAGTTACTTCTATTAAAACTATAAAAAAAGTTTAGTTACTAAAGGACATAACTAACTACTAGCTTTAAATAAACCTTACTATAAAATACTAATAATATATATATTATAATTTATTATTTATTTAAAGGTTAAGGAAGTAGTTATTAAGCTGTTATAGAAAAAGGACTTTACTATAATATAAAAAGATTTAATTATAAATAAAAATCGACTTTTATTTATTTTAAAAGAATATAAAGTATATAAAAAGCTATTTATTTTAATACTAAAAATAGGCCTACTAGAGTATAGTACGTTTAACTATAAAATCCCTATTAAAAAGGGATAGATACTAGTATTTAATAGAGTTTATTAGTTAAATTAATAAAAGATAATAGTACTTAATAAATATATTAATAAATATTTAACTTAAAACTATATTAAAGAATTAACCTTACTTATAGAATACTTAATTTTATTTATACTAAAGAAGAATAGTAAATTATAACTCTATATTAATTATAAATAACTTAATAATATTACTATTAAAAACTACTACTTACTACTACTTATTTTAAAATTATAAAACCTACTCTATAAAACTAACTAGTTTATAACTTTTAACTTTAAAGGAGCTTATAACTTAATTAGAATTAAAAAAGGAGAGGAGTAAAAAACTATATTCTGCTTTTATAGAGAATATTTTAAGTACGTTATAATACTTTTTAGACTTATTAATACTCCTATAATATTTTAAAATATAATTAACTATATTTTATAAAAAAAGCTTAATATTTTTATAATTATATACTTTAATAATATTTTTATTTTTTTAAAGACCCTTAAAAATATAAGTAATATATATATTAAGTACTATAAAAGCTTTAAAAAGTTAAATTCTTTATTAAACTAAAGAAAAGTAAATTCTATACTTAAAAAGTAAACTACTTTAAATTTACTATTACACTTAGAATTATTAAGATATTTAATAAGAAAATCGCTATAATTAAGGACTAGTAATACTCTAAAATATTAAAGATATTTAGTCTTTTTTTAGATTTATTAACTTTTATTAATAATTCTTTAAAGGATATTTAAAGAATATTAAAGCCCTAATTAACTTTACTAAAAAGGATACTAAATAGGCTTAAATAAATAAGTAAAAAACTATATTTTAGAAAATTAAGGATTAAGTCCTAAGTAAACTTATACTTATAATACTTAACCTAAACCTACTATTTAAAATTAAAACTAACGCTTTAGACTATACTATTAGTAAATAACTTAGATAATAAAATATAAAAAAACACTTATATCTATATACTTTTTACTTAAAAAAGTTATAAAAACCTAAGCTTAACTACTAAATCTATAATAAAGAACTTATAGTAATTATTAGTGTATTTAAAGAATAAAAACTATATTTTTTAAAAACTAACTATAAAGTTATAGTATATACGAATTATAAAAACTTAGTATATTTTACTACGTTTAAAGACTTTAATAAATAATAAATTAAATAGTTAGAATTTATATTAAAATTTAATTTTTATATTACTTATAAAAAAGAATTAAAAAACAGAAAAATAAACACTTTTAGTAAATAATTAAACTTAAAAGTAATAGTTCTAAATAAGACTTAAGTAATTCTTTAAAAGGATTTAAATAGAAACTTTATGTTAGCTATTCGCCTCTTTATAATTACTAAATAAATTAGTACTAGTATACTTAAATAAATAACTAATAAAATAATTAAAACAATTTATAGTACTAAAGTATATAAATACTAAAGAGTTACTAAAACTTAAAAAAGAATTAAGTAATACTATAGTAATAAAGTTACTAAGGAATAAATTACTTAAGTTATTAAATACTATAATATTTATAATAAAAGTAAGTTAGTATAATATAAACTATATAAAGAACTATAGCTACTTTCTATACTTAAAAAAGTATAGTAATTAATTTCCCTTAGTTTTATTATTAAATTACTATAATTAAAAAAACTACTTACTAAAAAATAGTTTAATAGTATTTTAGTTATTATAAATAAACTTACTAAGTATACTTACTTTATTTTATAAATTAAAGCTAGTATAGCTAAAGAGCTTACTTATATCTTTAATAAATATATTCTTAGTAAATATAGTTTACTTAAAAATATTATATTTAATAGAGAAATATAGTTTACTTTAAAGTTTTAAAAGTCTTTAATCTTATAACTTAAATTTAAATTATAGCTATTTACTACTTTTTACCTTTAAACTAATAAATAGTTAAAAAGAATTAACTAAACTCTAAAAATATACCTAAAATATTATATTAACTACTAATAAAATAATTAAGTTATATTATTACTAATAATTTAATTTACTTATAATAGTATAATAAGAGAAAGTATATAAAACTTACTTTTTTACTTTAACTATAAATTTAAATTAACTATTTATAAAGAACTAAACATAGAACTATTAGTAGTAAAGGCTAAGGCTTAAGTAAATAGAATTAAGGATATCTATATAAAGCTCTAGTAAAATTTAGAATTTATTAAATAATATATACGTAAATACACTAATACTTTAAGGATAAAGGGACTATTTTTTAAAAAGGGAAATAGTATGTACTTTATTTAACGTAATATTAAAATAAAATAACTAAGTAATAAGTTAGACTTTAAAAAACTCAAACCCTTTAAAATTATTAAAAAAATCTTAAAAGTTAACTTTAAACTTATACTACTAAATACTATAAAATACTACTTATTTTTTTATATTTGTGTTTTTTTATAGTATCTAGTACGGATATTTTAATAAAGGGTTCTAAAAAGAATATATTATAGCTATATATCTTTAAGTAGTATAATTAAATAGAAGTATTTAATAGGGTATATTTAGTAGCTTTAACCCCCTTTAGCTCTACTAAGTAGTCTTAAGTAGAGCTTAGTAAAGTATACGTACTTTAATAATTCCACTTACTTACTCTTTCTATAGTAATAATAACGATACTATTACTAATAGGCGGCGCTAAACGGCGCGACTAATATATTAAAACAAACCTTTACTTATATAAACCTTTAGCTAGATTATACTATATATAGGGCCTAACGAGCCCTAGTAGCGTTTACTATTAAAGAAAAAGGTACTACTGCTATAAGTAAAGCTTTAGTTAATTCCTCCGTCTTTTACACACTTACACAAATAATAACCTATAATATTTTAAAAAAAAATCCCTACTCTATCTACTTAGTACTAGAATATATATTAAAACGTAACTCTATAGATATTAACTAACTATATAAGTTATAATAAGTACTTTATAGTTAAAGGGGTTAATATAATTAACTTAACTTATAACTAATAGGAATTCTTTAATAATAATAAAGTAAAGTTTACTATTACTAAAATTTACTATTATAAAACTACTAATAATAGTTATAATACTTAAATAACTATAAATAACTTATACTAAAGAAATTAAAATAATATAAAAACTCTAAATACTAAGGATAACTATAAGTACTTTAACTAACTAAAGGATATAACTACTAAAGTCTTATTAGTCTAAATAACTAATATTAGTATATTTAGTAAAGTAATATTAAGATAGATACTAATAATAGTAGGGAGCGGTTAAACTAGCTATAGTTATATAGTTTATAAGGGAAGGAATAGTTTAGTTTAAATTAGAGTTAATAAGTTTAAAGGAACGGTTTACTAGGAAGGCGTTAGTAGTTTTAGTAGTATTAATAGTATAATTAGTAGTTTACTTTAAAATTAATTAAAAATACTTATTACTTTAAATTTATAGAAGCTGTATTATAGTAAGTAAATTTAAGTACTATTTACTAACTAATAACAAAAAAGATTAATAAAGTAAGTAGTTAAATAGCTATTCTTTAGAGTATATAGTTTATAGACTATTAATTACTCTAAAGGGGGTATAGTCTTTTATATTTTACTACTTAAACTAATACTATAAGGATTATATACTTTTAACTATACCCCCTCTAGAGTAACTAATAGCCTACAAGCTACGTACTCTAAGGAACCATCCAGCCACCCACCTCATCAATCTTTTTCATCACAGCACTTAAATTCACTTACTACAACGCAGCTTCTACGGATTCAAAGTAATAAGTATTTTCAATTAATTTCACAAACTACCAATTACGCCGTCAACACCGTCAACACTACTAAAACCACCAACGCCTTCTATACGCCTCCCTAGACCGTCCCTCCAAACCCATCAAATCCAATCCAAACCAAACTATCCCTTCCCTCAGCCGTCGCATTCCTCCACAACCAACGCACTATCGCTACGTAACTACAGTTAGTTTAGTCACTCCCTACTATTATTAGCATCTATCTCGACATTATTACACACAGGCCTCGCTAAATATACTAATATTAATAGCTATTTAGGCTAACAAAACTCTAGTAACTACGTCCTTTAGCTAGTTAAAGTACTTATAGTTATTTTTAGTATTTAGGGTTTCTATATTAACTTAATTCCTCTAGTATAAGTTATCTATAGTTATCTAGGCGTTATAACTATTACTAGTAGTTTTATAATAGTAGATTTTAGTAATAATAAACTTTACTTTATTGTTATTAAAGAATTCCTACTAGTTGCGGGTTAAGTTAATTATATTAACCCCCTTAGTTATAAAGTACTTATTATAGCTTATGTAACTAGTTAATATCTATAGAGTTACGTTTTAGTATGTGTCCTAGTACTAGGCGGACGGGGCGGGGATCTTCTTTTTAGATATTATAACTTTAAGGGTTATTATTTATGTGTATAAAAGACGGAGGAATTGACAAAGGCTTTGCTCGCAGCAGTAGTACCTTTTTCTTTAATAGTAAACGCTACTAGGGCTTATTAGGCCCTATGGTACGTTACGGCGCCTATAGTATGATCTAGCTAAAGGTTTGCATAAGCGAAGGTTTGTTTTAATATATTAGTCGCGCTGTGAGTTCAGCACTGCCTATCGGTAATAGCATTGTCGTTATTGCTATAGAAAGAGTAGGTAAGTAGAATCGTTAAGGTACGTACGCCCTACTAAGCTCTGCTCGAGACTACTTAAGTTAAAGGGGGTTAAAGCTACTAAATACACCCTATTAAATACTTCTATTTAATTATACTACTTAAAAATGCATAGCTATAATACATTCTTTTTAGAACCCCTTATTAAAATGTCCACACTAAATACCATAAAAAAACACAAATACTTTTAACTATATTAAAGTTAATCCTAAGTAAAACTATAAAGTAAAAAGAATTATTAACTATATTAACTAATAAAATAATATAAAAATTAAGTACTTTATTAAATAAAAAGACTATAAATATAAAAATAATATATAGAAACCTATATATAAAACAAACTATAAAAATACTAAACTTAGTAGTAAAAAAAGTAATATACTTAAGTTATAAAAGAATTAATAAGTAAATTATATATTTTATAACTATAACTTAGAATTTAACTAATAAAAACCTTAAAGACACACTAGATATTTCTTTACTTAGGAACGCCTAGCTTAGAATAGTACTAGAATTCCCTAAAACCTCTATAGTACCCTCCTTTAGTAGGAAGTTAGGAGTACTTAGATCTTAATCTACTAAAACAGTATTAAAATTAACTATCTTAAAGGTACTAATAGACTAGGCCTATTAGATAGTATTAAAAGGACTTATAGACTTTTTAGCTACTATATTTATTAAATTCTAACTCTTTTAAAATACTATTTACTTTTACTACTATATATAATTTAAATAAACTAAAACTTTATTTATACTATCCTAAGCTTTTTTTAAAGCCTTTATTCGCTTTTAAAATAACTCTTTAAATTCTTCTTTTTTATTATTTAAACAATAAAACTTAAATATAAGTTACTTAACTAAAGAAATATTATTAGAACTATATACTACTAAAAAGAAACCTTAAAAACCTATAAGTATAAATAGTATCTTTAGATAAATTATAAGATTTCTATATACTATTTATAGTAATATACTTACTATAAATTAATAAACTTAGTAATATTTTATAGTAGAAACCCTTAGTATAATAATAAGAATAAAGTATAACTTTAAAACTCTTTTTAGTAATTTTTAAAAAATAATAATAATAATATAAGGAAGAAGATGCTTTTTATTTTTACGTATAACTTAATTTATATTTATATATAGTACTTTATATAGACATTTTTATAAGGGGTTCTAAAAAGAATACATTGTAGCTATATATTATTAAATAGTATAATTAAATAGAAGTATTTAATAGGGTGTATTTAGTAGCTTTAACCCCCTCTAGCTCTACTTTAATAATTCTACTTACCTACTCTTCTAGTAATAATAATAATACTATTACTAGTAGGTAGTAATATTTAAATAAACCTTTACTTATATAAACCTTCGGCTGGATCACGCTATGCGTAGGGCCTAATAAGCCCTAGTAGCGTTTATAATCAAAGAAAAAGGCACTACTACTATAAGTAAGGCCTTAATTAATTCCTCTCGTTTTTTATATACACATAATAATAACCCAAAAGTACCCTATTAAGTAAACTACTTACTATAATATTTAATAAAAAGCTACCTACTACTAGCCCCTACCCCTAAAATAATAACTATTATATAACCTTATAATTATTAACTAGTTATAAAACTAGTAATAAGTACTTGATAATTAAAGGAGTTAATATAATTAACTTAACTTAAAATTAGTATAAATTTTTTAATAAAGAAAAGGTAAAGCTTATTATTACTAGAATTTACTACTATTAAACTATAAGTAATTAACTTAATACTTAGTAAATAATACTTAAGTTAAATACTAGGCTTAATAAAACTATACGTATCTTATAAACTAAAGTTAACTATAAATACTTTGACTAACTAAAGAACGCAGTTACTAAATCTATAGTACCCTAAGTAGCTACTCTAGTAATATTTAATATTAGTATATTTAGCAAGGCCTGTATGTAATAATATTAAGATAGATACTAATAATAGTAGGGAGTAGCTAAACTAGCTATAGCTACGCGGCTAAAGAAAGTAACGGAACGGTTTAGTTTAGATTTAATAGGTTCAGAGGGACGGTCTACTAAACGGTTAAGTATACAGGAGGCGTACAGAAGGCGTTAGTAGTTTTAGTATATATAACTTAATATAATATTAGTATTAAATAATTAGGATATAATTTTAGAAGTCTCTTAACCTAGGGACTATAATTTATTTATATTAGGCTTTAAAGATAAGACTTTTTAAAAAAAGACTTAATATTATAACTTATTAGTTATAAACTATTATATACCCTATATATAGGGGATTAGTAGTTAAAAAGAATAATAAAAGACGTAACTAATATAAAATATAAAATAACTCTTTAAAAAAGGAAAACCTATAATATAAGTTATATATAAATAAAATTTGTGGTTTTTTAAGTAGTGTCTTATATAGATATTTCTATAAATTATTCCAAAAAGAATATACTATAGCTATATATTATTAAATAGTATAATAAATAAAAGTATCTAATAGAGTGTATCTAGTAGGTTTAACCCCCTCTAGCTCTACTAAGTAGTCTTAAGCAGAGCTTAGTAGGGCGTACGTACCTTAACACTTCTACTTACCTACTCTTCCTACCGTAGTAGTAGACGTAGACGTAAACATAAACGTACTAGTAATAACAACAATACCATCACTAATAAGCGGCACTAAATAGCGCAACTAATATATTAAAATAAACCTTTACTTCTATAAACCTTTAGCTAGATTATACTATAGACACTATAACGTACTATAGGGCCTAACAAGCCCTAGTAGCGTTTACAATTAAAAAAAAAGGTACTACTACAAGTAAAGCCTTCGTCGATTCCTCCCGTCTTCTATATACCTATATATAATAATAACCTAAAAGTACTCTATTAAACAAACTACTTACTATAATATCTAAAAAAAAAATCCCCACCCCATCTACTTAGTACTAAAATATATACTAAAATATAACCCTATAAATATTAATTAATTATATAAACTATAATAAGTACTTTATAGCTAAAGGGGTTAATATAATTAACTTAACCCGCAACTAATAAGAATTCTTTAATAACAATAAAATAAAGCTTACTATTACTAAAATCTACTACTATAAAACTACTAATAATAGCTATAATACCTAAATAATTATAAATAACTTATATTAAAAGAATTAAAATAATATAAAAACCCTAAATACTAAGAATAACTATAAGTACTTTAACTAGTTAAAGGACACAGTTATTAGAGTCTTATTAGCCTAAATAACTACTAATATTAGTATATTTAGTAAGGTAATATCGAGATAAATACTAATAATAGCAGGGAGCAGCTAAACTAGCTATAGCTATACGGCCTAGATAGCGCGTTAGTTATAGAGGGATATAATAACTAAGGAAAGGGACGGTTTAATTTAGATTAGATTCAATAGGTTTAAAGGAACGGTCTACTAAAAAGGCGTTAGTGGTTTTAGTAGCGTTAATAGTATTAATAGTATAATTAGTAGTTAAAATTAATTAAAAATACTTATTACTTCGAATCTATAAAAGCTACGTTATAGTAAGTAAATTTAAGTACTGTTAACGACAAAAAAGATTAATAAAGTAGGTAGCTAGACAGTTCCCTAAAGCACGTAGCTTATAGGCCATTAGTCACTCTAAAGGGGGTAATATAAATAAAATAAAGTACTAAGTAGCTATAGCTAAAACTAAATACTTAGTAGTAATTACTAAGTACTTACTAGTAATTACTAAGTACTTACTTAACTAGTATTATACTTACTACTACTATATAAATAAAGAAATAGGACTTATATATAAATAGAACTTAAGTACCTTTAAGTCCTTTTTTTATAGTTCTTTAGCTATTAACTTTATATTAATCTTTAAATACTTTTAGCCCTTTAGTAGTAACTACTATAACTCTTTTATTAAATACTTAAACTAATTACCTAAGTACTTTAAGTCTAAAATCTCTTTTAGTAACTATAGTACTACTTTTAGTATTAAGCTTTAGCTTTTATTAATATAAACCTTAATTAATTTTAAAGTAAACTACTAATTATACTATTAATACTACTAAAATACTAACGCCTTCTATATACCTCCCTAATAAACTATCTCTCTAAACTTATTAACTTTAATTTAAACTAAACTATCCCTTCTTTTAACTATATAACTATAGCTAGTTTAACTACTTAGCTCTATTATTATCATTATTATTTTTAATATTACTTTACTAAATATACTAATATTAGCCCCTTAGGGCTTTATAATACTAGTAGCTATATTTTTTGGTTAATTAAAGTATTTATAGTTATTTTTAAACTATAAAAAATTTATAATAGTCTTATTTTATAATCTATATATTATTATACTTACTTTAAGTTAATTTTTAGTGGTTAAATAGCTTAAAGTACTAAATATAGTAAAGAGTACCCTTATATTACTTAAAAAGTCACTTTAGTTAAGTATTAGATTAGTATTAAAGTTTATACTTAAACTAAAAAAGGAGTTATAGCTTTTTAAATAGTATATTTAAATTATATAGTAATAAAATAGTATTTATTTTAGTTATAAAAGAAGTTAATAAGTAATATTTTATTAAATATTATAGTAAGTAGTTTACTTAATAGGGTACTTTAGATTATTATATATATATATAGAAAACAGAGAAATTAATAAAGACTTTACTTATAGCAGTGCCTTTTTCTTTAATAGTAAATGCTACTAGAGCTTATTAGGCCCTATACTATACTATAGTAGCTATAGTATAATTTAGTTATAGGTTTGTATAAGTAAAGATTCATTTTAATATATTAGTTATACTTACTACTTATTAGTAATAGTATTATTATTATTACTATAAAAAGAGTATGTAAGTAGAATCCTTAAAGTTTATATACTCTACTAAGCTTTACTTAAAACTACTTAAACTAAAGGGAGTTAAGAACTTACTAAATATACTTTATTAAATACTTTTATCTATTATACTACTTAATAATATATAGTTATATTATATTTTTAAAATATCTATAAATAGTACTACTTAAAAAACACAAACTCTAATAACTATATTCTTTAATTAATTAAAGTACTTATAGTTATTCTTAGTATTTAGGGTCTTTAAAGTATTTAAATTCCCTTAGTATAAGTTAATTATAGTTATTTAAGTATTATAGTTATTATTAGTAGTTTTATAATACTAAATTTTAGTAATAATAAGTTTTACTTTATTATTATTAAAGAGTTTTTATTAATTATAGGTTAAGTTAATTATATTAACCCCCTTAGTTATAAAGTACTTATTATAGTCTATATAAATAGTTAATACTTATAGAGTTATATTTTAATTTATATTTTAGTACTAAGTAAATAGAGTAGGGATCGTTTTTTTAAATATTATGGGTTATTATATATATAGGTATATAGAAAATATAAAGTAATAATAAAGGCCTTATTTATAGTAGTAGTACCTTTTTCTTTAATAGTAAATACTACTAGGACTTATTAGGCTCTATAGTATATTATAGCGCCTATAATTTAACTAAAGATTTATATAAGTAAAGGTTTATTTTAATATATTTAGGACTATATATTAGTAATAGTATTATTATTATTATTATTATAAAAAGAATAAGTAAGTAAACGCGTTAAAGTATATATACTCTACTAAGCTCTACTTAAGACTACTTAGTAAAGCTAAAGGGGGTTAAAGCTACTAAATATACCCTATTAAATACTTTTAATTAATCATACTACTTAATAATATATAGCTATAATATTATTTTTAAAACCTCTTATTTAAATATCTATATGAAATACTATAGAAAAATATAAATAATTCTACTTATTTACTCTTTTTATAGTAATAATAATAATACTATGACTAACAAATAGTACTAAATATATTAAAATAAACCTTTACTTATATAAACCTTTAGTTAAATTATATTATAGTATTATAATATACTATAAAGCTTAATAAACCCTAGTAGTATTTACTATTAAAGAAAAAGCCATTACTGCTATAAGTAAAGCCTTTATTAGTTTCTCTATTTTCTATATACCTATATCTATAATAACCCTTAGTACTATAATATTTAATAAAAAGTTACTTATTAACTCTCTTTATAACTAAAATAAATACTATTCTATTACTATATAAGTTAAAACAGACTATAAAAAAGACTATAACTACCTTTTTAACCTAAATATAGACCCTAATACTAATTTAATATTTAATTAAAATAACCTCTTAAATAATATAAAAGTATTCTTTATTATATTTAGTACTTTAAACTATTAAACTACTAAGAATTAACTTAAAGTAAATATAATAATATATAAATTATAAAATAAAACTACTATAAATTTTCTATAGTTTAAAAATAACTATAAATACTTTAATTAACTAAAAACGTAGTTATTAGTATTATAAAGTCCTAAAAGCTATTGATATTAGTATATTTAGTAAGGTAATATTAAAATAAATACTAATAATAGTCGGGCTAAGTAGTTAAACTAGTTATAGCTATAAGTCTATAATAATAGTATATTAGTTATAAAGGGATATAATAGCTAAGAGTAGTAATAGAATAATTTAGTTTAAATTTAATAGGTTTAAGTAAATAGTAGACGGTGTTAGTACTTTTAGTAGTATTAATAGTGTAATTAGTAGTTAAAATTAATTAAAAATACTTATTACTTTAAATCTATAAAAGTTATATTATAGTAGGTAAATTTAAGTACTATAATAAAAAAGATTAATAAAGTAAATAGCTAAATAGCTATTCCCTAAAGTATATAGCCTATAGGCTATTAGTTACTTTAAAGAGAGTTAAATAATTATTTTTTAAAGTATATAACTTATAAACTATTAATTCCTCTAAAGGAGCTTAAGTATTTCTTTATTAGAAATAATTATAATATTAAAAATAATATAGTATTAAATTTTTTAACAAAAGCTTAGTTAGTACTATTATAACACTAATAATAATAGTTACTCTTTATAATTAATTAATAAAATATATATTTAAAGTAGTTTTAATATTTTAAACTATAGTAAATATATAATAACTTTTAAAGATTTTATCTTATATTTATAATTTTATCCCTAGTAGTTTTAAAAGAGTAATATTATTAAGGTTCAAAACACAGCTAAATTTAACGATCCAGTAAGGAGATGCGTTTTATGTAGTGGGGTCTTGCTACGCCACATGGCGCGCTGCTGCGATCGCCAGCTCACACTGCCTCCACAACATATCCTCACATGGATACGTCCAGTCCTCGACGTCTACTCTATGCCCCCTAACGACCTCCTGCCGGTGCCAATATGCATCTCCAAGCGCCCTTTCGTCCGCCTTCACAACCAGAAGCGTTTCATCGAAATCCTCCAACATCTCCTGCAGCGCGTCCTGCACCCAGAACGACTCATCATCCTCAGCATACTTGAGACACAAGATACGGCACGTTATGTCGATCAGTAGCTCGCTCGATTCTTCAAGCTGCACCCAGCACGCCTCGACACGGTCGTTAGCTGCGTTGACGTCGGCAACGTTCTCCCGCTCATAAGTCTGCGGTTGGCGGAGCTGGTCATCATCGTCGTTTTCATCATCGTCATCGTCTTCGTCGTCGTCGTCTCGGCCATTCTCGCTGCTGCTGTCATCGTTTCCGTCTCCAGGGTTGCCACGTCCCGGCAGAGGGTCACGCCCGCTACCTGGCTCGGGCCGCTTCAGGAGCTGCAGAGCACTGGCCTTGGTCCTGTTGGTCGGCGATGCGTCCCAGTCGTCGCGCAGCCAGGCGCGCGTCCACGAGGCATAAATGTACTTGGACGTGCCGTCGCTCTGCTCAACGACCCGCACAGCGCCGAGCGTCTTCTCCATCTCGATCGCCTTTGCCTGCAGGGACTTGGCCACGCGATGATACACCTCTTGCTCGAAGAGCTTTCCGTGGGACGCACCCTCATCGTCAACGAGATGCATCGCACGTTCGAGGTGCTGCCAGTCTCCCGTCCGGACCTGGCCACGCTGGATCTTATACCGGACGAGGTGCTGGTACATGGCGCGCGTACAGGCCGCGCCGAACTTGAACGGCCTTGGTTTGGCTGTCCTGAACACAGCGAGCGACTGTCCACAAGCCATCTGTTTACTCCAGGTCAGCTTAACCGGCCAGCCAGGGTGCGATTTAGATTAACCTTGGAGTTGTTTGTAGGACACATGGTGGGGTCGACCGATGAGCGAACGAGAGGACAAAGACGCAAGAGAAGGAGAGAACGAGGGTGGTAGAAGTCGATGGACACGACAGGTCGATGTGCACCAGAAGGTGGCCGACGGACACAGGCAACCAACCACCCAGAAGTTGAGCGAAGCGACGCGAGATCCTAAAGGCAAAACGACGACAGTACAAAGCCACCAGGCAAGAGAACATGGACTAAAGGACGACGGGCGAGAACGATGACGGACCGACAGATGTCCCAGGCAGATGGAACCTATGGCCCGTGCCAGTTCTTCCGTTTGCTCTGCCGCTGTTTGCCCGTCTCCTCCCCGCTCTCTCTTCTACTTTCTCTTTTCTCACCCCGCCATTCCACTTTGCGGCAACCTGGAAGCTGCCCTGCCCACCACTCGTCCTACTTCCTGCTCTGGCTGCCCTGGTCGCGATGCTACCCTTCAGCCAGTTAGACCGGAGCAGCAACGCTGGCGGCACGCCGGACACACACCAGGCCAGGGAGCTATACAATCTCAATCAACAAGGCTTGCTCACCCCCCACGGCGAGGACAGACTGAACCGCTTTGCCACCCGCTTACGGGAACGTCAGGATCAGCATCAGCACCAGCACCAGCACCACCAGCACCGGCACCAGAACCAGCAGCACCACCAGCACCAGCACCACCGAGATCGCCGCCATCATCGAATTGCTCCGCCGTCGCCAGCTGTCTCTGTCCCGCCCGTCGCTACTCCCCAGCTGAGCTACATCAAGAACAAGTACCACGGCGACTACAACCGGCCTGGTGAGACAGCTTCCACCCCTAGTGGCCCTATAAATACACGCGGGCTAACCTGTATTGTATCTTTCTAGAGTTCGTTTCTAGTACCGGCTCCCCGGTACCCCGTCGACATGTCGTCTCTAGCATCGATCTTCGTACACCACCGAACCAGCCGCACACACCGCCACCACGACAGTTTCGCACTCAAGCCGCCCCTGGCAACCTGGAGCGTGTCTCTGCGTTACTTGGTCGGGGCAGCCCCTATACCGGACCGGCGAATACACACACCGCGGGTGTAGCGGGTAATGCTGCTTCCCCAAGAGTAGATGGATACCCACCGTCGCCCATTTTTACCCCCCGGCAGACGAGGGCCGAGACGGGTCTGAGATCGCCGTGGCAGCCCAGTCCCCAGCGCCGGCCGCTTGAGTCACTACAGGGGGCAACCGCAGCGGCCCAGCAGCAGACTGGACCAGGACCCCACGAGAGCGACGACATACTCCACGATCTCCGAGCCTACGAGACGGGTCTTCGCATGGCTTGCAAGGCCGACCTTGCTCTACGCCGTAGATATTACGAGTGGCGGAGTCGTGGGGACTAGGGGCTGTTCAGAGGCTAGCCAGGACAGGACGCGAAGAGGCGAGGCGAGGCGAGACTATTCTCTCTGTGCTCAAGGCGTGTCAGAGGAGCTAGCCAGCGCGCCGATAACGCCGAGCGGCTTGTTGCGCACCTCGTTCTTCTTGTATGCTATTAGGGGGTTTGTTAGACGTGGGCTTGGGCGGAGGGCCTTTTCGAGGCGGGCGTGGAGAGGTTGATGCCGAGGAACTGGCCTGTGGCCGGGGTGTAGTACTGGATCGCGGTGGTTCTGGAGACCTTGATAGAGCCTTTGACCTAGTATCGATCCTAGGGAAAGTACTTAGAGATACCTAGCTATGCAGTTGCAGCTAGGGGGGGTGTACCAGGGGACGTGGTGATAAATAAGATCTCCCATGACTTTCCCGACGCCGAGCATCATGTTGCGACCATCCGACGTTTGGAGTTCCTACAGCCTCTTGCTTCAATGACAAGCCGCCCTGGAATGCTGTCACTGAGATGCCCTGCTCTTGCTGTTGAGAGGCGCTAAAGTAGAACGTTCCCGCGCGTTCCACACCAAGGAGAAGAACAACCCCACTACGGCGCGGGGTGCACCCCGCCGGCGCCGGATCAGCATTCGCCCGAAGATACGTACCTACCTGGCCATAGCTTCATAGCTTCATAGCTTCCTTCACAGCTCCTCCATAGCTCATGGCCACCGTTTGGCCTCACAACTTCAGCCATCAACAACACCGACCAGACACTATGTGACGCAGGGCGCCACCACAGATGACGAACATGTTTCCACGCCGGCGTTATGCTGTTATTATTCTTCTTGTCGGCATCGCATTGCCGTTCTTGCTCTTTAAGCTGCCATGGTGGTCGCGGCCCCGAAAGATGCTCACGCCCATATTCCAATTCGCCCGGCCAGAATCGAACCCCATCCAAGGTTTGCCACCGCCCTAGCAGTCTGTTTGTCCCGTTATCCCTCCGCTAACATACACGCGTGATTCTTACTAGAGATTGTGGATAAGGCCTGCGCTATTCACCTTGCCTTCCTCGACGCCAAACCGGGCACTGTGACGCCTCTCTCGTTCTATGAATACCTCGACATCTCCCCTCCCGGCCCTGGCGCGAGAGATCTCGACATCTCCATTCGTGCCTTCGGCGCTGCCTCTCGTGTCGTTGAGCCGCGCGACGGCTTCGCTGCGCCCTTCCCCGACAAAGCCGACCCCTACATCAAAGCAGCCAACATGCTCATGAACGAGCGGGAGCGGAGCGTCTACGATACTGTCATCCTGCGTGCCCTGCGCGGCGAGGGGGATAGCACAGGAAACCCAGCAGAGAAGGCTGCAGCCGGCTTGACCACTGCCTGTGGATGGGGTGCTTGAGAGACTCGTCGTGGAGGGAGAGGCAAGAAAGGCGGTATAACATCTCGGCCGCGCGTTCTTAGAGGTGGCCGGATGGGAATCAGGCCAAGTCAGCGTTTGAAGCTAGGCACCTACCTCTAGGCACCTACCTCTAGGAGCCCAAAGAAAAACAATACAACGAGCTAGGTAGCGTCTCGTCTCAGTCCCCAGGCGCGCTGGGGACAAGCCTCACGCCTTGTCTCGCCTCCAGCTTTGTTTTGTGTCTGTGATTCTCTGGCAGTGAGGCTACCTGGAAGATGATGTGTCTCTTTCCATTTCAGGCGCAACCCATTCGGCCAATTGCTTTTGCCTTCGCCGTCTTTGCCTGTATGAATACTTGTCACATATATCTTGGCCTCAGCCCGCATGCCTGCCGGCCCAGACTAGATTTCCTCCCGCCATGCCGTTGACACCTCGGCCGTCAACTCCAACAGCCGTCTACTTCCACAGCCGTCTACTTCCACAGCCGTCTGTTTCCACAGACATCGACTACTCAGCCATCAACCTCCCGAGACCATCGGTCTTCCACAGCTGTCACCTATAACAGCTACCGTCTTCCACTACCGGCAGGCCTCACAGCCGTCACGGTCCACAGTCACGACTGGACCCCCCTCACCAAAGCCTAGCCATGTCGGAACAGCAAGACGAACGCGATCGGGGCGAATCGCCAGACCGCTCTGGGAGATCAAAGGAAAAGCCGGTCTGGAGTGACACCCAGGGGCGGAACGCCCGGCACATACAGCGCTTCTACCACCACAAGCCGCGTCACGCCAACGCCGAGGTCATCACTGCCACCGACCTTGCCGCTGCCGCCGTAATCCAGCCGCAGTACCAGACCCTCTTGGACAATGAGGAGCGATGGCCCGGAAAGTGGGAGGAGGATTCGGCGAACCTCAAACGTATTCTCGTGCACTCAAGCTGGAAGAGTGCCATTGCGCGCTGCGATCTAGCCAAAAACAAGACGGAGAGTATTAACAAGGTGAACAACAACGCTAACAAGGACGATAGCGTCAACACCAACGCCAACATCGACAACAACGCCAACGTCAACAACAACGCCAACGTCAACAACAACAACGCCAACGTCAACAACAACAACAACAACGCCGACGTCAACAACAACAACAGCAACCCCGAGGGCAACAACACCGGCAACGTCGACAACAACAACAACAACCGCGATAACAACCATGGCAATGTCAATGGAAATACCAATGCCAACAGCAACCCCAAGGGCAACAACACCGGCAACGGTGTTCTCGACAGCATTCAACGCGATCACTACCACCAAAGCAACGGCCGTGGTTTCGGTTCTGGTAATAGCTCCGGTAACGGTTATCACAACGGTTACCTCGATGATGCCAGCGCGAACAGAAATCTTAACGACAACGGTGGCGACAGCAGTCACCACAACGGTGGTAGACACTTCAACGGCAACCTCGACAACAGGAACACCATTAGTAATATCAACTTGGACGGCGTCGACTTCAACGTCAGTCCAGGTACAAGGATCCCATATACGGGCGTCAGCTCGTCTTTTTGGCCAGCGGCGTTAGGGGTAAGGTCAACACACGAGGCCGGCCATCACAACGGACAACAACGCCAATACCAAAGTACAGCCACGGGCTTTGCAGGCCGCCTCCACAACGAGCAAGGCCCGGCCACCCTCCCCCAGAGGGCTGCGGCCTCGAACACAGAGCGTTATGGCGCTGATGGCTTCTACTTTGAAAGGTTCACGGACCCGAGTCTCGTCCCGGCGGCCCTACGATTAAACCCCAGGCGCCAACTCGAGACGCAACAGACCCACGAGAATGACAGAGTGGGCGCCAGCAACGTGGACAAGGCCGCGCAGGATCGTCGCTTCAGGCGTTGGTGGAAATCGCTACCCCGCGACCGGCAGCAGGAGATTATAGCAGAGAGCGAGCGCCCAACACAAGGGGCCGGCAGATAGGTTATAAGGGTTCTCGGTGGTTGAGTTTCCTTGACACCTGGGTATCTGGAAGGAAGGACGGCTCGGGCAGGTGGACAGGTACAGGGAAGCGGGAAGGGGACGTAGGATGCCGAGGACATGTTCGTTCCTGGTGCTACAGAAGAAAATGTCAGTTGATTCCAGTACGTTGGAGGTTGCAGGAGTGGGAAGAGCCTGTTATGTTGAATTGAAGTCGAATGCTGCATCAACTGGTATCCCGCCAACCTCGGATCTGGACCTGCAACTACGTGTAGATAAGCTATGTACCTAGGTGAGCACGTCGTGAGGTAGATACCTACCTAGGTACGGATAGACTTACCAACTGGTATTCCGCTTACCTCAGCACAGGACACACGCCCGTCGGCGAGGAGGCACGCACGAATCACAATGGTCGACCACGGCGGGAGGGGAGCTCTTCTGACTGGGCCGAATTGAGTCAAAGAACGATGGGTCGCCGTAAATACTTCCAAAGAGCAAAAACAACTTAAGACATCTCCGACCGGCCAGGCCTCACAATCACAGTATCGACCAGGCCCCATGTGACGCAGTGCCTCAATCGCTTTGGTGACAGAGGACGCAGCTGATGATCCACAGGCTGCGAGCTGCGACCGAGAGGTCCAGGGCCGCAACTTGCCAACGTGCGTGCACGACAACACTGTGCGAGGTACTGACCGTACTGGCGCTAGAACGTGGGTGGGGGACGGAGTCGGACCACAGCCTGCACCAAGCTGCTAGCTAGTACTTGCGATTTTGCGTGCACGTCAATACCATGTAAGGTACTAATGGCTACTACTAGAACGTAAGTAGGGAAGCCTATAGTTTTAGTACTAGAAAGTATAAGCTTACTCTTAAAGTTATAGGTAGTAGTAGTTTAGGTACTAAAAAGTATAAGCTTACTTTTAAAGTAGTAGAGATAAACTTATAGTTTTAATATTAATAAAAATATAAAATTACTTTTAAAATAATAAAAGTAAGTTTGTATTTTTTATAATAAGTAGTAAAAACTAATTTTTAAAGTAATGAAAAATATAAATAAAGGTTATTTTAAACTTTAAATACTTTTAAAAATTAAAAGTAATTAAGTTTTTTATAGTATATAGTTTTTTATAATATATATATATATATATACTTGTTATAAATATAAATTATAATTTATACTTAATATAAATACTAGTTTTTAATTAATAAAAATATTTAAATTTATAGTTTATAGTAATTTTTATATTTATATAATATTTTATATTTTTAGTATTTTTAAGTAGCTATTTAACTATAAATACACTACTAGTAGAGACTCTACTACTAAGGACCCCCTCCCCCCCCCCCCCCTCCCCCCTCTTAAGTAACTAATAGCCTATAAGTTATATATAAGTAATAATTAACTACCTTTTTTAACTTTCTTTTTAGTATATAAATTTACTTACTATAACGCAGCTTTTATAAATTTAAAGTAATAGTAGTATTTGATTAATTTTAACTACTAATTATAGTACTAATACTACTAAAACTACTAATACTATTTATATACCTTTATATACCCCCGCACCTAACTATTTAGTAAACCGTTTCTTTAAACTTATTAAATCTAATTTAAACTATCCCTTTACTTTCCTTAGTTATATTACTATAACTAATTGACTTTATTTAAAGAATCTACCCTACCTTTATTAGTATATATTTTAATATATTATTAAGCCTTAAGCTATATACTAGTTCTTAATAACTTTTTTTATACTATTAAGGGCCTTAATAACTATAATAGTTATATTTATTATACTACTATACTAAACTAAAGCTCTTAAGTAACAGGCCTATACTTTAACTATTCTAATAAACTTATTAATAAAGAAGTTATATAGAAGATTATATATAGTTTTAATTTATAAGTTTAAGTTATTTTTTAGTAGTAAGTAGTATTTAAATATTGTAATAGCTATTTATGTTTTAAGTAAAAGGTTTATAAAACTAGTACTACTATTAAGACTATTAAAGTCTATAGCTTTAGTAGCTTAACTAGCTTTAAATAAGTCTTTATAGACTATAGTTAAGAAACTAAAGTACTTAGGTATTATATAGTTGTGAAGCTATATTAAACTTATTATTTTTAAATAATTATTAAATATATAGAAATATAAAAGATAGGAGAAATTAATAAAGGCTTTACTTATAGTAGTAGTAGCTTTTTCTTTAATTATAAATACTACTAGGGCTTATAAGGCTCTATATATAGTATAATTTAACTAAAGGTTTATATAAGTAAAGATTTATTTTAATATTACTACTTATTAGTAATAGTATTGTTATTAGTGCTAGTATATTATATCTATATCTATATTTACTACTATAGTAGCAACTACTATACTATACTTTATAGTATAGAAGTAAGTAAGTAGAAGTTATTATAATAACTTTAGGTATTATAGTTAGTATAGTTAAAGGGGGTTAATATTAATAATATATCTACTCTTCTTTTTAAATAGCCTTTACTTATAAACTTACTAAATATATATATTAGGCTAAATATATACTTTACTAAATTCTTTACTTAGAATATTCTTTACTTAGTAGATTTTTTTTACTTTACTATAAGTAGTATTATAACTATAAAAATATATATATATAATATTTTATTACTTTTTTAAAGTAACTAATAACTTATAAATTATATACTCTAAGAAATAGCTATTTAGTTATTTACTTTATTAATTCTTTTTATTATAAAACTCAAATTTACTTATTATAATATAGCTATTAAATTACTTATAGAGAAATTAATTAGTTTATATATATAGAGTTAAAATAAAAGTAAAAGAATTAATAACTAATTAAAGTTAAATATACTTATACACTAGTATAAATATTAAAGCTAACTCTAGTAAGTATATAATTTATAAAGAAGTAACTCTACTAAGTACTATAGAGTACTTAAGCTATAGTACTACTATAGTAGCTAATAGTATAGTAGTTATTATAATACTAGTAGTTCTTAGTTTATAACCTAAGGCTTTAACTAAAAATAATTATAATTATAAAAAAAGTAGTAATTAATTTAGTTTAATAAATTACTATTTTTTATAAAATAATAAAGATTTTAAAAACCCCTATAAGTATTAAGTACTTTATCTTTAATAGACTTAGGATAGTTAAAAAGTACTTAAAGGTTATAATTAACTAAACTAAAAATTTAATATAGTTTTTATATAGTCTTTAGTATCTTTATATACTTAAGTATCTATATTTCCTTCTCTTTTCCTATATCCCTTAATACTTTTACTACTTACTATTTCTTTTTTATTCCTTTTTATTACTATAAAACCTAGCTATAGTAATAGGGTCGGTTATAGCAAATCCTATTGTTATATAGTGAATATTAGTATAATTAGGGAATGGGCATAGACTATATAGAGTACTAAGTAAGATCTTGTATAAATAATTTTATATATAGATTAACTACTAAAGCTATTTAGGCCTAATTAAACACTTTTTACCTCTTTTAACTAGTTTTTTAGGGCTTTAAAGCGCCTTTTAAGGCTATTTAAAATATCTAAAGTTACTCTACCTAACTCTTTTTTATACTATAGGTACGTCTTAAGGCTTTAAATAACTTTAAGTAGAGTAACTAGTAGTAAGATTTCTTCCTTGTCCTTCTCTTTAATACTAATATTAAAAAATACCTCTATAACGTACTCTAATAGGGTATTAAAGTTGTTTTAAATATTCTTAATTATAGGGTTAAGGAATTCCTTAATAGTTATTATTTATTTAATACTTATAGTTTTAATTAACTATTAAATTTTAGCCTTTTTAGTATTATAGTTAATAGGTATAAATTTAAAGCTATATACTTTATTAAATAGTATAGATTACTACTAATAGTTAGTAACTATACCTTTAGTTACTTTATATTACTAATAAATAAAAATCTAAGTAAGAGTATAATAAATTATAATTATTTTATAGAAATTTATACCCTTATTAACTGTCTTTTATACTATATACTTAAGTTATAAGTAATAGTATTAAAACTTAAAAGTATAAATAATACCCTAATTTAATAACTAGTAAATAGAGGTGTAATTTGCTAGTAAAAACTCTATATAGGTATTGTATAAACCACTAACCTTATTAATCTTATTAACTACTATAATATAGCTACTATAGTTATTAAGTAGTAAAAGAACTTATTAATTACTTATTTAACTATTAAACTAGTATAAATAATTAATAAAGAGGTTTATAGTTATTTATACATTTTAGTTATTTTTATAAATAATAAAAAGGTATTAAATCTAGCTATTTTGTAATTTAAATAAGCGGGGGTATACTAACTTACTAATAATTTATAAATCTAGGAAATAAGTACTATTTATATTATAAGTAAAAATAATTATAATTCTTTCTTTTTAAATTTTACTACTAAATTATTAAATTATACTAAGGGTAATGTTTAGTACTAATTTCTAAAAAAGCACAGTTTTATTAACATTATAAATATTAAAAGAGTCGAATTAACTATAAATCTTATAAAGCTCTTATATATACTCCTTAGTACTTAAAATATTAGTATTAGTAGCCTCCCCTTACTAATATAGCCTTTATATATTATACCTCTTCTTAAAGCCGTTAAGCTAGCTATTAAACTATATAGAAGTGCCCTTTTGTATATAGTAGAGGTAGGCGTAATTAGGTATTTAATTAAAAAGAGTAGCTATAGCTACTTTAATAAGGTTACTAGTTATAAGGATCCGTTTTAACTCTAGAGTTAATACCTACTTAAAAAGAGCTACTTTAAAAACTAAATAGTTAATATAAATAACTTAAAACTAGTTATCCTTATTTTAAAGTAGAATCTTATTATTAAAGTAGCTATATTTACTACTAAGGGCTTTAAAGATAGTAGCTTAACTAATAGGTTAATTAAATATAGTAGTTACCTACTCTACGATCTTAATTTACTTCTAGGAGGGGTTTAAATCTCGTATTTAACAAATCCACTACCTTTAGTACTCGTTAATTAACTAGCGCCGCTTCTTTTTCAGTATTATAAGCATAGATAAATTAATTAAAAAAAGGTGGTTTAATTAAGGTAATTTTCACTATATAAAGAGGCTTATATTAAAGGGAAAAAAGTACTAGGTAGAGGCTATAAGGGTATAGAACAGGAAATTTTCCCCCTATCTATAATAATATTAGTAAGTAAATACACGTATTTTCTATTATATAAGCTAGTAAAGAGGTTTATTGTTATACCTATAGTAAAGGTTATAGTTATAAGAATATTATTGTTATATAGTGAATATTGTTAATAGTAGGTATTGTTATAACCCGGTTTTATAGTATTTATTCTTTTATTTTAATTTTTACTTTATTTTTAAAAATAAAGTACTTAGAGACTTAATTTAAAAAGGTTTTTATAAAAACATTAATAAAGTTATTACTACTAGTAATTTAGTAAATATTATTAATTTTATATTTTTCTATAAAGCTAATAAAAAGCTATAACGTTTACTATAAGTCTCTTTTCTTTAGTAGTATTAAACTAAACAAAGTATTTATTTTTATTCTTTTATAGTATTTAATATAAATATCTTAATAAGGGGTTTTAAAAAGAATATATTATAGCTATATGTTATTAAGTAGTATAATTAAATAGAAGTATCTAATAGGGTATATTTAGTAGCTTTAACCCCCTTTAGCTCTACTAAGTAGTTTTAAGTAGAGCTTAGTAGGGCGTATATACCTTAATAATTCTACTTACCTACTCTTTTTATAGTAATAATAACAATACTATTACTAATAAATAGTAAGTATAACTAATATATTAAAATAAACCTTTATTTATATAAACCTTTAGTTAAATTATACTATAGGCACTATAACGTACTATAGGGCTTAATAAGTCTTAGTAGTATTTACTATTAAAAAAAAAGGTACTATAAATAAAGCCTTTATTAATTCCTCTATCTTCTATATATATAAATAATAACCCTTAAAGCTATAATATTAAAAAAAAAGATCCCCGCCCCGTCTACTTAATACTAAAATATATACTAAAACGTAACTCTATAGATATTAACTAACTATATAAACTATAATAAGTACTTTATAGCTAAAGGAGTTAATATAATTAACTTAACCCGTAACTAGTAGAAATTCTTTAATAATAATAAAGTAAAGCTTATTATTACTAGAATTTACTACTATAAAACTACTAATAATAGCTTTAATACTTAAGTAACTATATATAACTTATATTATAAGAATTTAAATACTATAAAAACCCTAAATACTAAGGATAACTATAAGTACTTTAACTAACTAAAAAATATAGTTACTAGAATTTTATTAGTTTAAATAGCTACTTTAGTAATATTTAATATTAATATATTTAATAAGGCCTATATAAATATTAAAATAAATATTAATAATAGTAGAGCTAAGTAGCTAAACTAGCTATAGCTATATAGCTTATAATAATAGTGTGTTAGTTATAGAGGGATATAATAGCTAAGGAAAGGAATAGTTTAATTTAAATTAAAGTTAATAGGTTTAAAAGGAAAGTTTACTAGATAGTTAAGTATATAAGAAGTATATAAAAAGCGTTAGTAGTTTTAGTAGCGTTTTTATATTTTTTTATAGTATCTAGTGCGGACATTTTAATAAGGGGTTTTAAAAAGAATACATTATAGCTATGTATTTTTAAGTAGTGTAATTAAATAAAAGTATCTAATAGGGTGTATCTAGTAGCTTTAACCCCCTCTAGCTCTACTTTAATAATTCCGCTTACCTACTCTTCCTATAGCGATAATAACAATACTATTACTAATAGGCGGCAATGTTAAAACAAACCTTTATTTATATAAACCTTAAACTGGATTATAGGCACTATAATATACTATAGGGCCTAACGAGCCCTAGTAGCGTTTACTATGAAAGAAAAAGGCACTGCTGCTATAGGTAAAGCCTTTGTTAATTCCTCCCGTCTTCTATACACCTAATAATCTAATAAAATAATAAAAACTACTATAAATATAAAAGTCCCCTAGTTACTAAAGACTAAATACTATAACCTAGTCACTATAGTTAAAAATAATATTAAGCGGCTTAGTAACGCAGTTATATAGCTTAGCGTTAATACTATTAATATATAGTATAACTAGCCAGCTAAACCCTTAAATATAAAGATCTAAATTACTGTTTTTAGCCTTTGCCTTTTTTAAACTAGTAGTAATAAGTACTAAATAAGAAATATTAAACAGGACCTATTAGTTAATTTAATACTAAGTTAGATTCTAAACTTACTATTTTTAAAAAATAACTAATACTACTTTAAGTAAGTAATAAAGGTAGTAATAATAACTATAGATTCCCTAGAGTTTATAAGAGACTAGTATATTTAATAAGGCATGTCGAGACGTCTACTAATAAGTATAGAGAAAAGTAGTTTAATTAGGTTAACTAGCTATAGTATGGTCTAGATAGCGCGTTAGTTGCGGAGGGATTTGACGGTTAAGGGAAGGGATAGTTTAGTTTAGTTTAAATTAGATTTAATAGGTTTAGAGGGACGGTCTAAAAAGGCGTTAGTGGTTTTAGTAGTTTTAATAGTATAATTAGTAGTTAAAATTAATTAAAAACACCTATTACTTTAAATCTATAAAAGCTGCGTTGTAGTAAGTAAATTTAAGTGCTATTTATTGTGACTAATGATAAAAAAGATTAATAAAGTAAGTGGCTGGACGGCTATTCCCTAGAGCACGTGGCCCGTAGGCTGTTAGTTACTCTAGAGGGGGTGTTTTAGTAGTATTAATAGTGTAATTAGTAGTTTACTTTAAAATTAATTAAAAATACCTATTACTTTAAATCTATAAAAGCTGTGTTATAGTAAGTAAATTTAAGTACTATTAATAATAAAAGAGATTAATAAAGGAAGTAGCTAAAAGGCTCCTTAGAGTATATAGTCCGTAGACTATTAGTTACTCTAGAGGGGGTAATTTTAAAGTATTAAAATCTTACTTTATTAATAATTAAAACAGCTTATTTAGAGTAGTAATTAAGCTATTATTTTATAGTTTAATTATAAGGGCTAGGTTAGTTTTTTTTAAAGTTAAAATATATACTATAATAAAATACTTATAGAAATAGCTAGGGCGTTTCTTTAAGTAGTTAAAGTAGTTTTTTATTAAAAATAGAAGAGTAATACTAATAATAATTTTATTAAGAATTTCTTTAAAAGTATTAACTTTATTATAAATTTTAATAAAACTATTAGCTTTATTATTTTAAAAAGTACTTAAAATAATAAAATAATAAAATTAATTTTTTTAATATTATTAAAGAACAATTTAATACTTATTAACTTATAAAAATATAAACTTTATAAAAGCTAAAGTATATAAATTTTACTATTAACTAAAATAAATTTATAAGGGCCTTACTATTTTTTTTTATATTATATATAAACTATAAATTAAAGTAGGAAGTTTATAATTAAAGTAGAGTTAGGACTATTACGTATATTAAGGGTATTTTAGACTTATTAACGTATATAGTACTAGTAGACCTTTTTAGTTACTTTATAAATTATAGTAGTTTTTTTTAAAAGTTTTGATAAGGATATAAAGTTATTATTTATTCTTAAATATACTTTAAAAATAAAAAGAGTCAGTATAAAGCTATTAGAACTAGTAGTATTATTGATTACTTTAATAGTTACTTAAAAGTATATATTATTACTTATATTAGGGTTTTTATTATTAATAATAAAAAAGACTCTATATAGTATAGTATAATACTATTTAACTTTATAAATTAAATAATAAACTTTAATTAAATTATTAATAAAAGTAATATTAAAGGCTTAAGTACTACTATAGAACTCTATAATTAGTGGTTAGCTTAGTGGTTAAGAGCCTGCCCGACCCTACTTCGCAAGAGGTAGAGGTAGTAGGTTTGAATCCTGTGCTGCCTAAAGGGTTTTTTATACCCTAACTATGCGTTACGCGCCTATATAGTACGGTAAATCAGAGTTTTTAGGGGTGGGGACCCTACTACTCTAATTAACTACACTAAATAGCCCGTGCGCTACTTTTTATTAATAAGAGTAGGCGGCCCCTACTAGGCTATATATAGTATACAGTACTTTTCTTTATAAGTAGGTATCCCCTAACTTAGACTTAGATAAACCTTTACGTAAAACCTTTACTACTTTTATACTAAATAGTTATATATTTTCCCTACTAGGGTTTTTTTATATACCCTTTACTAGAATATTATTTACTTATAAGAGGTTAAAAGCCTACTACTTAGTGGATTTCTAGTTTATAATATAGGCATACTTATAGAACAATATAACACATATATATAGAACTCTATAAACCTAACGTTAATATTTAAATTTATAATAAAGTTATTTAAAAGTTTTTAGTATATATTAATTTAGTTCTTTTTAAAGCCGTTTTATATATTTTTAATAAAGATACTTTTTAAAAAGTAAGTAGTAGTAAATACTATTACTATATTAACTATATATAAAGTAAAGTACTTATTATTATTTATAATATTAATAATAACTTTATAGTTAAAGTTATAGTTATTATAAAGGGTAAATTTAAAGTATAAAGGTACTAAACTATTAAATTAATATTAGTAGTAAATTTAGTTAAAGGCTTTAATTATAGAGATTTTAATAGGGTATTAAGTTTTTTATAGTATATTATAAAGCTTTTAAATAAAAGGGTAGTTAAAATAGTAATATAGGTATTAAGGTTTAGTATTTATTAAGTAGTAGTAAGTAAAGAATTCTTTATTATTAAGAAAAAGCTATAAATAGCTTTATTATTAAATAATAGAGATAGTAGTAGTATTTTAATATAGTTTATATTATATATTATTAAAAATAATACTAAATTAATTTATATTATAAATATTAAAAAAGAATAGAGTATTTATAGGTATAATATAAGAAGTAATTATACTAAAGGATATACTTATATTAATTAATTCTATTAAAGTAATTAAATATTTATTTTAAAATATAATAAAAACCTTTTTTATAGTTTTGTATTTATTTTAAGTAGTTATTTTATCTAGACATTTCTATAAGTTATTTTAAAAAGAATATACTATAGCTATATATTACTAAATAGTATAATTAAATAGAAGTATTTAATAGAGTATATTTAGTAGCTTTAACCCCCTCTAGCTTTTAACACTTCTACTTACCTACCCTTTTTACAGTAATAATAATAATACTATTACTAATAAGCGGCAATATATTACTTAAAAGAGTTAATTATTATTAAATAGTAAAAAGTAGTATTTTTTATAAAAAAGTTAAAAATATAGTAGTTATTAACTTAGTTAATTATAGTACTAGTAGTAGTAGCTTTAGTATTAAATACTATTATATAGTATATATAGTCTATACTACTATTTATTTACTTATATATTTTATTATTATTTTTAAAAAACGTTTTAGTTTTAAAGAAAGTATTATAGTATTTAAAACAAAAGTTAGTACTTTTATATTAAGTTAAAAACTAAAAATATCCTTTATTTAAAGTATTTTAAATATACTTAAATACTCTATATTATTTATAAACCTTATTATACTTTTTTTACTTATAATTAATAAATTAGTAGTTTATTTTACTATAAATATAGTACTTTATAAGGCCTTTATAAAAGAGTATAAAGTAACTATTAGTACTATAGTATTAATTATAACTATAGTAGTTAAATTTACTACTTTAAAAGTAGTTATTAGTATAGCTACTACTATATTAATTATTATAAAAAAAGTATTAAAAGGCCCTATAGACTTTATAATAAATTAGTTAGTACTAGAGTTACTATTAGTAATATTTATAATAAAATAAAAGTTAGTAATAATACTATTAATTAATTCTTTGGACTTAAGAAGCGCGTTAGTAATATTTAAAGCGTTTTAGTAAGTAGTAAGTAGTTAAGTATAAAGAGTTTAATTACTTTAAAAGTATATATTAAGTATAAGTTAAATCTTTATTAACTTAAAGATTAATAAATTAAAGTACTTAACGCGGGTTTTACTATAGTTTCTTTATACTTTATTACTAAAAATAAAACTCTACTACTTAAAAAAGTACTATTAATAAAATTAAGGGGTTTTAAAGTAGTTTTATACTTATTTAATTAAGTTAATAAAAGCTTTTTTTTCCTCTCTACTCCCTTTAGAGTAACTAATAGCCTATAGGCTATATATTCTAGGGAATAGCTATTTAGTTACTTACTTTATTAATCATTTTTATTTAATAAATAATACTTAAATTTACTTACTATAACGTAACTTTTATAAATTTAAAGTAATAAGTATTTTTAATTAATTTTAACTACTAATTACGCTATTAATACTACTAAAACTACTAATACCTTTTTTAACTATTTTTTTAAACTAATTAAATTTAAATTAAACTATACTATTACTTTTGTTAGTTATTATATTTCTTTATAACTAATATACTATTATTAACTATATAGCTATAGTTAGTTTAACTACTTAATTTTATTATTATTAGTATTTATTTTAATATTACTTTACTAAATATACTAATATTAGTTCTTTAGGGCTTTATAATACTAATAACTATGTTTTTTAGTTAGTTAAAGTATTTATAGTTATTTTTAAACTATAGAAAGTTTATAGTAGTTTTATTAACCCCCTTTAGGGTAACTAATAGCCTATGGGCTATATACTCTAGGGAATAGCCGTCTAGCTACCTACTTCGTTAATCTTTTTTATTATTAACAGCACTCGAATTTACCTACTATAACGCAGCTTCTACGTATTTAAAGTAATAGGTGTTTTTAATTAATTTCACAGACTACTAATTACGCTATTAACGCCGCTAAAACCACTAACACCTTCTACCGTCCCTTTAAACCTATTAAATCCGATTTAAACTAAACCGTTCCTTTTTTTAACTATTAAATCCCTCTACAACTAACGCGCCGTTATTATAAACTGCGCTATGGCTAGTTAACCCAATTAGACTACTTTTCCCTACGCTTATTAGTAGACGTTTTAATATACCTTATTAAACGTACTAGTTTTGTAACTCTAGGGGATCTATAGTTATTATTACTACCTCTATTACTTACTTAAAGTAGTATGAGTTATTTTTTAAAAATAGTAAGTTTAAAATTTAACTTAGCGTTAAATTAGTTAATAGAACTAGTTTAATAGTTTTTATCTAGACTTTATTACTACTAGTTTAAAAAAGGTAAAGGCTAAAAATAGTAATTTAGATTTTTGTGCTTAAGGGTTAGGCTAGTTAACTATACTATATATTAATAGTAGTAATACTAAGCTATATAGCTGCGTTACTAAGCTAGTTAATATTGTTTTTAACTATAGTAACTAAGTTGTAGTATTTAGTATTTAGTAGTAGCTAGGGGACTTTTATAAGTATAGTATTTTTTACTATTTTATTAAATTATTAGGAATGTAGAAGATAGGAGGAATTAATAAAGGGCTTACTTATAGTAGTGCCTTTTTCTTTAATTATAAACGCGACTAGGGTTTATTAGGCCCTATGCGTAGCGTGATCCGGCCAAAGGTTTACATAAGTTAAGGTTTATTTTAATATTACTACCTATTAGTAATAGTATTATTATTATTACTATAGAAAGGGTAGGTAAGTAGAAGTGTTAAGAGTTAGAGGGGGTTAAAGCTACTAAATATACTCTATTAGATACTTCTATTTAATTATACTATTTAATAATATATAGCTATAGTATATTCTTTTTAAAACAACCTATAGAAATGTCCGGACGAAACAACTACTTAAAAAAAACACAAATAGTAGTTTTATTTTATAATTTATATATTATTATATTTACTTTAAGTTAATTTTTAGTAGTTTAATAGTTTAGGGTATTAATTATAGTAGAGAATACTTTTAATTTATTTAAAAGGTTATTTTAGTTAAGTATTAAATTAGTATTAGAGTATATATTTAGGTTAAAGAGGTAGTTATAGTTTTTTTTATAGTTTATTTTAATTTATATAGGAATAAAATAGTATTTATTTTAGTTATAAAGAGAGTTAATAAGTAACGTTTTATTAAATATCATAGTAAGTAGTTTATTTCATTAAGTACTTTAGGTTATTATATATATAAATATATAAAAAATAAAGGAATTAATAAAAACTTTACTTATAGTACTTTTTTCTTTAACTATTTATGTTTTTTTATAGTATTTAGTACGGATATTTCAATAAGGGGTTTTAAAAAGAATATATTATAGCTATGTATTTTTAAGTAGTATAATTAAATAGAAGTATTTAATAGAGTGTATTTAGTAGCTTTAACCCCCTTTAGTTTAAGTAGTCTCGAGTAGAGTTTAGTAGGGCGTACGTACTTTAACAATTCCGCTTACCTACTCTTTTTATAGCAATAACAATAATACTATTACCGATAGGCGGTACTAAACATATTAAAACAAACCTTTACTTATACGAACCTTGAGCTGGATTACGCGTAGGGCCTAACGAGCCCTAGTGGCGTTTACTATTAAAGAAAAAGGCACTACGAGTAAAGCCTTTATTAATTCCTCCGTCTTCCATACACCTATACAAACAATAACCCTTAAAGTTAAAAGTACCCTATTAAGTAAACTACTTACTATAATATCTAAAAAAAAGATTCCTACTCTATCTACTTAGTACTAGAATATATACTAAAACGTAACTCTATAAATATTAACTAACTATATAAGCTATAATAAGTACTTTATAACTAAAGGGGTTAATATAATTAACTTAACCTATAACTAATAAGAATTCTTTAATAATAATAAAGTAAAGCTTACTATTACTAGAATTTACTACTATAAAACTACTAGTAATAGCTATAATACTTAAATAACTATAAATAACTTATACTAAAGGAATTAAGTTAATATAAAAACCCTAAATACTAAAAATAACTATAAATACTTTAATTAACTAAAAAACGTAGCTACTAGAGTCTTATTAGCCTAAATAGCTAATATTAGTATATTTAGTAAGGTAATATTAAGACGGATACTAATAATAGCAGGGAGCAACTAAACCAGCTATAGCTGCGCAGCTAAGGGAAGGGATAGTTTAGTTTAAATTAAATTTAATAAGTTTAGAGGGACGGTTTAGAAAGGCATTAGTAGTTTTAATAGTATTAACAGCGTTAATAGTATAATTAGTAGTTTGTAAAATTAATTAAAAATACTTATTACTTTGAATCTATAAAAGCTGCGTTATAGTAAGTAAATTTAAGTACCGTTAACTAACAACAAAAAAGATTAATAAAGTAGGTAGCTGGACGGTTCCCTAAAGCACGTGGCCCGTAGGCCGTTAGTTACTCTAGAGGGGGTTTCTTTAACTATAAATACTACTAAAACTTATTAAACTTTATAGTATATTATAGTACTATAATATAGTATAATTTAACTAAAAGTTATATAAGTTAAAGTTTATTTTAATATTAGTACTTATTAATAATAGTATTATTTGTGTTTTTTTTAAGTAGTTGTTTTGTCCGGACATTTCTATAGGTTATTCTAAAAAGAATACACTATAGCTATATATTATTTAATAGTATAATTAAATAAAAGTATCTAATAGAGTGTATTTAGTAGCTTTAACCCCCTCCAGCTCTACTAAGTAGTCTTAAGTAGAACTCGGCAGGACATATATACCTTAACACTTCTACTTACCTACCCTTCCCGTAGTAATAAATATAAATATAAACATACCAGTAATAATAATAATACTATTACTAATAAGCAGTACTAAACAGTCTAACTAATATATTAAAACAAACCTTTACTTATACAAACCTTTAACTAGATTACACTACAGGCACTATAACGTACTATAAAGCCTAATAAGCCCTAGTGGCGTTTATAATTAAAGAAAAAGGCACTACAAGCAAGCCCTTTATTAATTCCTCCTATTTTTTATATTCCTATACACCTAATAATCCTTTAAAGTAATAAAATAGCAAAAAACACTATACTTACAAAAGTCCCTTAGCTACTACTAAATACCAAATACCATAACTTAGTTACTATAGTTAAGAACAATATTAACTAACTTAGTAACACAGCTATACAACTTAGTGTTACTACTATTAATATATAGCGCGGCTAGGTAGTTTAACCCTTAAATACAAAGATCTAAATTACTATCTTTAACTTTTACCTTCTTTAAACTAGTAGTAATAGGGTCTAAATAAGAACTATTAAACTAGCTCTATTAGTTAATTTAACGCTGAGTTAGATTTTAGATTTACTATTTTTAAAAAATAACTAATACTACTTTAAATAAGTAATAAAGGTAGTAATAATAACTATAGATCCCTTAGAGTTTATAAGAGACTAGTACGTTTAATAAGGCCTAGTAATATATTAAGATGTCTACTAATAAGTATAGGGAAAAGTGGTTTAATTGGGTTAACTAGCTGTGGCGCGGTTAAGGGAAGGGATAGTTTAGTTTGGATTGGATTTGATAGGCTTAGAGGGATAGTTTAGATGGTTGGGCGTATAGGAGGTGTATAGGAGGCGTTAGTAGTTTTGGCGGCGTTAATAGTATTAATAGCGTAATTAGTAGTTTACTTTAAAATTAATTAAAAATACTTATTACTTTAAATTTATAGAAGCTACGTTATAGTAAGTAAATTTAAGTACTGTTTATTATAATAATAAAAAAGATTAATAAAGTAGGTAGTTAGATAGTTATTCTCTAGAGTACGTGGTCTGTAGGCTATTAGTTACTCTAGAGGGGGTATAATAGTATTATTATTATTACTAAAAGAGTAAATAAGTAGAAGTATTAAAGTATATATACTTTATTAAACTTTATTTAAAACTATTTAGTAAAGTTAAAAAGAACCCCCTCTAGGGTGACTAACGGCCCACGGGCTACGTGCTCTAGGGAACCGTCCGGCTACCTACCTCGTCGATCTTTTTCATCACGGCACTCGAATTTACTTACTGTAACGCAGCTTCTATGGATTTAAAGTAATAGGTGTTTTCGATTAATTTCGACTACTAATTACGCCGTTAACGCCGTTAACGCCGCTAAAACCACTAACGCCTTCCGTACGCCTCCCGTACGCCCGACCATTACCGTTCCTCTAAACCTATCGAATCCGATCCAAACCGAACCGTCCCTTCCCTCACAGGCCGCGCAGCTACGGCTGGTTCAGTCGCTCCCTACTATCATTAGCATCCGTCTCGACATTGCCTCGCCGAACATACTGATATTAGCTATTTAGGCTAATAAGACTCTAGCAGCCGCGTCCTTTAGCTAGTTAAAGTACTTATAGTTATCCTTAGTATTTAGGGTTTTTATATTAACTTAATTCCCCTAGCGTAAGTTATTTATAGTTGTCCGGGCGTTATAGCTGTTACTAGTAGTTTTATAGTAGCGGATTCCGGCAATAGCAAGCTTTACCTTGTTGTCGTTAGAGAATTCCTACTAATTGCGGGTTAAGTTAATTGTATTAACCCCCTTAGCTACGAAGTACTTGTTATAGCTCACGTAGTTAGTTAACATTTATAGGGTTACGTTTTAGTGTGTATCCCAGCGCCAGGCGGACGGGGCGGGGATCTTCTTTCCAGACATCGTGGGTTATTATTTGTATAGGTGTGTAGAAGATGGAGGAATTGACAAAGGCTTCACTCACAGCAGCAGTGCCTTTTTCTTTAATAGTGAACGCCACTAGGGCTCGTCAGGCCCTACGCACAGCGTGATCCGGCCAAAGGTTCGCACAAGCAAAGGTTTGTTTCGACATCGCCGCCTATTGGTGATGGCATTGTTGTTATCGCTGGTACGTCCACGTCCACGTTTACCGCCACAGCAGGAAGAGCAGGTAAGCGGAATTGTTAAGCTAAGGTAGAGCTAGAGGGGGTTAAAGCTACTGGATACACCCTATTAGATACTTCTATTCAATTACACTACTTAAAAATACATAGCTATAATGTATTCTTTTTGGAACCCCTTATCGAAATGTCCGCACTAGACACTACAAAAAAAACACAAGTAAAGTTAAAAAGAGTTAAAGTTATTAAATATACTTTGTTAAATACTTTTATTTAATTATATAACTTAATAATATATAGTTATAATATAGTTTTTTAAAACTCTTTATAAAAATGTTTATATTAAATACTATAAAAATATATAAATTAAATTAATAAAAAAAAAGTAAATAGTAAAGTAAAAATAGTTATAATACTAAACTAAAATTTAATTTTTTAGTATAAAGAAAAAAGTAATATAAGTTTAACTTTTATTAATACTAATAAGTTTATAATAGTACTAAAAAATATAAAGTTTTATATTAATTAAATTATATTAATTACTACTATATTTTATATAGTATAGCTATTAAAGTTTTTTTAAAGTAAAGCCCCTAGGGACTTTTATTAACTATACTACGTAGTTTATATACTACTTTTAACTAATAAAAGTAAGTAGCCCCTACTAGGCTATATATAGTATATATATACCTTTTTTTATAAAAGTAGATATCCCCTAACTTATACTTAATATACCTTTACTATATAACCTTTACTATTTACTCTATTTAATAACTATATATTTTTCCTACTAGGTTTTTTATATACTTTTTACTAGAATATTTACTTATAAAAAGTTAAAAGCTTATTACTTAGTAAATTCTATATTTATAATATAGGTATACTTTTAGAATAATATAATATATATATATATATATATATTATACTTTTATTAATAAGTTTAATAAAGTTAATTAATATTTTTAGTATAAATATATTTATTTAGTATTAAAATATATATTAAAGTATAATTTTATAAATATTAATTAACTATATAAAATATATTAAATATAGGTAGTTAGCTTAGTAGTTATAAGCCTACTTAACCCTACTTTATAAAAAGTAGAGGTAGTAGGTTTAAATCTTATACTACTTAAGGGTTTTATACTTAACTAAGTATTATACACTTAAGTAGTATAGTAAAATTAGAGTTTTTAAAAGTAAAAACCCTACTACTCTAATTAACTATACTATATAGTCTATATACTACTCTTAATTAATAAGAGTAAGTGGCTTTTATTAAGCTATATATAGTATATATATATACTTTTTTTATATAAGTAAGCATCCTTTAACTTATACTTAATTTATTTTTATATATAATCTTTACTTATTAACTTATTAAATAATTATATATTCTTTCTATTAAATTTTTTATATACTCTTTATTTAAATATTTACTTATAAAAAGTTAAAAGCCTACTACTTAGTAGATTCTTTATTTATAATATAAGTATACTTATAGAATAATACAATATATATATATATAAACTATATTAAGTACTTTATAATTAAAAGAATTAATATAATTAATTTAATTTATAATTAATAAAAAAGATTTAATAATAATAAAGTAAAGTTTATTATAATAAAAGTTTACTACTATAAAACTATTAAAAATAATTATAATACTTAAATAACTATATATAACTTATACTATACCCCCTTTAAGATAACTAATAGCTTATAGGCTACGTACTTTAGGGAATAGCCGTTTAGCTACCTACCTTATTAATCTTTTTTACAGTACTTAAATTTACTTACTATAACGCAGCTTCTATAAATTTAAAGTAATAGGTATTTTTAATTAATTTCACAGACTACCAATTACACTATTAACGCCACTAAAACCACTAACGCCTTTTATATACCTCCCGTATACCCGACCGTTTAGTAGACCGTCCCTCTAAACCTATTAAATCTAAACTAAACCGTTCCGTTACTTCCCTTAGCCGCGTAGCTACGGCTAGTTTAGCTGCTCTTTACTATTATTAGTATCTATCTTAATATTCATACAGGCCTTACTAAATATACTAATATTAGCCCTTTAGGGCTTTATAATACTAGTAGCTACGTCCTTTAGCTAGTTAAAGTATTTATAGTTATTTTTAAACTATAGGAAATTTATAGTAGTTTTATTTTATAATTTATATATTGTTATATTTATTTTAAGTTAATTTCTAGTAGTTTAATAGTTTAGAGTACTAAATATAGTAAGAGATACTTTTATATTATTTAGGAAGTTATTTTAGTTAAGTATTAAATTAGTATTAGGGCCTATATTTAGACTAAAGAAGTAGTTGTGGCCTTTATTATAGTTTATTTTGATTTATATAGTAATAGAATAGTATTTATTCTAGCTATAGGGGGAGTTAGTAGGTAACTTTTTGTTAAATATTATAGGTTATTATTATATATATATAGAAGACGGGAAGAATTAATAAAGGCCTTATTTATAGTGCTTTTTTCTTTAATAGTAAATACTACTAAGGCTTATTAGGCCCTATAGTATATTATAGTACTTGTAATTTAACTAAAAGTTTATATAAATAAAGGTTTATTTTAATATATTTAGTACTATCTATTAGTAATAGTATTATTATTATTACTAAAAGGGTAAGTAAGTAAAAGTATTAAAAGCTAAAGGGGGTTAAAACTACTAAATATACTTTATTAAATACTTTTATTTAATTATACTATTTAATAATATATAACTATAGTATATTTTTTTTAAAATAACTTATAGAAATATTTATATAAAATAACTACTTAAAAAAAAATATAAATAACTTATACTATAAAAAATTAAATAGTATAAAAACTATAAATATTAAAAATAATTATAAATACTTTAATTAATTTAAATATATAATTATTAACGTTTTAATAATTTAAATAATTAATAATAATTTATATAATAAAGTTTATATATTATAATATTAAAATATATATTAATATATATATTAAATTTTTTAAACTTAATATAATAAAATATTATATAATATAATATAATATAATATAATATAATATAATATAATATAATATAATATAATATAATATAATATAATATAATATAATATAATATAATATAATATAATATAATATAATATAATATAATATAATATAATATAATATAATATAATATAATATAATATAATATAATATAATATAATATAATATAATATAATATAATATAATATAATATAATATAATATAATATAATATAGTTAATAATTTATAAATTATATATTTTAAAAAGTTTTTTTTATTATAGTATTTAAATTTATTTATTATAATATAGTTTTTATAAATTTAAAGTAATAAGTATTTTTAATTAATTTTATATATTATTAATTATACTATTAATATTATTTAAACTATTAAAACTTTTAAATATTTTTATATATTTTTTTATTTTATTATTAGATTTATTTAATATAAATTAAAGTTTTTATTACTTTTTTAATTATATAATTATAATTAATTAAATTACTTTTTAATATTATTAATATTTATTTTAATATTTTTTTATAAGATATACTAATATTTATAATTTTTTAAAACTTTATAATACTAATAACTATACTTTTTAATTAATTAAAATATTTATTATTATTTTTAATTTATAAAAAATTTATAATAGTTTAATTTTATAATTTATATATTCTTATATTTTTATTAAATTAATTTTTAGTAGTTTAATAATTTTAAGTATTAAATAAAGTAAAAAATACTATTATACTATTTAAAAAGTTATTTTAATTAAGTATTTATTAATATTTTCTAAATAAGTATTTTATTTAAATATTTCTATAAGTTATTTTTAAAGAATATACTATAGTTATATATTATTAAGTAGTATAATTAAATAGTAGTATAATTAAATAGTAGTATTTAATAAAGTATATTTAGTAGCTTTAACCCCTTTTAATTTTTAATAATTTTATTTATTTTTTTTATTATAATAGTAAATATAAATATAAATATAAATATATTAATAATAATAATAATATTATTATTAATAAGTAGTAATATTAAAATAAACTTTTATTTATATAAACTTATTATTAAATTATACTATATTATAGTACTATAATATACTATAGGGCTTAATAAGTCCTAAAAGGAATTATAATTAAAGAAAAAGATATAACTATAAGTAAGCCCTTTATTAATTCCTTTTATTTTTTATATTTTTAATAATTTAATAAAATAGTAAAAACTACTATAAATATAAATGTCCCTTAGTTACTAAATACTAAATACTATAACTTAGTTACTATAGTTAAAAATAGTACTAAGTAACTTAGTAATATAGCTATATAGCTTAGTATTAATACTATTAATATATAGTATAACTAGTTAGTTTAACTTTTAAGTATAAAGATTTAAATTACTATTTTTAGTTTTTACCTTTTTTAAACTAGTAGTAATAAAAACTAAATAAGAAATATTAAATAAAACTTATTAGTTAGTTTAATACTAAGTTAAATTTTAAATTTACTATTTTTAAAAAACATTTAGTACTACTTTAAGTAAGTAATAAAAGTAGTAATAATAACTATAGATCCCTTAGAGTTAAGAAATTAATATATTTAATAACGTATATTAAAACATCTAGTAATAAGTATAAAAAAAGTAGTTTAATTAAGTTAACTAGCTGTAGTATAGTTTATAATAATAGTATAGTAGTTATAGAGGGATTTAATAGTTAAAAAAAGGAATAGTTTAGTTTAATTTAAATTAAATTTAATAAGTTTAAAGGGATAGTAAAAAACGTTAGTAGTTTTAATAGTATTAATAGTATAATTAATTAAAAATACCTATTACTTTAAATCTATAAAAGCTATATTATAATAAGTAAATTCAAGTACTATAATAAAAAAGATTAATAAAGTAAATAGCTAAATAGCTATTCTTTATAGTATATAGCCTATAAGTTATTAATTACTCTAAAGAGAGTATTTAATTAAGTATTAAATTAGTATTCAAGTTTATACTTAAGTTAAAAAAGTAATTATAGTTTTTATTATAGTTTATTTTAATTTATATAGTAATAAAATAACTATAGTATTTATTTTAACTATTAAAGAATTAATAAATAACCTTTTATGAAATACTATAGTAAGTAGTTTACTTAATAAAGTACTTTAAGTTATTATATATATAAATATATAAAAGATAAAGAAAATAATTAAAGACTTTACTTATAGTAGTAGTATCGTTTTTAATAGTAAACACTACTAAAGTTTATTAAACTTTATATATAATTTAACTAAAAGTTTATATAAGTAAAGGTTTATTTTATAATATTAGTTATATTTTCTAGTACTACTTATTAGTATTAGTATTATTATTATTACTAAAAGAATAAGTAAATAGAATTATTAAAGTATATATACTCTACTAAGCTTTACTTAAAACTACTTAAACTAAAGGAGTTAAACTTACTAAATATACTTTATTAAAAACTTTTACTTATTATACTATTTAATAATATATAGTTTTTATAGTTTTTTATAGTATTTTATATAAATATTTTAATAAAGGGTTTTAAAAAAATATATTATAGTTATATATTTCTAAGTAGTATAATTAAATAGAAGTATTTAATAAAGTATATTTAGTAGCTTTAACTCCCTTTAACTCTACTAAGTAGTTTTAAGTAAAGCTTAGTAAAGTATATATATATTAATACTTTTACTTACTAACTCTTTTTATAATAATAGTAGATATAGATGTAAATATAAATATACTCATAATAATAATAATACTATTACTAATAAGTAGTAATATTAAAATAAACCTTTATTTATATAAACTTTTAGTTAAATTATAGGTACTATAATATACTATAAAGCTTAATAAGCCCTAGTAGTATTTATAATTAAAGAAAAAGACACTACTACTATAAGTAAGGTCTTTATTAATTCTTTTTATTTTTTATATTTCTAAAAATCTAATAAAATAGTAAAAACTACTATAAATATAAAAGTCCCTTAGCTATTAAATACTAAATACTATAACTTAGTTACTATAGTTAAAAATAATATTTAGTAGTATAGTAAAGTAGCTATATAGCTTAGTATTAATACTATTAATATATAGTATAACTAACTAGTTTAACCCTTAAATATAAAGATTTAAATTACTATTTTTAACCTTTACCTTTTTTAAACTAGTAGTAATAAAAATTAAATACAAAATATTAAACTAAACCTATTAAATAATTAAATACTAAATTAAATTTTAAACTTACTCTTTTTAAAAAATAACTAATACTACTTTAAATAAGTAATAAAAGTAGTAATAATAACTATAGATCCCTTAGAGTTAAGAGACTAGTACGTTTAATAAGGCTTAATAATATATTAAAACGTTTACTAATAAGTATAGGGAAAAGTAGTTTAATAGAGTTAACTAGTTATAGTATAGTTAAGAAAAGTAATAGAATAGTTTAAATTAGATTTAATAAATTTAAAGGAATAGTTTACTAAATAGTTAAGTATATAAAAGGTATATAAAAGGCATTAGTGTCCTTAGTATCCCTAAGCGACTACTTAACTATAGATAGGTTACTAGTAAAGACCCTATTACTAAGGACCCCCCCCCCCCCCCCTCAAGTAACTAACAGCCTACGGGTTACATATAAGTAATAATTAACTACCTTTTTAACTTTTGTTATTAGTTAGTAATTATAGTTAGTATATAAATTTACCTACTATAACGCAGCTTCTATAGATTTAAAGTAATAGTAGTATTTAATTAATTTTAAAGTAAACTACTAATTACACTACTAACACTACTAAAACTACTAATACTATCTATACGCCTCTATATACCCCCGCGCCTAACTATTACTATCCCTTTAAACTTATTAGATTTAATCTAAACTATCCCTCTACTTCCCTTAGCTATTAACCTTCTCTATAACTAATATACTATCTAGGCTATATCGCTATAGCTAGTTAATCTTATTTAAAAAATCTACCCTACCTTTATTAGTATACGTCTTAATATTTAAGCCTTAAGCTACTTACTAATTCCTAGTAGCTTCTTTTATACTATTAAGGGCCTTAATAGCTATAGTAGTAGTATCTATTATACTACTATACTAGGCTAGGGCTTTTAAGTAATACACCTACGCCCTAACTTCTTTTACTACGTTTTTAATTAACAGCTAGTATAGTTAATTATATAAGAGCTAAATCTATAAATCTAAGTAGTCCTTTAGTAGTAAGTAGTATTTAAACTTAGTAATAGCTACCTATATTTTAAATAAAAGGTCTATAAAGTTAGTACTACTATTAAAGCTACTAAGGCCTATATCTTTAGTAGCTTAACTAGCTTTAAAAACGTCTCTAAAGGCTATAACTAAAAGGCTAAAGCCCTTAGGTATTATATAGTTATTAAGTTATATTAAACTTATTATTAGTAAGTTTAGTATTTTAGCTTTAAAGAATTATTAAATATAAATCTAGAAGATAGGAGGAATTAAAAAAGGCCTTACTTATAGTAGTAGTGTCTTTTTCTTTAGTTATAAATACCACTAGGGCTTATTAGGCCCTATACACAGCGTGATCTAGCTAAAGGTTCGCACAAGCGAAGGTTTATTTTAATATATTAGTTACACTATTTAATACTACTTATTAGTAATAGTATCGTTATTATTACTATAACTACTACTATACTGCGCTTTATAGTATAAGAGTAGGTAGGTAAAAGTTATTTCTAAGTAATAACTTTAGGCGTTATAGTTATTAAAAGGGGGTTAATATTAGTAACGTATTTATTCTTTTTTTTAAATAACCTTTACCTATTAACTTACTAGATATATATATTAGTCTAAATATATTCTTTACTAGATCTTTTACTTAGAATATTTTTTACTTAGTAGATTTCTTTTTTTACTTTACTATAAGCGGTATTATAACTATAAAAATATATATATAAAAGGTATTAGTAGTTTTAGTAGTATTAATACTATAATTAATAGTCTACGAAATTAATTAAAAATGCTTATTACTTTAATTATATAAAACCTATATTATAGTAAGTAAATTTAAGTACTATTTATTAAATAAAAAGAATTAATAAAGTAGGTAGCTAAATAGTTTTTTAGAGTATATAGCTTATAGACTATTAGTTACTTTAAAGGGGGTAGTATATTAGCTATAAAGGGATATAATAGTTAAAAAAAAAAGAATAGTTTAGTTTAAATTAAATTTAATAAGTTTAAAGAAATAGTAAGATATATATAAAAGGCGTTAGTAGTTTTAGTAGTATTAATAGTATAATTAATATTCAAAATTAATTAAAAATACTTATTACGTTAAATTTATAAAAGCTATATTATAGTAAGTAAATTTATATACTAAAATAAAAGGTAAAGAAGTTAGTTAAAAAATAACTTAGCCTATAAAGTTACTTATATATAATATATAAACTATTAGTTAAAGGGAGGAAAAAGGGGTCCTTAGTAGTAAAGTCTTTATTAGTAACGCATTTATAGTTAAATAGCCTCTTAAAAATACTAAAAATATATTTATATTTATATTTATATTTGTATTTATATTTATATTTATATTTATATTTATATTTATATTTATATTTATATTTATATTTATATTTATATTTATATTTATATTTATATTTATATTTATATTTATATTTATATTTATATTTATATTTATATTTATACTTATATTTATATTTATATTTATATTTATATTTATATTTATATTTATATTTATATTTATATTTATATTTATATTTATATTTATATTTATATTTATATTTATATTTATATTTATATTTATATTTATATTTATATTTATATTTATATTTATATTTATATTTATATTTATATTTATATTTATATTTATATTTATATTTAATAAAGTAATAAAATAAAACTATTAAAATATATACTTTTTTAAATTTAAATTAGTTAAGTAGTAAAATATACTTAAATAAAAACTTAATTAAACTACTTAATAGTATATAACTATAATATATATATTCTTTTAATACTTAAAAAAGTATTTATAAAGTACTATAAAAATATTAAATATTAAATTTTATATAATATATAACTTACTATAGCTTTTACTACTTATATAAGGGGTAAGGAGTAGGGGGTAGGGGGGGGATAAATTTAACTTAAAGCTAATATCTACTAAGGGATACATGCAATCTAACAACCACTGTGGTCCTGCGCACTACTGCTGTCACACTATTATGCTGCCTATTGTACTGTTTATTCTCTATTGATTGCTTGTTTGCCCCCCTTGTTGACTTTCAAGCAAACGGACACAGTCTGTTGGCTCTTCCTCGCTGGAGCGCGACGTGCCTAGGATAATATAATCCTCACGCCGAGTTGTCTAACTCACCGTTCGGTTTGTTCCCCCCTCTTCACCACATCGTTGTGGCTGTCCTGTCTTCTAATACCGTCCAACATGCCCCAGTACCGTCACCGTCACCGCCACCACCCCGAGCAGCCGCCGCCGTCGAGTCTTCGCCTCCATGTTCGCCTCGGTTCCACTCCTCAGGAAGTACAGCCCCTTGAGCTGCGCTTCCACGGCTCGTGGCAGGCGCGTAGCCGACACTGGATCAGGGTCTTCTTTGTCCAGTCGCCCGCGTCACTAGCAGGACACACCCAGACACACGGCGATGCGATAGTCAACGACAACCACGACGACAACAAGCTTGACGACGGCTACGACGACGACGGCGGCTACTGCGATGCCGACGGCAGCCAGCTCCACAGTCAATTCGATGCTTCCACATCCCACAACCACCTCCCTAGCCAGATCGATAGCACTACAGCCGACGACGCCGACGACGACACGGATACCGATACGGACGTTGACTACCTTACAAACATTACGCATTCGTGGGCCAGATTAGGGGCAAGGTACAACGGAGGTGTCCCGTCGTCGGGCTCGTGCTCCCCACGCCTTGTCCATCTGTCCGAGCCAATTGACCTCACAACCACCGCCACTGTCGCTTCCGCTGCTACCCTGTCCCCTGGGCAGTACAAATGGCTAGTTCCAGCCTGTTGCGTCTTACTGGGAATCCTAGTCGTGCTGGCTGTGCTAGTCGCGCTCTCTCCATCCTGGTTCGCTCCTAGCCACAGGACAGTTTGGCCATCTCCCCCGCTCGCTCTAATCGCCCCGACAAAGGACTCACGGAGTCTTGACTACATAGCTTCCTTAGAGGTGGTCGTGAACAACTACCTCAGGGTCGTATCCTCTCTTATTGCACCCCTTACAGCAACGTGGCCACACGGCACACCAGAACCCGAGCCCGTATGGTCCCCGTTTTGGATTATCAGCCAACTCCACGATGAGATTCATAGTGCGTGCCGGACTGCTGGGAGTATCCAGCATGCCCGGAAATGGGACCCTGGGTCTGTATCTGGTATCAGACACGCAGGCTCGCTCACCAGCATTATCAAGTCCTGCGACAATGCAAGATCGCACCTTGCCGAGGCCGAAGACATAGTCTTGTTTCGTAATGATGGCCACCTTTTCCTCAGCCATACGCGCCTGACCCTCGCTGTCATCTGGTATCACTCGGAGCGTATCCATACACAGCTGTATTCACATACTGGCAACAAGCGAAATGAAACGGCAGACGCGATGGCGCACGCGCTGTTCGAAGCTATCGACGACTTAGAAGAACACCACGCCATGCTTGCAGACCCTATCGCAGATTTACTTTCACGTCTTACTACTGCCAAACAGGCCGAACAGAACGACATCCTCCTATTCCTCTCCACCCTTCGCACAGTACCAGACGTGTGTGATGCTCGCCTAGTATCCCCTGACCAGGTCATGTCTACTGCTGATCATGTCGAAGCTCGGCGAGCCTCCCTTCACGTGCTGCTCAGCTACCTCCTCCCCCGGCGCGACCACTATATTGAGGTCCTACGCGAGTCGATAGAACGCCTTGTCCATGCACGCCACGAGCTCCACGCACTTCGGACCACCTTAAATACAGTATTCAACAGCAACTTCAATACTTCACGTACTGTTTTCCAGGAGACAGGAAGCCATATAGAATGCTCTAGCTCAATATATCTCAGGACAGCACCAAAGCAAGCACACACGCAATGGTACTTTGAGGGCCACGAAACGGCCCAGGCCCGGCTTAAACAGCTGAGTAATACCATTCACAAGATCCAAGAGGAGTTGGTAGACATGGAGAACCGTTACCTCCTGACGGAGGCTCACATGTGGCCCAAGGAGTGGACAAAGGCGGCAGTGGCGGTAGAGGGCTCATTAGAGCAGTCGGGGCACAGGTGGGACCCAAACAAACACGAGGCGTCGTGGTGGGGTATGTTGACAGGGAAAGGTACAACATCGAGTGGCGAGAGGTGTAGATTGCTGTAACTTGCTGGTCTAGAGACTTAACGAAAATATCCAGGGACGGAATTGTCTTCTAGAGAGTGAACTATGAGCACTAACCACATCGCCATTCTACAGATCCTGGCCCCGTAGACTGCCCCAGGTTACGACATGTACATGTTGGTACCAGCTGGCATGCATCAGGGTGGCACAAGGACGGACGTGATAGCGAGGCGCGCGTACAGTTCTGAGGGGGAAAGTAATTAAGAGGCCAAGTGTAATTATTCTATCTAGCCGGCCACATCATTCAATACCACACATGATGGCCGCGAGCTCGTACAGTGAGTTCATCTCCTCGTCCAGCCGGCGCTCCCGTAACATAGCGTATTCACGCATCAAGTCCTCGTACTCAACCCGTGATTTGCCAGACGTAGATGCAGATGTAGATGTAGGCGCTGACGCGCGACTCCAATGCGGACACTCATCGACGGATACGCGCGCGTCCGCCCCTGGGCCATGATCCTCCTCCATCCCCTGCCAGTATTCCGATGGGCCGCCGACCAGGGAACCGCCGACCAGGGATGCAGCCTCGCCTGCCGCCGGCGAGGAAACGTAGACGGCGCACTCCGGCCCCTCCACGCGCTCCTCGAACTGGCCATGGTTTACTAGGGCACCGTCCCGTGAACCTTCGGCAGTGCCGTGGCTGGCTAGGCGCGACGACTTATTCTCGAGTGGCGTCGCGTCTTCGGTTCTGCCGACGGGGTCGGCCCAGGGATTGTGCATCGGATCGTTGAGTGAGGTACTGGCCGTGGATAAGAGAGGCAGTTCGGGTGTGCGGGGTTGGCGGGCTTGGGCTGGAGCCAGCGAAGGCAGGTGGTGGTCGACGCAGGTGTTTGCGGGCGCGGGCGCGGGCGCGGGTGACGGGTCGACTGGGGAGATGCTTTGTCGGCACACTATGCTTGACGGCTCCGGACTAGACGGCGGGGGAGGGGAAGAGGAGGGGACAAACCGACGGTTCAAGGGTGTGGCGAGGATGTGGTCCAACGCGGCATCCATGGGGTCTGGGTCCAAACGGGGTTCGGCATCGTCGATGCGCAGGCCCTCAAGCAGGCGGGCAAGCCCCGACGGAAGGTCTTTGTCAGGGGCGTTATCAGCCAACAGCTGCTGGCCGCGGGTGTTAAGTGTTGGGCCGAGTTCCCAGTGGTTTTTCATGTTGCACTGCTCGCGAAGCCAGGTAGCAAAGGCATACGGCTCGCACGGCTGTACCTTGTTGGTCCAGCAACGGTCGACAATGAGGCCCTCGCGGACAGCCAGGCGGACGAGGGAATGCACAAGGGCAGTGAATCGGGGTCGGATGATGCTCTCGAACTCGGGACCGTGCTCAAGGTTGCAAGAGCGCAGGAGATCGGACGTGAACGCGTCGCCATGGCCGTTGCCGGTATCACCGAGTTGGGAGAGGCAGCTGAGAACTGTGGCCTTCGTGTCGACACAGAAGGGGATGCCGGCGCGTTTGCGAGCCTTGGAGCCGGTGAACTCGGCGACGGGCAACCGGCAGACGGTCTATATGGTTCACGGTCGTCAGTTCTGCCCTTGGACTTGGGGGCTCTTGCGGGGCTAACTCACCGTTGATGAATTGGACAAGCACATGTTGGCGGTCGTGAGGGAGTCGCAAGGCGCCGTCTAGAGCTGGAGAGGGAGAGGAGGGGGCTACCAGTGTTGTTTCGAACAACGCTCCTTACAGGGAGGAGTAGAGAGCGCGAGGGATCGGGAAGAACAAGGAAAAAGATGGGCGGAATGGTAGAGGTCGAGCGTTTGGTAATCGTAGTATGCTGGGCGGCGTCGACAGTGGGTGGTCTGGTCACCAGAGTCCGTTGTGATCTTCTTTCCGCATGGTTAGACTCCACTAGAGTATGCCCATGCGTCTCGCGGGATGATGCCCTTGTCGGAGTGTTTGCGATGGCAACCATGCTGTCGCTGAGGGCTGTCTGGACTCTCTCCCGAGACATCAAACAGTGAGGGGCCCGAGCGAAGGGCGGTGACGGTGGGCGGTGGGCGGAGAGCGGCGGTAGATTCAGTAAACAAAATGTGACTGCTCTAGCGGTGCTGCTCCCCAGTAGGAGAACCACGTCGCTCGTTTCTGTAGATGCTGGTGCTGGAATGGTATCGTCTGCAGGCTTGGGCTTGGCTGGCTGATGTGAGACCGATGTGAGTCCTCCGCGCATATCCCCAGGCTGAGAACCGTCGGTGAGCAAGCCTACCAATCCACACCGTCTCCCTGACTCAGACGCTGGAGCGAGGGTATCGCAACATAGGTGAGCAGGTTCCTCCTATTACCATGCTTGCTGCCAAGGTGGCTCAGGACGGCGTGGTGCTGCCCCTTGTCCTCCTTGACGACTGTCGCTAGTTGGGAACCACTGAGAGGTCAAATAAAAGGTCCAGCCCATCAGGGCCGCCACGACTTCTTTAATCAACTTTGATCAACTTCGAACAACTGACAGGTGATCTCAGACTTCTTGGTGTGAAACGTCACCCAAGAGGTATTCCGTATCTTTTCTCACCTCTCGCATCAAGAGACAAGTGATAGCTCGGGCTCCACGGCGTGATAAGTCATCCAGACAGAGCCTCAGTTACCATCTCTTATTGCTACCCTTACTTTGTTTATTGTCTCGCATCGTCTCGTATCGTCTCGTGTCGTGTCATATCGTCTCGTGTCGTCTCGTGTCGTCTCGGGGGGAAACGTCTCCTTCGTGACCAGCAGCAGAGCAACACAGGGGAGGAGTCGCATGTTCCAGGGCGAAAAGTTGCTCTAGTGCATGTGGCCACCGTCTCTCACAAAAGAGAGAGTCGCATGTTCCAGAGCAAAAAGTTGCTCTGGGGCACGTGGCTACCGTCTCTCGCACAAGAGAGAGTCGCATGTTCCAGAGCAAAAAGTTGCTCTGGGGCACGTGGCCACTGCCTCTCACAAAGGAGGGAGTCGTGTATTCCAGAGCGAAAAGTTGCTCCAGAATATGCGACCATCGTCCTGCCCATCTGGCATGGCGCCTGTCTCCCGCCAGGGGTGACAATTTACCCCGCCCCGGCAAATGAAGCCGTGGGACTGTTGAGGACCGTGGTCCCAGGCGCCAACTGGCCCGGGCATCATGCGGGCCTCAACTTTGGCGTGCCTCCGATGCGTATCGTGGGCCGCTTGCTAATAGTGCTGCCATGCTCGTGCAGCTCCGCCGGGGGGCCAAGTCGCAGATGGGATAAAATCCAGGGCGCAGGAAACAGGTCGGTGGATTGTTGATGGACCGAACCGCGAGCGCGCCATCGGCTACCTGCATGAACCATGGAGATGGAACCACGGCCATGGAAACCCATCCCCGGTACCATTGTGTTGCTTGCTGAGTCTTCTTGTTTTGTGGGAAATCGTGAGGCTAGGCTGGCCCGGCCAGAGCCAGCACCTTCGTGTTCCATCCGTGACAATGCGTGAGGGTGAGATAAAATAACAGAGACATCTCGTGCAGAGGTCCATCATCTTAGCTGCTACTTAGAAACTTGCTCCAGGATTTACTTACCACACGCGCCGTCAATTCAGATTCAGGCAGATTTCGGGTTCCCATGGCTTCAAACCAACATCGCTCACAGCCCCAGGGCATTTCTGCTGAGTCCTTAGCCCTTATAGCGGGCTACCTCGACAAGAGAGACAGGAACACCAGAGAACAGCCAGTTCGTCCCGCTGGTCCCGTCGTGCGACAGGATCGCCCCGTCGGACAATCCGTATCAACAGGCCGGACGCCTGCTGCCAGCTCCCATTCCGGAGCAGCAGACCGGCACAACCGGCGTCCCCCCTCTCCTCGGCACGTCGTGTATCCCAGCCCAAGTTCCCAAAGCTCGAATGGCGACGACAGCGGCCCTTGTCCGCGGCTCCTCCCACTGGGCCTTAACGACATGCTGGGGTGCGCATGGAGCCTCTTGGGTGTCGTCATCATACTCTCGATCGTCTTTGTCGCGTATACAGTCAACAGCTGGGTCGTCGGCATTGGCGACGTTATCAGCGATTACGCAGGGGCCGGCGCCGAGTACGTGACGAGTACTTGCAAGCGCGCGTGCCTGGCCGTTAACTGGTGCAGCGCACCAATCACGGACACAAACGCGGACCTGAAGCGCAGCTACACAAACGCGGAGTACCGCCACGGGATCGCACTGCAGAGCCTCCAAAACGTCATCCACAGAGCCAACGATGACGCGCATAGACTCCCAACTATCAACAACGTTTTCTTGGAGTGTAGTAGCCACAGCACGAGCAACCCGGCCGATGGTTGTGCACTGTCGGTCGCTGTTGTCGAGAACCTAGATCAGGCTCTATCGGACTTCTTCAAGCGCCTGGATTATATCGATCGGTACCTCGAGAGGTTTATATTACTAGCCGAGGCCTACTTACAACACCCAGAAGGTAGGATGCCGTGTTACCTCCGCAAGGTGTTCAGGCAGGAGATGTGCCGTATGGACCATCTTGCAGCCAACACAGCAGCACTGCATGCGTGGTTAGACCAAGAGAGGGAGGCGCGCAACTCACTACGAGAAAATCACATGCTCTGGCAGGCTACAGGTATGTCGGTTACCCGCGTTAGCCGTAGCGTCTGCTCGCAGGTTCACAGCCTGATCACCTACCAGCAAGCCATTACCAAGTGGGATGCGGTCCGGGGCGACCCAATTGATGGCAGAGAAGACTTCCAGTCTGAACCTCGGCAACAACAGGACCTTACTGTGGTAATGACGGCTGCCGAACGTGCCGAGGACATAAGTCGCTTAGGTTGTCTCGGGACCATATCGTACATGGCAAGTATTGGTGACCTGCGGAAGTCGCTGGAGGTCGATGTGAGGGAATTGGACGAGCTGCTTGAAAGAGTCATGGAGATAGAGGCAAGTATGTGGAAATACGGGCTTGACGATCTGGTCAGTGTCGCCAGGGAGTATAAAGAATTGGTGGCGGAGCTATATCGCATCGGTTGACGTCGCATAGACAGTTGGAGGTGGGGGGTGCCGGATTATGCGCATATTCGTTGGGTTGCGACAACGTGGAGGCCTAAATCTGATAGGGGCTTGCTAGGGGACAGGTTCGAGGGACAGGTTAGAAGTATAGGTTTAAGGTGTTAAGTTACGCGTATATATAGTAAGGCGTTAAAAAAAGCCGGTAATTAAAATTATAAAATATGAAAATCCTAGTAAAATATAAAGTTTACTTTAATACTTATAAACTATAAGTAATTATTATATTTAGTAATATCTTTAGTATTTTTAAGTAGCTACTTAACTATAGATATATTACTAGTAAAGACTCTACTATTAAGGACCTCTTTTTACTCTCTTTAATTAATAGATTATATATTATATATAGTAATCGTTAGTATATAAATTTATTTACTATAATATAGCTATTATAGATTTAAAGTAATATAAGTATTTCATTAATTTTATGAACTGCTAATTATACTACTAAAACTTTAAAACTACTAATACTATTTATATACCTCTATAATTCTTTTAAATCTATTAAATCTAATTTAAACTATTCTTTTATCTCTTTTAACTATTAAATTCTTTTATAACTAATATACTATTATTATAAATTATATTATTATAGTTAATTAACTTTATTTAAAGAATCTACTCTACTTTTATTAGTATATATTTTAATATTTAAGCCTTAAGCTATAAACTAATTTTTAACTTTTTATATAGTATTAAGAGCCTTAATAGCTATAGTAGTAGTACTTATTATACTACTATACTAAACTAGGGCTTTTAAGTAACATACCTATACCCTAACTTCCTTTACTATATTTTAATTAATAACTAGTATAGTAAATTATATATAAGTTAAATTTATGAATTTTAGTAGTTTCTTAATAGTAAAATATAATTAAACTTAAAAATAGCTACTTATTTATATAATAATATAGTTTTAAAGTTAGTATTACTATTAATATTATTTAGTTTTTTATAATAGCTACTTTTACTAGTAAAAATACTTAAATCTTATGTAATAAATTATTTTAAGTAAAATATAAATAGTAAAAATACTATAACTAATATTAATGATAGGAAAAAAGTATAGTATATTTATAAGTAAAAATAGTCTTTAATTATGATGCTACTATAGCTAAAACGTTAATTATAACTTATATAAAAAGAGCTAATATACTAAAAATACCCTTACTTAAATAGCTTTTTAAAAACAGTATAATAACCCCCTTTAAAGTAACTAATAGTCTATAAACTATATACTCTAAAGAATAGCTATTTACCCCCTCTAGAGTAACTAACAGCCTATGGGCTACATACTCTAAAGAGTAGCTATCTAGCCACCTACCTTATTAATCTTTTTTATTTAATAAATAGTACTTAAATTTACTTACTATAACGCGACTTCTATAGATTTAAAGTAATAGGTATTTTTAATTAATTTTATAAACTACTAATTATACTATTAACGCTACTAAAACTACTAATACCTTTTATATACTTCTTTAGACCGTCCCTCTAAACCTATAAAATTTAATTTAAACTAAACCGTCCCTTTCCTTAGCCGTTACATCCCTCCGTAACTAACGCACTATTATTATAAGCCGCGTAACTATAGCTAGTTTAGCTACTCCCTACTATTATTAATATCCGTCTTAGTATTATTATATATAGGCCTTACTAAGTATACTAATATTAGAGTAGCTACTTAAGGTACTATAGATTTAGTAGCTACGTTCTTTAGTTAGTTAAAGTATTTATAGTTAGCTTTAGTTTATAAAATATATATAGTTCTATTAAACCTAGTATTTAAGTTAAGTATTATTTACTAAGTATTAAGTTAATTACTTATAGTTTAATAGTAGTAAATTCTAATAATAGTAAGCTTTACCTTTTCTTTATTAAAAAGTCTATACTAGTTTTAAGTTAAGTTAATTATATTAAGTCCTTTAATTATAAAGTATTTATTATTAGTTTTATAGTTAATTAATAACTATAAAGTTATATAGTAGTTATTGTTCTAGGAGTAGGGGCTAGTAGTAAGTAGCTTTTTATTAGATATTATAGGTTATTATTATGTATATATAAAAGATAGAAGGAATTAATTAAAGCCTTATTTATAGTAGTGCCTTTTTCTTTAATTATAAACACTACTAAGGCTTATTAAGCCCTATATATAGTATAATCTAGCTGAAGGTTTATATAAATAAAGGTTTATTTAAATATCGCTACTTATTAGTAATAGTATTATTGTTATTACTATAGGAAGAGTAGGTAAGTAGAATTATCAAAGTACATACGCCCTACTAAACTATACTTAAGGCTACTTAGTAGACCTAGAGGGGGTTAAAGCTATTAAATATACCCTATTAAATACTTCTATTTAATTACACTACTTAAGAATACATAGCTATAAAATATTCTTTTTAAAACCTTTTATTAAAATGTCTATAAAAGACTATAAAAAATATACAAAAATAGCTATTTAGCTACTTACTTTATTAATTTTTATTATGTAGTAAATAGTACTTAAATTTACCTACTATAGTATAACTTTATAAATTTAAAGTAATAAGTATTTTTAATTAACTTTAAGTACTAATTATATTATTAATACTACTAAAACTACTAATACTTTTTATATACCTTTTTAAATTATTATTAGATTATATAGTTTTAAGCCGCTAGTGCGTTATAATATATAGGTAGATTCTAGTATTTAAAAAGACTAATAGCTACTTTAGATTAATGTTTTACTAGCTTTAAAGGCTATAACTGCGTTTAGGGGCTTAAAGGCCTATAACGCTATTAAAGTAAAAAACGTATTAATAGCACTATAGACTATAGAATAAAAAGAAAAATATTAATATATATAAGATATATAAAATTTAATAATTAAAAGTCTTACTCTACTACCCCCTTTACTATATATAATAAATTATTTTAATATACTCTTTTAAATATAAAAATTACTATAAACGTCCTTTTAAGCCCTTAAAAAACTATCCTTAATAGTTTAGCTACTTAGTACTTATAGCTTTATAACTTTTAAATACTTATAAATACCTTAAATATATAAAAAGCTCTTAACTTAATATTTATATCCCTAAAGCCCCTTATTAGTAATACCCTGCTCTAAGAACTATAGTTTAGTAACTATCTAAAGTCTATTACTTACTATAGACTTAAGTTAAAAGTTCTTTACTCTTAAACTATAGAATTTAAAATAAATAAACTTACTATAAATATTCCTTTTTAAGTACTTTTAAATAAAAACCTCCTACTTTTATTTATAACTATAAATTACTACTATACTAAAATAATAACTAACCTTTTTAAAAAGGCCCTTAAGTACTATATTAACTCTTTATCTCTATACTATATAATAAAAGTAATATACTAAAAGTAAAAAAAGACTAAAAATACTATTATTCTTTAAATATAAAGTACTATTATTAAAAAACTTATAGTTTAGTACTACTTAAATACTTTAAAGTTAGTTATTTAAATTTAAAACCTTTATAAATACTTTAAATGAGTAGTTAGCTTAGTAGTTATAAGCCTGCCTAACCCTACTTTATAAGAGGTAGAGGTAGTAGGTTTAAATTCTACGCTACTTAAGGGTTTTTAAACTTAACTAAGTGTTGCGCGCTTAAGTAGTATAGTAAAATTAGAGTTTTTAGGGGTAGGGACCCTACTACTCTAATTAACTATACTATATAGCCCGTGCGCTACTCTTAGTTAATAAAAGTAAATAGTCCCTACTAGGCCGTATATAGTATATATATACCTTCCTTTATATAAATAAGTAAATCTTAACTTATACTTAACTTATCTTTACGTATAAGTTTTACTATTTAAAAAGTAGTTTTTAGCTATCCAGGAGGTACTCTACTTTTTTAACTAATAGGAGCTATAGGATCTAAACTATTAAAAGTCCTCCTTCTGCCTTGGCTTAGTGTAAATATTTTTACTACTTATAATAACGTTACATTGCTTTTTAATATTATACTACTATAACAATAATATCTTTTAATATACTAAAAAATTATAGTAATACTATAGAGCTTAATTATAAGGCTATTCTAAACCCTTTTAAGAGTAGTATTAATAGAGTCTCTATAGATTTAGTTTAATAGTTTTAGAACTATTTTAATAACTTTACTTAAGTTAATAGCTTTACAATTATTTATAAAGGTAGTAGTAACTTATATAATAGTAAAAATACCTTTTTTACTTTTATTATAACTATAATAAAGTATATTAAACTAAGGCTATGAGTAATATTAGTTAAGTACGTTAAAAATAGACTGCCTTTAAAAGGGTGTAGCCTTAGTAATAAAAAAGAAGAATTAAAAGTAGATATAGTTTTTTAAGTATTCTTACTATAACTATAGCCCCCTTTTTTTATATAGTAGCTTATTTAATATATTATTACTTTATATTATAGTAAACTACTTTTATTACTAGTTTCTTTAAGTATAATACTATTAAACTTTAAAAAGTTAAATTCGTTATTTATAATATTTATTCTAGTATAGTTTTTATTTAAAAGGATATTAATAATAAGTATTAGTACTTTTAGCTTTTTAAACTTAGTAAGTATATTATAACTTAGGTATTCCTTTATTAGCTTTAGTAATAGGGCCTAAAGTATTATATACTTTAGAGTAAGGATAATCCCGATATACTTAAAGCTATTCTTTAGACCTATTCTTTTTATAAGTAGATATAGCGTTACTTTTTAGAAGTTTTAAGTTTTAATAATATATATATAATTAACTAGTATAAAATACATTTATTCTAAGTTACTAAAACTATTAATATTAGCTCTCTATATAATACTACTTTTAGTTTAGTTTTTAATAAGTATAAAAAGAAGTATACTTTTTTTATTAAGTTATTTAATAAGTTATGTATTAAGGCTAGTACTTAGCTACTTTAAGTAGCTATAATAGACTTTAAAAATACTCTTTAAACTACTCTTATAGAGACCTTCTTCTTTATATAACTTTAACTTTATATTTTTTATATTAATATAAATATTAATACTAATATTAAGTATAAGTAGAAGGGTCCTAGTAGTTCTAGTGATATAGAGTTTAAGGTTCCTTTTAATAGTAACGTTTATAATAAAGCAGCCCTAGCTCTAGCTTTAGCTTTAGCTCTGGACCTAGCTTTAGTTACTTTATTCTATAATCCTTAGACCTATATACTTAATAAGCTTAGTTATATTAATAAGGTTTTAAATAAGTATTAGCTCTTTACTACTAAAGTTAAATATACTTTTACTAGTTTTTACTAGCTTTAAGTCTATATTATTTATACTAATACTAAGTAGAACTTTAATATAGTATAGTGCTAGTTATAGTAAGAGTTTACTAACTAAAACAATACTTTTAAGTACTTTAATAATATATACTACTTTTATTATTACTAGTAGGCTTAGTACTATATTAGTTAGTATAAAAACTTTAGTATATAAATTAACTCTTTTATTAAAACTACTTATAAGGATTTAAAGTTATATATAGTTATAAGTAACTTTAACCTTTTTAGTATTACTAAAGTAATTAATAAAATACTACTAAATAAGGAGTCTATATATGCTTTTAATAGTACTATTATAGAATAGTATACTTATTATAAGTATTTTTAGTAACTTTAGTTAGTAAGTATTACTAAAATAGTTAGTTATAAGGTCTTTAATTTTATAGTTTATTAGTATTAAATTATTTTAATAGCGATACTAAAGCTAAGTAAGAAAGTGCTTTTTTTAAACCTTTTATTCTATATAGGCTACTTTAAGTATTAGTATAAGTTTCTTTATAGTTATATACTTTTTAGTTTTATAAAAAAAAAAAGAGTTAATAAAGTGGTATATTAATTCTTAGTAGTAGCTACTATAGTCCTTAAATTTTTATAATATAATCTTTAAAATTAAGAACTTATATATTATAATTAGTACTTAAAGTAGGTTTTAAAATACTAAGTTACTAATAGTCCTTATAGTAATACTTTTAAGTAGTGTTATTAAATTACGTAGTTTAGAGCCGCTAGTACGTTGTAACGTATAAGCGGATTTTAGCGTTTAAGGAGACTAATAGCTACTCTAGAATAACGTTTCGCTAGTTCTAGAGGCTGTAGCCGCGTTTAGGGGCTTAAAGGCCTATAATACTATTAAAGTAAAAAACGCATTAATAGTACTATAGACCGTAGAATAATATATAATATTAATATATATAATATATATAAAATCTAATAATTAAGAGTTTTATTTTACTACCTCCTCTACTATATATAATTAATTATTTCTAAACTACTTTATTAAATACAAAAATCACTATAAACGTCCTTTTAACTCTTTAAAAAACTATCCTTAATAGTTTAGCTACTTAGTACCTATACCTTTATGACTTTTAAGTACTTATAAATACCCTTAATATATAAAAAGCTTTTAACTTAACCTCTATATCCCTAGAGCTCTTTATTAATAATACCCTACTTTAAAAGCTGTATTTTAGTAACTACTTAAAGTCTATTACTTACTATAGCCCTAAGTTAAAAGCCCTTTATTTTTAGACTATAGGATTTAAAGTAAATAAACTTACTATAAACGTTCTACTTTAAGTACTTTTAAGTAAAAACCTTTTACTCCTATTTAAAGCCGTAGATTACTACTATACTAAAACAATAGTTAATCTCTTTAAAAAGGCCCTTAAGTACTATATTAACTCTTTATCCCTTTACTATATAATAAAAGTAGAATACTAAAAGTAAAAAAAAGCTAAAAATACTATTATTCTTTAAATATAAAATACTATTATTAAAAAACTTAAGATTTAGTACTACTTAAGTACTTTAGGGCTAGTTATTTAAATTTAAAACTTTTATAAATACTTTAGACTTATAAAAGGTATACGTTATTAATATACTAACTAGCTTTATATTAACTACTTTACTACACCCTATAATAAGTAGCTTATAATAAAAGCCGCTATAGTTAAGTAGTTTATAATATAGGTTAATAATATATATAAAAGCTATACTATTAGGCTTAAAGTGACTTATAAAGAAGACCTATAGATTTATAAGCTACTTTACTCTTTTAACTACTTACTACTTTAATTCTAAACTAAAAGCTACTATATATTAATAAGTAATAGTTAGAATAACTATAGTTTTAATAAGGCTATTACTAAAATAACTACTATAATTAAATAAATACTAAAGACTATAGGATATAGAAGAAGTACTTAAAGTACTTTTACTATTAATAAAGTAACTCTTTATAACTTTTTAAAGTACTTTAATAATAAATATAATAATATTAACTTAAAGAAATTATAGAGTAAGGTTTTGTTAGTATCCCTAGTTCCCTTTACTCTATTAGCTCTTTTTTACCCTACTTATATAATACACCACTACTTTAAAAATTACTTTTATACTTTCCTAAAGTATACGTACACCGGGTAAAAGCTACTTAACTACTATTATAAGTAAGTAAAAAAAAACCTTATAAATAATAACTTATTAATTAAGTATATTAAGGAGATTTAAGGCTAGTAACTATATAGCTACTATATAGAGAGTCTTAAGTATCTACTAGTAGCTTTTTAGGCTACTTAAAGTAAAGTTTTTATACTATACCCTTTTAAAGACTCTTACCTCTTTAACTTTAGTATGTTTATTTATATATTTAAAAATATAAAGTATTTTAAGAACTTATAAACTATAGGTATAAAGGACTTTTTTTAAACTAGATTTAAGCCCCTTATAATTAATAAATATAGAAATATAAGTATATATATTATATTAGTTAACAGTATAAAGTTTAAATTATACTTTTATAATATTACTTTATATACGTTTATAGTAACTAACTTTATCTCTTATAAGTAACTCTATAAACGCGGGTACTAGTAGAATAAACGCTCTAAGTAGCTCTTTATACTATAAAGGTTTAACTATAGCCCTTTTAACTACGTTAAAACTATATATAGCTAAAGAGTATTAAAGTTTAATAAGCTTTTAAATAAGGCGCTATTCTATAAAGCCTTTATATAGGCTATTTAGTATACCTATACTCCTTATTAATAGTATAAATACTCTTTATATTAATAATAATCTTTAAAAGGTTCTAAAAAGACATAGTACTAGTAGCTTAGCTATTTAGGCCTTAAGCTACTTTACTACCTTAACTCTTTAGCTTATAGTATTTAAATTACTATTACTCCTATAAGTTAGGGGGTATTTAAAAAGACCCTTTTTAAGTGTAATACCTGAAGTATTAGTAAAGCGAAATAGATTATTAACTACGAGTTATATAAGAGTAACGTATATATACGCCCTAGTGAGTATATTACGTTTAACTTTTACTTATATACTAAGAGCTATAGTAGGTTTACTTTAGTATTAGTATTTACTAACTATATTTTTTAATACTTTTAGGATTACTATTTATATAACTATAGTATAGAGATACTTATTAAGGTTTTTAAAAAGTTTATTTTACTTTTAAAGGTTTAGTATAATATTAATATATAAGTTTTTAAGTATAATAGTAAAATTAAAAAATACTATTGTTTTATAAATAACCTCTAGAAGTAAGGTAGATATATTAAGTTATTAGCTCTATATACTTAGAATTAAAATAGTAGTACTAAGTAAGTTAAAGCTGTTATTAAAATAAAGGGTTAAATAATATACAAAGGTAATAAACTACTCTATAAGGTATAGCTTAATATCTATAGAGTAGTAACTTACTTTTATAACTATATATTTTAAGTAGCTTTTAGTTAAAAGACTTTATATAAAGTACTTTATAAATAACTTTAAACCCCCTCTAGAATAACTAACGGCCCACGGGCCACGTACTCTAGGGAATAACCGTCTAGCCACCCACCTTATTAATCTTTTTTATTACAGTACTTAAATTCACTTGCTATAACGCAGCTTCTACGGATTCAAAGTAATAGGTGTTTTTAATTAATTTCAAAGCAGACTACTAATTACGCCGTTAATGCTGCCGAAACCACTAATGCCTTCCGTACGCCTCCCGTACGCCCGACCGTCCAGCAGACCGTCCCTCTAAACCTATCGAATCTAATCTAAACCGTCCCGTCGCTTCCCTCACAGGCCGCGCAGCTACGGCTAGTTTAGCCGCTCCCTGCTATTGTTAGTATCCGTCTTGACATTGCCTTACTAAATATACTAATATTAAATATTACTAAAGCAGCCCCTTAGGGCTTTATAATACTAGTAGCTGCGTCCTTTAGCTAGTTAAAGTATTTATAGTTATTTTTAAACTATAGGAAATTTATAGTAGTTCCGTTTTATAATCTATATATTGGTTCTCGGACCATTACTGTTTGCTCTTTACGATTTTCACTGCAACGCAGTACTAGCCATGGCCGCCGCGTTGACGACCTTTTGGTCACGTGACACTAGGCAAAATTCAGATCCACGTCGCCCAACTTCTCTTCAGCCAACAACATCTCTCTTCGACCTACAGGACACAGCAGCCACGTTGAGTCACGCCGTTTTTAAGAAGCCATTTGGGTGAGGGTATCTCCGGTACGTTGGCCGCCCTTAGTTGTAATTAAGGTTCTCGGCTATGGTAGTGTTGTGATTAAAGACTGTTCCCTATCTATAATCACACTATACTCCTCTACTATTATTGATATTGGTTATGATATCTCTACTATTTATATTCTACTTGGAACGATCTACTGTGTAAGTTTTAACTATTTTTATTAGTAAAAGTAGCTGTCATAAGAAAATAAATACCCTAGTATAAATAAACGTTTTATAAAGCCGCCTTTTTAACTAGTACTCTATTATTATTTTAAAATACTTTATAGTAAAGCCACTTTTAAACTAGTTACTTAGTTATTTATAACCCGTTAAAGGGGACCCCTAGTATTTAATATACTATAGGGGCGTTCTAAAACGTAAATATTAAACGCTTTAATAGTAAGATTTAGCTATAAAGAGGAATAGGCTAGTTATAAATTAAAGCTTTTATACTTAGTACTTATTAGTAAAAACTCTAACCCCTATTTATGTTTTATATAGAAGTATTAACCTACCCCTATACTACTTTAATTAAAGCAACTAAAGTAAACTATTTATAAAAGTACTATAAAACCGACTTTTAAAAAGAGGTTCTTAAAAGTACTACTAAGGGCTTTTAGATTTTAGAATACTATTAAGTCTATACGTATAAGCTAAATAAGTACAGAAAACTCTTTAAAATTAAAGTACGCTTTATTATACGTAGTAACTAGTAGTTAAAAAATAAGTAAAATACTTATGCTTTTATACTTACTAGTATATTATTTTAAATACTTATAGTTATTATAAACTACTTTAACTTAAAGCTTTTATAATATAATATTATAAACGCGTTTATTAGGGTTTTACTTAATAAGGACGTTTATATATAAATACCCCCTAGGTATTAAAAGTCTAGGTATATCCTTAAGCTTAATAAAGTACTTTATAGCCTATACTACTTTCTACTCCTATAGTAATACTATTTAGAAGCTAGTTTAAAAGAGCTTAGGCTAGAGCGTATAGTAGGTAAGAATTACTATTAGATGAGTAGCTGTATTATCTTTTTTTTTATATTAATAACTGCGTTTTATACTTCCCTTTTAAATACTATAAAAAGGCCCTTTTACTTATAGGAAAGCTTTAAAAACGTTACTTTTTTAAGGGTAGTAAAGACTTATAATGGTTCTTAGGAATTAAAGTTATTTATAACTATACTATAAAGCGCCTTTAACTTTTATAATTTATATATATTAATAAAGTTATTAAGTACTTAAAAAGGTAAGGCCTATAAGTTAAATAACTATATACTTTTTTAATTTAATTACTTAAGTTACTCTTTCATAAAAGCACTACTTTATACGTAGATACTAATATATACTAAAGTAATATTAAATCAATTATATATAGTACTATAATAACTTAGCTAGACGTGGTCCTTATTATAAGCTGTTTTGTATACTTTAACTATAACTCTAGCTTTAAGTACTTTAAAAAGGCTAAATAAGTTCTTAAATACTTTATTACAAGGTATGCTTTTTACTTTAAATTTAGCTGTAAAGAAGGCGGCTTTAATAATAGTTTAGTAACTACTTTAGATACTAGCTTTATTAATAGTATACTAAATTATAAAACCTTTTAAGTATTTACTATTAAGTTTTTTAGTAGTTTTATTAGTTAGTAAGTTAATAAGTAGAATACTATAACTATATTTATAACTAAGGCTAAGCTTTTTGCCCTTTTTTAAGTAGCTAAAGAGGCTATTTTTGTAAGCTGTTTGATAACTGCTGTTTGTATTAACCTTAGTAAGAAGACCTTTAGTGATAAAGCCGCTTCTATAGTACTAGTACTAAGTGTATGTATTTAATATAATAATTAATAAATAATTTATTTTATTAATAAAGAAACGGTTTAACTATATATAAAGCTCTACTATATTAATATTTATAACTACTAGTTACGTTAAAAGGCTTAAAAAGGCTGTATTAAAGTTAAATATTAATTTATAGTATAGTTTATAGTAAATAGCTTTATAAAGCCACTTACTAGTACCTACTTTAAAATCTTTTTTAAGTAGCTTAATATAGTAGATTAAATAGAGTAACTTTAGGTACTTTATAATACTAAACTTTAAAAGAAGCGGCTAAAAGGCCTTAACTTTACTAATAACGAATAAGGTAAAGGGATTACGGCTTTTAAGTACTTTAAAAACAGTATTACTCTTTTTACTATAGTAATAGAGGTTTAATAAGGATAATAGGACCGCTTAAAATAAGGACTTTAAAGGGATTATAGCTTTAAGGAAGTAAGTTATATAAAAGTAACTATAAAGTAGTTAAAGTATAGTTAGTACGTAATTTTGTTTATAAATAGATTTAATAAAGCTTTTATAAGGCTTTTACTAAAGAGGTGTATTAAATTATATAGTTTAAAGCTATTAGTACGTTATAATATATAAATAGATTTTAGTGTTTAAAGAGACTAATAACTACTTTAGAATAACGTTTTACTAGCTTTAAAGGCTATAGTTGCGTTTAGGGGCTTAAAGGCCTATAATGCTATTAAGGTGAAAAACGCGTTGATGGTGCTGTAGGCTATAGAATAATACATAACGTTAATATATGTAATATACGCGAAATCTAATAAGTATACTAGTAGCTTTTTTAGTTTTAGTAGTAAAAATAATAAAGTTAAAGGTGTTAAAAAAGGTAAAGAACCTAGTACTAAAGCTAGTTTAGAATAGTATTTATTATAATTAGTTATACTTTAAGTATAGTTTTAATAATAAGTTTTTTTAGTTTTAAGTAGTATATAGTGGTAGTTAATTAACTTAGGAATATATTATAGTAAGTAAAAGTAGTAGTAGTACTTTTAGTAGTACTTTAGTAGTAAAGAAGTTTTAGTATAGTAGCTAGAAGATAGTAGGAGGATTAAAGCTACTAGTATTTATAGTACTAACTGTGTTATGCTAGGATTGATTAATTTATAGGTAAAAGGAGCTGTAATTAACTAGAAATAGTTATAAGTTTATAGTACTAAAATACGGCTATTGTTATAATAAAAATATAATTAAATTAAATATTAAGTAATTATATAATATACTGTTTTTTAGTGTTTTTTAATTCTATAGTTTTTATTAGTTAAAAAAGTAGGGTACTTTTTAAATAACTAGAAAGTACTTTTTAGATAGTAAAACTCTTATATATAACCTTTACTTATTAGGCGGTTAGCTTAGTGGTTAAGAGCCTGCCCGACCCTACCTCGCAAGAGGTAGAGGTAGTAGGTTCGAATCCTACGCCGCCTAAAGGGTTTTTATACCCCAACTATATATTGCGCGCCTATGCGGTACAGTAAATCAGAGTTTTTAGGGGTGGGGACCCTACTACTCTAATTAGCTACACTAAATAGCCCGTGCACTACTTCTAGTTAATAGGAGCAGGTGGCCCCTACTAAGTTATATATAGTGTGCGGCACCTTCCCTTATAAATAGGCATCCCTTAACCTAGACTTAAATAGACCTTTATATAAAACCTTTACTACTTTTATACTAAATAGTTACATACTTTCCCTATTAGGGTTTTTTTGTGTACCCTTTACTAGAATATTATTTACTTATAAGAGGTTAAAAGCCTACTACTTAGTGGATTTCTAGTTTGTAATATAGGTATACTTATAGAACAATACAACACATATACATAACCTTTACTTATTAACTTATTAAATAATTATATATTTTTTCTTTTAAGTTTTCTATATACCCTTTATTTAAATATTTACTTATAAAAAGTTAAAAGCCTACTACTTAGTAGATTCTTTATTTATAATATAAGTATACTTATAAAATAATATAATATATATATATAAATACTTTAAACTTATAAATAGTATATACTATTAATATACTAACTAACTTTATATTAACTACCTTACTATACTCTATAATAAGTAACTTATAATAAAAACTATAATAACTAAATAGTTTATAATATAAGTTAATAATATATATAAAAGCTATACTATTAGGCTTAAAGTAGCTTATAAGGGAGATTTATAAATCTATAAACTACTTTATTCTTTTAACTATTTACTATTTTAATTTAAAATTAAAAGTTACTATATAATAATAAGTAATTTGTGTTTTTTTTAAGTAGTTATCTCGTTTGGACATTTCTATAAGTTATTCTAAAAAGAATATACTATAGCTATGTATTCTTAAATAGTATAATTAAATAGAAGTATCTAATAGGGTGTATTTAGTAGCTTTAACTAACCCCCTTTAGCTTTACTAAGTAGTTTTAAGTAGTGCTCGGTAGGGCGTATGTACTTTAACGCTTCTGCTTACCTGCCCTTTTTATAATAATAAGTAATAATTAGGATAATTATAGTTTTAATAAGGTTATTACTAAAATAACTACTATAATTAAATAAATACTAAAGACTATAAAATATAAAAAAAGTATTTAAAGCGCCTTTACTATTAATAAAGTAGTTCTTTATAACTCTTTGAAGTATTTTAATAATAAATATAATAATGCTAATTCTAAAAAATTATAAAGTAAAGTTTCTTTAGTATTTCTTACTCCCTTTACTCTATTAACTGTCTTTTACTTTACTTATATAATATACTACTACTTTAAAAATTATATCTATACCTTTTTAAAGTATATCTATACTAAGTAAAAGCTACTTAACTACTACTATAAGTAAGTAAAAAAAAAGCTTTCAAATAATAACTAGTTAATTAAGTATATTAAAAAATTTAAAACTAATAACGTTATAGTTACTATACTAAAAGTCTTAAGTAGTTACTAGTAGTGTTTTAAGTTACTTAAAATAAAAGTCTATAAACTTACCTTTTTAAAAACTCCTACTTTTTTAACTTTAGTATATTTATTTCTATATTTAAAAATAAACGTTAGTTTAGTAACTTTTAGAGTTTTACTATTTAAATAACCCCCTTTAGCTATTTAAGTAATCCCCTACTTTTTAAACTAATTAACTCTTTATATTACTCTAAGTACTACTCTAAGTACTACTCTATACTATACTTTATATAGTACACTACACAGCACTCTATATAGTATTTCAAAAAGGGCTTTATTACTTAATTACTTTAGCTTTAGTAACGGCTTTAGTAACGGCTTTAGTTTTAGTAAGGGGTTTTAGTAACGGCTTTAGTAATGGCTTTAGTAATTATAACGGCTTTAATTAATATAGGCTTTAGTAAGGGCTCTAGTAATAGCTTTAATTAATATAGACTCTAGTAAAGGCTTTAGTAAAGGCTTTAATTAATAGTAATAGTTTTAATTAATAATAATTAATAAAGGCTCTAGTAAGGGCTTTAATAATAGCTTTAATTAATAGTAACGTTTTTAGCAATAGTATAGCTTAATTCATTTAAAAAGTAAGGGGTTATTTAGATTACTAAAGGGGGTTACTTAAATAGTACAACTTAACTTTTAAACTACTAATTTAAATAAAGAGTTTTGCTATTAGGGCTTTGTGACTTAGCTATTAGGGCCTTCCCCTACCTTTTAGACTAATTAGGTTAATAGGATCCCTCCGCGCTGCGCCCACGTAATTTCTTCTGCTGCGCGCTACGCAGCAAAAAAATCCTTCCCGTTATAACTACCACAACACTATTACTATAATAGATTTTACCTGTAATAAAGGCGCACTACCCGCGCCTTAATATAAAACTATTCCTAACCCTTTAAAAGGCAGTATTAATAGTTAGTTTATAAAGACCATTTAAGTACTTTAAAATCACTTTAATATAACCTATACTAAGCCCTATAACTTTATAATTATTTACTAAAATAGTACTAACTACTATGATAGTAAATATACTTAATATAAGTTTAAGTACAACTATAATACTCTTAAACCTACTAAAAGCATCAGCCTATATTAAACTACTACTACTAAGTAAGGCTGCTTTTAGTATAGAATTACTACTACTTATACTAGTAATAATTAGTACTAGAGCTGGGTAATTAAGTATAGAAAGTATAACTATAGTCTGTCTCTTTATCCCTTAGTCTATCCTACCTACTATAAGCTTACTAATACACAATATAACCTTATTAAATTCCTTTTTTATTATAAAGCTATTAAGCCTTATAAAGTTAACTCTATAGTCTATAGCTATATAGCTATTAGTGGTGACGTATTTTTCACTTAAAAGGATATTAATAATGTAAGATAAAAGGTGCGTATTAATAGCCTTAGCGGCAGGACACTTATATAGGTATTATTTGCCCGTCTCTAGTTTTAAAGCCTTAAGTATCGCGTTAAGTAGTCTACTAATAACCCTAATATACTTAAAAGACTATTTTAAATGTACCTATAGTATAAAAAGATATAGAAGTACTTTCTAGAGGTTATTAGTATAGATAATATATACTAAACTAATAAGTACAAAATGCCCTTTTTTTAAGTTACTAGTATAATAGATATTGGCTTACTATTTAACTATGTTTTTAGCTTTATTAATACTAAAACCTAGTATAGCTATAACTAGCTAATTAAGAACCTTAACTCTATATATAAAGAGATTAGTAGTGTAGTAGCGCTTTATATAGCTATTATGGACTTTAAAGTAGCCCTATAAAATACCCTTATTACTATAATCCTTAATATATAACTATAACTCTATATTTTTTATATTAATACTAATATTAAAAGTAATACTAAGTGTAAGTAGTAAGGCTTTAGTAGCCCGGCCTTTAATAAGTTTAAAGTAGGCCGGAATAAAGCTACTATAAAGGCTAATATAAAAGTAAAGTAGGAAGCCCGGGCCTAGATACTTATAAAGCTTTATAATTCTACTATTACCCGCCTTAACGAGTTTACTTAGGCTAATAAAACTTTTTTATTAAGCTGCTTTAATAACTTAAAAGTTATAAGTATAGCTCTAAGGGCTTTATATAGTTATAAACTTATATTATTTATATAAATACTATTAATAACTTTAATATTACCCTTAAGCACTTATAAAAGGAGTTTAAGGCTAAAAAAAAGGTCTTAGTATATATTAACTATACCTACTTTTCTATTAAAGAGTAATAAGTATAGTACTTTATTACTAAGTATTAAAACTATAGTATTTATACTAACTCCCCTATAAAAACGTTTTATAAAAACCTTAAGTTATATATTATTCATAGTACTACTAATATCCTTAATATAGCTAATATAGTTAAAGAGATACTTAAGAATAAAGAAAAGGACTATATTATTTACTATACTATAATAAAAGTAAGGGTTTATTAAGATTACTTTTAGTAGGAGGATTAGTTTAGAAATACCCCTAAGTGGGTAGGATACTTAGTACTAAATCTTATAGCCTATTAGTACTGTATTATACTTACTATAATACCCTTAAAAGTTAATAAGAAACTAGAAAACTTTAGTCTTTATAGTAACTACTTTATATACTAATTTAAACTCCCCTATACTTACTATATCTTTAAAATTATATATATAAAAGGCCTTATAGTTATATAGTATAAATACTACCTATACTAGTAGTTAATTTAGCTACTAAATATAGACAATACACTACTAAAGATCCACAACTCTTAACTTATTTAGTCTCTTTATAGCTACCCTTATAAGTTAACTATAGTACCCTTAAGTAGTACTATAATACCTTTAAATAACTTAAAGCTAAAGTAACTAAAAAAAGCTAAGAATCCAGCACTATAGCCCGTTAAAGTAAGTATTTATTATAACTACTTATATTTTAAGTATAGCTTTAATAATAAGCTTTTATAGTAGCTTTAATTAACTTAAAAATATATTATAGTAGGTAGAAGTAGTAGTAAAGAAGCGCTAGCGCTAAAGAAAGCCTAGTATAGTAGGTAGAAGGCCGGGGGCAGCTTAGAGCCGCCGGTATCTATAGTACCAGCTGCGCTATACTAAGATTAATTAATTTAAGAGTAAAAGGGGCTATAATTAACTAAAAAGTATAAGCTTATTATACTAAGATATAGTAAAAGCTATAATAAAAACGTAATTAAATTAAATATTAAGTAATTACGTAATATACTATTTTCTAGTATATTTAAGCTAACTAACTTAATTAGTTTAAAAAGTAAAGGAAGGCCCTAATAGCTAAGTTATAAGGCCCTAATAGTAAAACTCTAAATAAATACCTGTAAACTAGGTTTAAGTCCTTTATTATTAAAAGATATAAAGATATAAGTAAATATATTATATTAATTAATAAAAAGAAATTTAGTTTATACTTATATAATATTATATTATATATATCTATAGTAACTAACTTTACTTTTTAAAATTAACTTTATAAATATAACTACTAGTAAAATAAGTACCTTAGTTAGTACTTTATATTATAAAGATTTAACTATTCCCCTTTTAACTTTATTAAAACTATATATAACTAAAAAGTATTAAAGTTTAATAAGCTTTTAAATAAAGTACATTTATATATATGTGTTTCTATAGTTATAATACCGCTTATAGTAAAGTAAAAAAAGAAATCTACTAAGTAGAGAATATTCTAAGTAAAAAATCTAGTAAAGAATGTATTTAGGCTAATATATATATTTAGTAAGTTAATAAGTAAAGGTTATTTTAAAAAAAAGAGTAGATGTATTACCAATATTAACCCCCTTTAGCTATACTAACTATAACGCCTAAAGTTATTATAATAACTTCTACCTACCTACTCTTACACTACGAAGCGCGGCGTAGTAACAGTAGTAATAACAACAATACCATTACTAATAAGCGGCACTAAATAGCGCAACTAACATATTAAAATAAACCTTTACTTATATAAACCTTTAACTAAATCATAGGCGCTATAACGTACTATAGGGCTTAATAAGCCCTAGTAGCGTTCACAATCAAAAAAAAGGTACTACTACTACGAGCAAGGCCTTTATCGATTCCTCTAGTTTTTTATATTTATATTTAACAGTCCTTTAAAACTAAAATACTAAGCTTACCACTATATAATAAGTTTAATATAGCTTAATAGATATATAAAGCCTAAGTACTTTAGTCTTTTAGCTATAGTATATAGAGACTTTTTTAAAGCTAGCTAGGCTACTAAAGATATAGGCCTTAATAGCCTTAATAGTAGTACTAACTTTATAAACCTTTTATTTAAAACATAGAGGGCCGTTACTAGGTTTAAATACTACTTACTACTTAAAAATAGCCTAGACCTACGGATTAGGATTACGTATAATGTTCTATATAGCTTCCCTATTAATATATTTATTAGAATAGTTAGGGCGTAGGTACGTTACTTAGGAGCCCTAGCCTAGTATAGTAGTATAATAGGTACCGCTATATACTTTTATATAAGGGGTCTATATATACTATTTAGTATATATATACTCTATACTATTAAACTAAGTACTTTTTTAAAAAATAATAATCCCTAAAAAACTATAAAAAAATCCAGTATTAGTAACTTAGTTACTCTAGCTTTAAGTTACTTTAGTATCTCATTTTATTTACTTATAGTATTTAAATCTTTATAACTCTTTAAAAAAAGTTTAAAAGGCTCTTTTTAATTATAATACTTATAGTATTAGTAAAGTAAAGTATATTATTAACTATAAACTATATAAAAGTAATATATATACTTACCCTAATAAGTAAACTACGTTTAACTTTTACTTATATATAAAATAATATAGTAAGTTAATATTAGTATTAGTATTTACTAACTATACTTCTTAAGCTTTACTATTTAGGTATTGTTACTTAGCTATCTAGGTATTCCCCTACTTTTTTAGTTAATTAAGTTAATACGTTTAATTATATCGCGTTATGCCTTACTATATACTTAATACACTATACTTAATTATACACTACACTTAATTATAATTACTGCGCTACGCTTAATTATAGTTACTACGCTTAATTACAGTTGCTATACTTAATTATAGTTACTTTACTTAATTATAGTTACTACGCTATACTTAATTATAGGTACTGCGCGGTGCTTAATTATAGTTGCTGGGCTGTACTTAATTACACGGGCTGTGTGGTTGTGTTATAGATTCTATTAATCTAATTAGCTAGAAAAGTGGGGGAATGCCTAAATAGCCAACTAACAATGCCTAGATAGTAAAACTCTATTTCTTACTACTCCTAAAACTGCTATTTATATAACTATAGTATAAAGATACTTACTAAAGTTTTTAAAAAGTTTATTTTACTTTTAAAGGTTTAGTATAATATTAATATCTTTATTTTTAAGTATAATAGTAAGATTAAAAAATACTACTATTTTATATATAACCTCTAAAGGTATAGTAAACGCGTTAAGCTATTAGCTCTATATACTTAGAATAAACATAGTAGTATTAAACGTATAGAAGCTATTATTAAAATAAAAGCTTTAATAATATAAAAAAGTAGTAAGCTACTTTATAAAATATAGTTTAATATATATAGAGTAGTAACTTATCTTTATAACTATATATTATAAATAACTCTTAAGTAAAAAACTCTTTATAAAGTACTCTACTAATAGCTTAAAGTTAATAAAACTATAAAACCTAGCTTTATATACTTATAATTATATAACTATAAAGTATATACTTTTATAGCTACTATATAACTTAAAAAGAAGCGCCTTAACTACTTTTAAAAACGTACTTTTATTAAGTTCCTTATAAACTATATATTTATATATTAGTATTATATATATAACCCTATAGCTAAAAAAATTATTACTATATATAATATTATATTTAATAAAAAGTAATACTATAATAGTAACTTAAATTTACTTACTAATAACTATAATAATCTTAACCTTTATACTATTACTAAGTAAATTTAAAAGAGCCTTAGAGTAGTTAATAAAACTAACTCTTAAATATAGCTACACTTATCATTATTAAATAAAAATAATAATAAAGTATCCCCTTTTATAAACTCCCCTAATAATATTTTTAACAAATTTAACTTAAGTAATACTACTTTTAATAATAATAAACCCTATAACTATAGATACTCCTTTACTTACTTTCAACTTTTACTTATTCCTCCTAATTTACCTATTTTATTCTTTTAAGTATTAATTAAAAAAGACTAATACCTAAAAAGGCAGGCTATAGTTAAGTTAATAAACAAAAAGCTCTACTCTATAAGCCCTTATTAGTCTATATTTATAACTAAGTCTATAAACTTACTTTATTAGTTTATATTTATAGTTAAGCCTATAAACTAAGTTACTTTAGTAGTTTATATACTGTAGTATAAATAAGTATCCTATAAAGCTATTTTTTTAGCTAGTACTCTATTATTATTTTAAAATACTCTATAGTAAAGCCACTTCTAAACTAGCTACTTAGTTACTTATAACTTATTAAAGGGGACCCCTAGTATTTAATATACTATAGGGGCGTTCTAAAAGATAAATATTAAATACTTTAATAATAGAATTTAGTTATAAAGAGGGATAGACTAACTATAAACTAAAGCTCCTATACCTAGTACCTATTAATAAAAACTCTAACCTCTACTTATATTTTATATAGAAGTATTAATCTACTCCTATACTACTTTAATTAAAGTAGCTAAAATAAATTATTTATAAAGCTATTATAAAACTAACTCTTTAAAAAAAGGTCCTTAAAAGTATAGCTAAAGGTACTTAATTCTTAGAATACTATTAGGTTTATATTTATAAACTAAATAAATATGAAAAGAGTTTTACTATCTAGGAGGTACTTTTTAGCTATTTAGGAGGTACCCTACTTATCCTACTTCCTAGCTATCTGATTGGCTAGGTAAGCTTATACCTATTAGTATAATTAAGCTATTGCGACTATTATAATTAAGCTATTATAACTATTATAATTAAGCTATTGCGACTGTTGTAATTAAGCTATTACGATCGTTATAATTAAGCTATTGCGACTGTTGTAATTAAGCTATTGCGACTGTTGTAATTGGGGTACTGTAATTACTATGTAATTTGTGCTGTAATTGAAGTACTGGATTTGAGCCGTTGCGACTGGGCGTACTTGAGCTGCTGCGATTGATCTAATTGATCCTATTGGTTGGATAAGTGGGGTACCTCCTGGACAGCTAGAAAGTACCTCCCGGATAGCAAAACTCTATAAAAAACTCCTTAAAATTAAAGTATACTTTATTATATATAGTAACTAGTAACTAAGAAATAAGTAAAATATCTATACTTCTATACTTACTAGTATATTATTTTAAATACTTATAGTTATTATAAACTACTTTAATTTAAAACTCTTATAATATAATACTATAAGAGTTTTACTATTTAGGCTTTATTAAGTAGCTATTTAGGCTCTTCCCTACTTTTTGAACTAATTAAGTTAATAAGATCTATTATATAATATAATACTACTATATTAATTACTATAGCTATAATTAAGTAGTATAGTAACTATAATTAAGTATAGTATAGTAAGTGTAATTAAGTATAGTGACTATAATTAAGTATAGTATAGCGTAGTAACTATAATTAAGTGTAGCGACTGTAATTAAGCGTAGTGTAGCGAGTATAATTAAGTATAGCGACTGTAATTAAGCGTAGTGTAGCGACTATAATTAAGCGTAGCGTAGTGACTATAATTAAGTATAGCGATTGTAATTAAGCGCGCGCGCTACTATAAGGGACTACGCGATGTAGTTAACTGTGTTAACTTAATTAGTTTAAAAAGTAGGGGAGGGCCTAGATAGCTACTTAATAGGGCCTAGATAGTAAAACTCTACTATAAATGTATTTATTAGGGTTTTATTTAATACAAACGTTTATATATATATACCCCTTAAGTATTAAAAGTTTAAATATATTCTTAAGTTTAATAAAGTACTTTATAGTTTATATTACTTTTTACTTTTATAGTAATACTATTTAAAAGTTAGTTTAAAAAAACTTAGACTAAAGTATATAGCGGGTAAGAATTACTAATAAATAAGTAGCTAGATTATCTTCCTCTTTTATATTAAGAACTACGTTTTATACTTCTCTTTTAAATACTATAAAAAGGCCTTTTTATTTATAAAAAAGCTTTAAAAACGTTACTTTTTTAATTATAATAAAGATTTATAATAGTTCTTAAGGATTAAAGTTATTTATAACTATACTATAAAGTACTTTTACTTTTTATAATTTATATATATTAATAAGGCAATTAAGTACTTAGAAAAGTAAAGCCTATAAGTTAAATAACTATATATTTTTTAAATTTAATTACTTAAGCTACTCTTTTATAAGGGCTTTACTTTCTATATAGATACTAATATATACTAAAGTAATATTAGATTAAATATATATAGTACTATAATAACTTAATTAAATATAGTTCTTACTATAAGTTATTTTATAGAGTTTTACTATCTAAGTAGTATCACTTTACTGTCTAGACAGTACCTACTTTTTCGGCTAATTATCTCTAAAGGATCCCTCTATATAAGTGCGCGCGGCTCTACAAAAGCCGCGCTGCGAGGGTAATTAAGCGCTACGCTGCAAGGGTAATTAAGCGCTACGCTACGAGGGCAATTAAGCGCTGTGCTGTAAGGGCAATTAAGCGCTCTACTATGAGGGTAATTAAACTGCGCTGTGAGGGTAATTAAGCTGTACTGTAAGGGTAATTAAGTACTATACTATAAGGGCAATTAAGTACTGCGCTATAAGGGTAATTAAGCTATACTATAAGGGTAATCAAGTACTGTATTTGTTAAAAGCAAAGGGATACGAGGCCGCTTTGAGGCTATAGCTAAAGTGCAGCTAAGGGGCCCTGTAGTTGTAATTATATAAGCAGCTCGCGCACGCAGGCCCCTAAGCCCCTAAGACGCAAAAAGTAGGATCTGTAGCTATAGCTATAGATCCTAGGCTAATTATACATAATATATTATATCGTTATAAATTTAATAATTAATAGTTTAATTAGTTAGTAACGCTACTATACTATAAACTCTATTATTAAATATAAATAATACAATTACTAAACGCTATAATAACTTTATTAAATATAAATATTACTTTAAAAACGTTTAATAACTAAGTACTTTAGAGTAACTAGCTTTAATTAAAGGCTAGCTATGCCCTATAGCCTAAAATCGATTTAGTAACTTTTAAGCTATATATATAATACTCTAAAACGCCCCTTACTGTATACTTTATAGAGCTAGTAAAGCCCTTATTTAGGGACCACCCTACTAGTAGTATAAACTAAACTATACTCTTTACTAAGGATGCCTTTAAAGTACTCTAAGCTATAGATATTAGTTAGTTTAATAAGGCTAAGTATAAGCTCCTTAAGAACTACTTTGTTTTTTACTAAGTTAATTAAAAGGAAGCGAATAACTACTTTAAAAGGGTTAATATAGTTAAGAACTAAATATAAAACACAACTAATATTAAGCTACTTTACCACTATTATATAACTAATAAAAAGCTTAATAAATAGGTCTATAGTTTTAAGTACTATACTAGTACTAATAACGTTAATTAATATATTACTACTAAAACAGAGTATAAACTTATACTTAAACACCCTACTATAAAGCACTTAAATACTAAAAAGAAGCTTAAAGTATAAGTGACTTACTATAAAAGTGTAACTTATAAAGTAAAAGTAAGTAGCCTTTTATAGGCCCTTAAAACGTATTAGTAGTGTTCAAATTTTATAGTATCCCTTAGCTATATATTACTTAAATACTAAGTTTTAAGTTATAAAACTACTACGTAACACAAGGCCCTAGCTAAAAGGCTTACTCTTAAAGAAGTTATTTTAGAGATTTAAACCTACTTATAGGAAATCCCTAATATAGTACTTTATTAACACACTAACTATAGTACTTTTAGCCTAATAGCTCTAGTACTAAAGAGTAATAATACTAAAACTCTAGAGGTAGAAAAAGAGTCTTAAAAGTAGACCCATTATTACTAAGGCACCTTATACTCTAACTATAACTAAAAAGTATCGTTAGTAGCCCCTTAAAAGCATAAAGTTAAATATATTAAAAAAGTAACTAATAATAAATTGTGTTTTATATACTTTAGGAGGTATAGTATTACTTAATATAGCTATGTATTTAAAAACACTTTACTAAATAGCTACTACTTAGGCTATATATTAAAAGCTATAGTAACTAAAAGGCTTAGTAAAGACCTAAAGCTAACTACTTATATTAAAAAGCTTTAAGAAGAGTACTCCGGCTTAAACTAACTCTATAGTAAATACTGTAGTAAGGCTGCGTTTTATACTAGTAAGTATAAGCTTTAAAAGTCCATAATACTTAACTTTAGAATAACTATATATATATTTAATAATAAAGCATAGTTTAAAGATTTTAAAGGTGCTTCTATAAACAACTATATACTTATAAATAGTAACTAGGTACTAATTAAAGGATATAGTATAGTTAACTTTATTATTAATAGTTTAAAAAACTAACCTTTATAACTATAACTCTATAACATTACTCTTTACTTAAACCTTACTACTAGCTTTGTGTCTCTTAACTAACTTTAAAAAAAGGTATATAGTAGAATATAAAGAACTACTAGAGTCACTACTTATATTACTTAAACGCAACCTTCTTTATAAAGCTAATAAAAGTAGCTAGTTAATAAGTCTTTGTTTATAGGCTATTTTAAAGTAAAGTAGTCCTAGCAGCTATTATACCCTTACTAACCCTATATAGAAACAAAGCTCCTAAACTACACTAGCAATACTAATATATAATAGCTACACAGTATAGACTTATTACTAGTAACTTTAAGAAGTAGTACTACTATTTTAAGTACTTTAGTAATAAAGTAATTAAGTACCTCTTAAATACTTTAAAAAGGAGTTCTGCTAGCCGGGCAGTGTCCACTAGCTGCCCGGGTAGTGTCTCTACATATCAACTTAAATACGGCTAATAGGAGCCTACGGATCCTGCCCACAGCTAAAAATCCACCTATAGTGGATTTTCCGCCCCTAGCACTATTACTCTCCCCTTAATACTAATATCTCTAATCGTAATAGATTTTTTGCCCTTATCTACGCGCGCGCAATAGATCTATTTACGCTGCTTAAGGCGCCGTTGCCCGACAATCCTGCGATTCAATAACTAATAGAGTATATAATACTAAATCCCCCAAATAAAGGGATTAATAAGTAGCCCACAGAGTTAATTAACACTCTCTAAGCTTATTTCTAAAACTTCGTTTAGTAGTATAGTTTCACTATAGTCTACTATAATACCAGTAATTACCGCAGCCCTAAAGAAGACTATTAGTCTACTTACTTTAAAATTTATTATAACTAAAATACTATTTATAAGGCCAAGGGCTTTAGTAACTATAAAACCAGCACTATAAAGAACAACTACCCGTAGTATAGTATTACTTTAGCCTAAAAAAGCAATAAGTAGCGCTAGACCTTTACCCTTAAGTACCCTAAGTATAACTACCCTCCTTTTATCGACCTATTAACTTATAAGGCTTATTAAAAGCTTATAAATTAATAAAGTACTCTTTTTACCTCTATTTCTAAGTATAAGGCTATTAAGTTACATAAGGTTATATTTATTCTCTAAGAGGTAGAGTCTAGCTTAATCTTTAAGTAAAAAGATATTAATAATACTTACTAGTACTTTAAGTTTAAGGATTTTAATAGCTATACTACTATCTAACACCTTATTTATATTTTAATTACTTTAAGTATTAAGTACTAAATTAAATAGAGTAATAATAATCTAAATTAGCTTAAGGGCTTTATTTAGATATACCCCTAGTATAAAAGGATATAGGTGCAGTTTTTAAAAGTTATTAGCCTTAATAATACATATAAAACAAACTACTTTAAAATACCACTATTCTAAGTCACTAGTACTATTAATATAAAGTCCCTATTTAACTATACCTTTAGCTTTATTAACACAAAGTATCATAAGGGATATAACTTTTTAATTACTTTATTAGAGTTAATTAAAGTAGAGATTAATACTAAATAGCTATAAGTTACTATTACTAACTTTAAAGAGGTACTGTGTTTATTTATTATAAAGACATAGCCTATAATATAGTTATAGCTCTATATTTATTATATAAACACTAATATTAACTTAAATATAAAGAAGAAGTAGTAAAGTAATAGTAGTATTACTAATAATAAGTTTAATATTAACTAGGATAAGGAAGCTGTAAAAGTAGTAGCTATTCGTAATTAAGAGGCTATAAAGGCAGCCTTTAATAATTAAGCCCATAGTAATAAGGTCTTAGTCCACTCCTAGCTCTTTAATAACAAGGTTAAGTATACCTATACCGGCTTCTATTTCCTTTAAGCGTTTATTATTTATACTAATACTAAAAAGGACTTTAATACCACATAGGCTTATATTATTAAGGAGTTTAGTAATTAGTAGGCTCTACTTAATTATATTTATAGTATATATATACCTCTCTAGCACTAGTAGACTAACTACTTTATTTTATAGTACTTAAACTTTAGTATTAAGACTAACTCTCTTATAAAGACTACTTATAAGGACCTTAAGTTCTATATTATTAATAGTAACTTAAACCTCTTTTCTGTCTCGTAGGCTATAGAAGAAATAGTATAGAACAAAGCCTATACGTATACTAAAAGGGTTATAGAAATAGAAGTACGAGTCTAACGTAAATACCTTAGTTAGGTGTAGTTTAGCGATATTTTAAAAGAAGTAGGTTAAAATACTTTTAACTTAATAACTAAATAGTACTAAAGGGTAATACCTTTACTACTAACTAATTATTAGCCTTACCCACTAGATTTTTAGCCTTATACAGGCCGCTTTACTAATTAGTACTACCTCCTTTATAGTTATAAAATTCTAAATTTAATAAAGTAATAAAAGCCTTTTACTAAGTACTATATCTATCCCTAGTAGTAGCTCCAGCAGCCACTAGTAAGTCTTACTACCTTTACTTATAAATTTAATACTAACTTATAGCTATAGAACGTTATAAATACCCTCTTTAATATTAAGGACCCTAAAGTTATTAAAACCCTATACAAAAGGCTAAAGAATAAGTAGATTACGTTCCTTAAAGCCACTATAACGCCCTTATTTAGTATGCTATTATCTAGTGCTAGATCCCGGCTAGCCTTAATTTAGGAATAAAAGCCAAAGGCCCTAAAAAAGGCTAAAAATCCAGCGGTAAGACTAGTTAAGTTTAGTATATAGCGTAACTACTTATAATTTAAGTATAGTAGCTTTAACAATAAATTCTTATAGCTTTAACTATAATATAGCTAGTAATTTACTTAAGAATGTATTATAGTAGGTAGTAGTAGAGCTTTTAGTGGTCCAGTAGTAAAGAAGCCCCAGTATAGTGCCTAGAAGACTATAGGGGGTTTAGCACTACTACTATTAACGGCCCCGGCGTTACTAAGTTAGGATTAATTAATTTAAGAGTAAAAGGGGGTATAAAATATAGTATAATTAGCTAGGCTAGGCCTTAAGAGCTTATTTTACTAAGATACGTTAATTACTGCAATAAAAACTAAATTAAATTAAATGTCCGATGATTACGTAATATGCCGTTTTCTAGTGTCTTTGATTCTACGGCTCTTATTAGCTGTATCCTAGACTAATATGTAGAGACACTACCCGGGCAGCTAGTAGACACTGCCCGGCTAGTAGAACTCTTAAAAAGAGTACAGTTTAAACTAAAAAGCAAAGCTATTACTATAATAGACTATAACGCCTACGCTATAGGTAAGATAACGCGCTAAGTTAAAAGAACTCTGCATAAAAGTACTACTTATATAAGGCCTAGTAACTAAATCGCCCTTAACTTCTATAACTTTAAGGAAAGTATTAATAGATACTACTCTATACTAATTCTTATAGACTGTACTTTAGGGCTTATATAAAACTACTACCTACTAATATAAATAAAAAAGGAAATTTTTATAGCTTTTAAAGACTTTTTTATACTCTTAGAGGTTTAGAACTTTTATAAGGTTAAGGTTATAAAAACTAATATAAAGCTAATTAAAAGTAATACTATTACTAGTAAGCTTTTTAGCTATAGTATTTAAATTAAACCCTTATTTTTAAATATATAAGTATAAAACAGTACTACTAAAAGGATTACTACTATTATTAAGTAAAAGGCTTATTATATATAAATAAAAGCTAAGTTTCTTAATATACTATAGTTAATAATCCTTTAAGTAACTATATACCTCTATAACCGTACCCTAATAACTACTTATAAATAGCGGAGTTTATATAAGGTATAGTATAAGTACTTTTAGAGTAAAGAAAGTACTGCCCTCACGCGCCTAAACCTTTTGTACTTAAGATTGTATAGGTATAAAGTATATACTATAATTACTAATATATAGTTAAAACATAACTGTTTTAAAAAGCTCTTACTAAAAGTATAAATTAGCTACTTTGTTAGCTATACGTTAATAAACGCGTACTAGATATAGCACCCCGCGCGCTTTAAGGTGTTTATAATACGAGACGTTGTTTTTAATAAAAAAGAGTACTTTTTAAGTAACTTAGTACGCGAGGCTAAAGAAATATGTTTACTAAACTTTAAGTAAATATAGAAAAGAATCGAGTAGCTAGCTACGTAGTATAAACCCGTGCCTATAGGCCCCCTTAAGGCTAACGAAGAAGTAGACGAGGTTTTTAAGGATTTTAACTATAGTAAAAACCTTATAAATAAAGAAATGTTTAAAAAGGCACTTAAAAGCAAAGCTAAATACCCGTATATAGCTATGCGCTTTGGCCTTTTTACGCTACTGGATACACCCCTAGCTGCGTTTTTTATATTTTTATAAAGCTTTTTTTATACTATAGAGAAGTGGGAGAAAGATAAAGTACTTTGTATATACGTTAGAGTGAGCGACGCTTTTAAAATCTACGTACTATATAAAGTGGGAAATACTTATATTTAATTTCTTTAAATAAGTAATACTTATAAAATCTATACTTTATATAGAGTAAGTAGTATTTATAAAAATTTAACTTATAGAGTAAAAAATACTTATACTTAATCCTTTATAGTTTACTATATTAAAATTAGTTTATAAAAGTTATTTAAAGTGGCCTTCCTTATAGGTATATTAGCTATATAGTGCTTTAATAATACCTCTTTTTGTATAAAGAGCTCTAGGACTAATTACTCCATTACTACTAGTAAGGAGGCAAAGTTAGGTAAGAGAAGTTTTAATAAGGACTAATTTATATTATATAATACTATAACAGTTAGAACGTATTAGAAATAACTACCCCTATTACTAAAAGACTATAATAAACTTAAACTTAAAAAGGCGGCTTATAAGTGATACTATAAGTACTACCCTTTTGCGTTAGTATTCTTTATAGCTAAGGAGGAGTATTTCTAAAGCTATATAGTATTTAAGTTATAGAAGGAAGTAACTTACTTAAGTACTATAAGCTATTAAGCCCTTAGTTACTATTAAGTTTATATATATAAACTTAATAAATATAAATAGTTAGTAAAGTTTAAAGTAAGGCTAGTAATCCATAGCAATTAATAAGTATAAGACGAGCGCAAAACGTACGTATTTATACTTATAGGTATATCACTTAGAGTCTTTATAGCTATTATAGCTCACTTTAATTTTAAGCTACTATAGTATAATGTAGTAAACGCCTTTATATACGTACCTATAAATAAGATTATTTATATAGAGATACTGCTGGAATAAGCGCTTTAAAAGGATTCTATATATATAAAAGGCACTTTATAGATTACGTTAATTACTGCTACTTTAGTAACGCTACTTTAAAGCCGGTTTAGCTGCGCTTGGCCTTAAGTGCGTGGCGGGTAAGAACTACTACTAGTAAGAGGGCGCTATTACCTTTTTTTTTTATATTAATAACTACGTCCTAGCCTTTCCCCGTTACCTTACTTAAGAGGTAAAGGAGTTTATTAGTATACTTTAGAAATAATACTATTTTAATAGTAGTAATAATTTTAAGTAGTTTTTAGGAATTAAAGTACTCTATAACTGCTTTATATAAAAGATTTAACTGTTATAGTTAGTTTATACTAGAAAGGTTCAAAAGCTACTACCCCTTAAGACTAATAATAATATAGATACGGGGGATATATTAATTTATATACTTATAATAAAAAATAAGTTACTACTATATAAAAAGACTACTAAATATACGTTAGTTAACTTTTATTAATATAAAGTTAGTATAATTCTATATATTGTAGTTATAACCCGCTTTAATATAGCGTTTACTATAAGCCGCCTTACGCGCTTTAACTAGAATCCTAGCCTAAGCTACTATAAAGCGGCTAACTAAGTCCTTTAATACCTCTATATAACGAAGTACTACTATCTTAAATATAGTACTAAGCTTAAATCTAAAAAGGACGTTTTTACTATAGTTTTAGATATAAGTTTTATTAATAATATAATTAATTAAAAAAGTTTTTAAGTATATACTATTAAGTTATTTAAAGGACTAGTTATTTAAAAAACGAATAAGTAGAATATAGTTATAATATTAACTATAGAAGTAGAGCTACTTATACTCTTATATATATATATATATGTGTTGTATTATTCTATAAGTATGCCTATATTACAAACTAGAAATCTACTAAGTAGTAGGCTTTTAACCTCTTATAAGTAAATAATATTCTAGTAAAGGGTGTATAAAAAAACCCTAGTAGGGAAAATATATAACTATTTAGTATAAAAGTAGTAAAGGTTTTATATAAAGGTCTATTTAAGTCTAGGTTAGGGAATACCTACTTATAAGGGAAGGTACTATATACTATATACGGCCTAGCAGGGGCCGCTTACTTCTATTAGCTAGGAGCAGCGTACGGGCTATCTGGTGCAGCTAATTAGAGTAGTAGGGTCCCTACTCCTGAAAACTCTGATTTACTGTACTGTATAGGCGCGCGATGTATAGTTGGGGTATAAAAAACCCTTTAGGCAGCATAGGATTCAAACCTACTACCTCTACCTCTTGCGAGGTAGGGTCGAACAGGCTCTTAACTACTAAGCCAACCGCTTCTTATACTCTTATAAGCTATATAAGAGGTACTCTTTATAAGCCGCTTTATAACTACTTTTTAGGTTTAACTACCTATAAAAGACGTAGTAATAGCCTACTTCTCTATTTTACTAGTGGTTTAAGTAATAATACAAATATAGTATAATAATTAATAAATAATTAAGTTTATAACTATAGAGTTTATATAGCTTTAGATACGGCTTTACTATATTAATATATACTATTATTAACTATAGTAAAAAATTATAAAGGGACGGGTAGATATAGTTTATACGCTCTTAGTATAGTTAATAGCTAATAGTTTTATAAAGTCCCTTATGTAGTAGCTGTTTGAAGTGTTTATTAAATAGTTAAATATTATAAACTAAAAAGTGTAGTTAGAGTAAAATTGAAAGAAAGATATAGAGAAAGACGAGGCCTAGGAGTTTTATAGAGATAATATATAGAACCTTTAAAATAAATAAAGGTATTTAAAATTTATAAATAGATATATAGTTACTTAAACTTTATAAATTTTAAGTAAAAAAATATACAGTAAATTAACGACTTTAAAACCTATAATAATAGGGTTAGGAGTGGCTTATATAGCTTTTTTAGCGCCCCTAAGGAGGCGTATTAAAAGTAAAGGGATATAAGGCTACTTTAAGGCTATAGTTAAAGTACGGCTGAGGGGCCCCGTAGCTGTAATTATATAAGCGGCTTGCGCGCGCGGGCCTCTGAGCCCCTAAGACGCAAAAAGTAGGATCTATAGCCGTGGCTATAGATCCTAGGCTAATTATACATAATACATTATATTGTTATAAATCTAATAGTATTATAAAGGTAATTAAGCTGTACTATAAGGGTAATTAAGCTGCGCTATAAGGGTAATTAAGTACTATACTATAAGGGTAATTAAGTACTACACTATAAAAGTAATTAAGTACTATACTATAAGAGTAATTAAGTAGTACTGTAAGGGTAATTAAGCCGCACTATAAGGAACTATATAGGTATTTATACCTAGGTTATTATATACTAATTAGCTAAAAAAGTAGGTACTACTCAAATAGTAAAGTAATACTACTTAGATAGTAAAACTTATTTTATATACTTTAGCTATAACCCTAGCCCTAAGTATTTAAAAAAAAACTAAATAAACTATTAAATACTTTACTATAAAATACGCTCTTTACTTTAAATTTAACTATAAAAAAGTAGCTTTAATAATACTTTAGTAATTACTTTAAATACTAATTTTATTAATAATATACTAAACTATAAAAGCTTTTAAGTATTTATAATTAAACTTTTTAGTAGCTTTATTAGTAAATAAACTAATAAGTAAAATACTATAACTATATCTATAAGTAAAGCTAAACTCTTTACCTTTTATTAAGTACCTACAAAGGCTATTTTTATAAACTATTTAATAACTACTCTTTATATTAACTTTAGTAAAAAGACCTTTAATAATATAGCTACTCCTACTATACTAGCACCAAATATATATATTAAATATAATAATTAATAAATAATCTATTTTATTAATAAAAAGATATAGAGAAGCGTTGTAAAAGTTTCTGCTAGAATCGCTAAGCTAATTTTGCCCTACTTTTTAGGGCTACTTTTCTTAATAGGTTTAGTGCTTTTTATATTAGGTATAGTATACTACTACTTTCTTTTTCCTCTTTGTAGATCTATATTCGCTTTTTAATAATAATAATATTATAAAGGCCACGGATTTTACGTTTTTTCTTTCTTTTTTTTTCCTTACTATAGCCCCTAATACTAATCTTACTACTAGGGTAGTTATTCTTACTCTATACAGTTTGTTTAAAGGGCGGTTTACTAAAGAAGTATTAGATTTACTTAAAATCCCTACACGGACGGTTAATAATATCCTTAAATACACAAAATTAAAGGGTTTTAACTCTATATAACCTACTTTCCTTTTTAAGTACTATAAAGATGCTTCCTATGCTAGCTAACTAAAAAAATAAACCAAAGAGGTTAAGGATTTTGTTCTCTATAAGGTCTACTACAATCGATACAGCTGTAAGAGAAACTACGCTGATATTGCTAGTGCTCTTTAAAGTAAGCTTAATATTAACGTCTCCTTAATAACAGTATAGTAGATTTTACGGCAGGTAGGCTTTTATAAAACAAAGCCTACGAGAAAGCTGGGCCTTATAAAAAAAATAAAGGAGGTACAGCTAAATTAGTACTACGAGTATTAAGATTAGACCCTTAAAGACTAGAAGTAGGTTATATAGTTTAATGAAACTACTATTATCCTTAACTACTACTGTAGTAGTTATTAAATATAGTAGTACTTTAATAAGGCCTATACCTATTCTTATATCTATAAAAAGTAAAAGGGATACTTTAAGTTTATATTTTAGGGATATTTTTCCTATAAAAAGAAGGGTTCTAGCTATTATTAGGTACTAGAGACTATAGTAGAGAAAAAGGCTACTAACGATGCTATTGTGAAGCTTAACGCTAAATACGAGTTAATTAAAAAGGTTAAGTGGGATTTTAATTCGGGTATTAACTGCCTTAGTCTCTATTAAACTCGAGGAAGGAAGCTGACGTAGCGCTGGAATAGTATAACGGATAAGCTTTTTTATAGGGGCTAAGGGGGTATTAATTAATACCGATACCGAAAAGAAATCCTCTTCCTAAAGCTATTCCTATTTACCGCCAGCCTTAGGCCTAATACTATTATTTAAGAGGATAAAGCCCCTACTTATAACTATTAGTTTAACTAGTATATATATAGCGTTTATAGGATAATAAAGCTACTCTAATATAGTAACAGCCCTAACTTTAACCCTATTAAGCCCTACTAGCTATAGATAAAGCAATTTACTATAAAAAAAGGGGGCCTTTAAAAGCTAGGCTAAAGCTATTTAAGTATAGTAAGACTGTTAGAGGTAATTAATATAAGAGTAGATTTAGTGCTAGATTAAATAGATCTTAGTATATATTACTTAAATTATTAAGCTTAAGGGTAGTAATAAATATAAGGAGGGGTAATAAGTAGGAAAGGATATTAAATAGATCAATATTAACTAAAAAATTAACGTTTTTAACTATAAAATAAGGTATCTCTTAATATAACGATTTGTGGCTGTAGTTAACCGTTTTTAGCGATGTATAATACTAATAATTTTGCTTAGAGACCCCCTGACTCCCCCCTGGTTAGCCCCCTGCTGCTGTTAGGGGGTATTCTTAGTAATTCTAGTAGAAACTTTTAAAACGCTCCTCTATAGTTTAACTATATATAAAGCTCTACTATATTAGTATTTATAACTACTAGTTTTATTAAAAAGTATTTATATTTTTTTTAAGTAGTTATTTTGTTTAGATATTTTTATAAGTTATTCTAAAAAGAATATACTATAGTTATATATTATCAAATAGTATAATTAAATAAAAGTATCTAATAGGGTATATCTAGTAGCTTTAACCCCCTCTAGCTTTTAACACTTCTACTTACTTACTCTTTTAGTAATAACAATAATACTATTACTAATAAATAGTACTAAATATATTAAAATAAACCTTTACTTATATAAACCTTTAGCCGGATTATATATAGGGCCTAATAAGTTCTAGTAGTATTTACTATTAAAAAAAAGTACTACTGCGAGTAAAGCCTTTATTAATTCCTTCCGTCTTCTACATATAGATAATAACAACCCTTAAAGCCACAATATTTAATAAAAGGCTACCCACTACTAGCCCCTACCCCTAGGACAACAACTATTATATAACTTTATAATTATTAACTAACTATAAAACTAGTAATAAGTACCTTATAACTAAGGGGGTTAATATAATTAACTTAACTTAAAACTAATATAAATTCTTTAATAAAGAAAAGGTAAAGCTTACTATTACTAGAATTTACTATTATTAAACTATAAGTAATTAACTTAATACCTAGTAAATAATACTTAAACTAAATACTAGGCTTAATAAAACTATATATATTTTATAGACTAAGGCTAACTATAAATATTTTAATTGGTTAAAGGATATAACTACTAAATCTATAGTACTCTAAGCGGCTAATATCGGTATATTTAGTAAAGTAATATTAAGATAGATACTAATAATAGTAGGGAGCGGCTAAACTAGCCGTAGTTGCGCGGCGATAGCGCGTTGGTCGCAGAGGGATATAACGGCTAAAAAAAGTAACGGAACGGTTTAATTTAGATTTAATGAGTTTAAAGGGATGGTTTACTAAAAAGGCGTTAGTGGTTTTAGTAGTGTTAATAGCGTAATTAGTAGTTGAAATTAATTAAAAAGACCTATTACTTTGAATCTATAAAAGCTGCGTTATAGTAAGTAAATTTAAGTACTATTAATAACAAAAAAGATTATTAAAGTAGGTAGCTAAACGGCTATTCTCTAGAGCACATAGCCCGTAGGCCGTTAGTTACTCTAGAGGGGGTAATTAAAAAGTATAAAAAGGCTATATTAAACTTAAATACTAGTATATAACGTAGCTTATAATAAACGGCCTTATAAAACTACTTACTAGTACCTACTTTAAAATCTTCTTGAAGTAGCTTAATATAGTAAATTAAATAGTATAACTTTAAGTACTTTATAATACTAAACTTTAAAATAAATAACTAACAGGCCTTAACTTTATTAATAATAAATAAAGTAAAGGGATTATAGTTCTTTATTCTTCTAAAAATAGTATTACTCTTTTTACTATAGGGATAGAGGTTTAATAAAACTGATAGGACTAATTAAAATAAAGACCTTAAGGGGATTATAACTTTAGAAAAATAAGTTATATAAAAGTAACTATAGGTCTTTAGTATCCCTAAGTAGCTACTTAACTATAAATACGTTACTAGTAAAAACTCTACTACTAAGAATCTCTCCCCCCTCTTTTTAACTAATAGTCTATACGTTATATATAGTTAGTACGCGAGTTTACTTACTATAACGTAGCTACTATAGATTTAAAGTAATAGAAGTATTTAATTAATTTTAAAGTAAACTACTAATTACACTACTAATACCTCTAAAACTACTAATACTATCTATATGCCTCTTAGTAAACCGTTTTTTAAAACTTATTAAATTTAATTTAAACTATCCCTTTACTTTTTTTTAACTATATAGCTATGACTAGTTTAGCTACTTAGCCCTACTGTCGCTGGTATCTATCTTAATAGTACCTTACTAAATATACCAATATTAGTAGCTACTTAGGACTTTATAACTCTAGTAACTACGTTTTTTACTTAATTAAAGTATTTATAATAGTTATTAAACTTTAGAACTTTTAAAGTATTATTTATACCTCTATAGTAGTTAATTATAGTAGTGTTTATAGCTATACTATTACTACTTATTTAATAGTATATAAAGTTAAATATTATAATATATACTCTATATGTATATAAATAAAACTTTTAGTCTTTAACTAAGTTAAACTAATTTAGGCTATGTAAAATAGTAAGTTATATAAGCCGTTTATAGTTATTTAAAATAGTTAATACTATTAATATATTAGTAAGCTTTAAGTATAGTTAGGGACTAGTAAAGATAAAGTTAAGTATTTTAAATAATTATTAAATACGTAAGTATATAAAAAATAGAGGAATTAATAAAAGCCTTACTTATAGTAGTAGTACTTTTTAATTAATTTATATATTTTTTAAGTAGTTATCTCGTCCGGATATTTCTATAAGCTATTTTAAAAAGAATACACTATAGCTATACATTATTAAATAGTATAATTAAATAGAAGTATTTAATAGAGTATATCTAGTAGTTTTGACCCCCTCTAGTTTAAGTGGTTTTGAGTAGAGCTTGGTAGGGCGTATGTACCTTAATACTTCCGCTTACCTGCCCTTCCTACTGTGGCAGTAAACGTGGACGTGGACGTACTAGCAATAACAACAATACTATTACTAATAGGCAGCGCTAAACATATCAAAACAAACCTTTACTTATGCGAACCTTTAACTAGATTACGCGTAGGGCCTAATAAGCCCTAGTAGCGTTTACTATTAAAGAAAAAGGCACTACAAGTAAGGCCTTTATTAATTCCTCCCATCTTCCACACACACACAATAACAACCCATAATATCTAATAAAAAGTTACCTACTAACTCCCTTTATAACTAAAATAAATACTATTCTATTACTATATAAATTAAAATAAACTATAACAAAAACTATAACTACTTCTTTAGCCTAAGTATAGGCCCTAATACTAATTTAATACTTAACTAAAACAACTTTTTAAATAATATAAAAGTGTCCCTTACTATATTTAGTACTCTAAACTATTAAACTACTAGAAATTAACTTAAAGTAAATATAATAATATATAAATTATAAAACGAGACTATTATAAATTTCCTATAGTTTAAAAATAACTACAAATACTTTAACTAACTAAAGGACACAGTTACTAGTATTATAAAGCCCTAAGGGGCTAATATTAGTATATTTAGTAAAGTAATATCGAGACAGATACTAATAATAGTAGGGAGTAGCTAAACTAACTATAGCTGCGCAGCGATAGTGCGTTAGTTATAGAGGGATGCGACGGCTAAGGGAAGTAATAGGACGGTTTAGTTTAGATTTAATAGGTTTAGAGGGACGGTCTACTAGACAGTTGGGCGTATAGGAGGCGTACAGAAGGTATTAGTGGTTTTAGCGGCGTTAATAGTGTAATTAGTAGTTTACGAAATTAATTAAAAACACTTATTACTTTAAATCTATAGAAGCTGCGTTGTAGTAAGTGAATTTGAGTACTGTGACGAAAAAGATTAATAAGGTAGGTAGCTAGACGGCTATTCCCTAGAGCACGTGGCCCATAGGCCATTAGTCACCCTAAAGGGGTCACCTTTTAATTAATTATAAGTACTACTAGGGCTTATTAAGCCTTATAATATATTATAGTAATTATAATTTAAATAAAGGTTTATAAAAGTAATAGTTTATTTTAGAGTTTTACTAGCTAGGTAGTATCTACTAACTACCTAGGTAGTATTTCTACTTCTTTTAGTTTTAAGCTTTTTTATTAGCTATATAATTAACATACTATAACTAGCATAATTAATACTTTATAACTAGTGTAATTAGCGCGCTAGTATAATTAACACACTATAACTAAATAATAAAAGTACTAGACTTTATATATAATAATAGGTATACTTAAGGTACTATATTTATAATACTACTACTATAGTAATTATACTATAACTATAGTAACTACACTATAACTATAGTAATTACGCTATAACTATAGTAATTACACTATAACTATAGTAATTATACTATAACTATGGTAATTACGCTGCGACTATAGTAATTAAGCTATAACTAATATATATAACTCTATTAATTAAAAAAGTAGGGACACTGCCTGGGTAGCTAAAGAATACTGTCCGGCTAGTAAAACTGTTATTTTAATATTGCTACCTATTAGTAATAGTATTATTGTTATTACTATAACTACTACTATACCGTACTTTATAGTATAAAAGTAGATAGATAAAAGTTATTATAAGTATAGTTACTACCTTTTAAGTAATAACTTTAGGTATTATAGTTAGTATAACTAAAGGGGGTTAATATTAGTAATGTATCTTTTTTAAAAACAACTTTTACTTATTACCTTACTAAATATATATATTTAATAAAAACGTATTTTTACTAAATTCTTTACTAGGAATATTCTTTATTTAGTAAGTTTCTTTATTTACCTTACTACAGACAGTACTATAAATACATTAAATATATAAATATTCTTCACCATATCTTTTACTTAAAATACTTTTTACTTAATAAATTTCCTTTTTTACTTTACTAAAAGTAGTATTATAACTATAAAAAAAGATATATAAAGCTAAACTTAGTATAATTCTTAAGTAAAAGAATATTTGTGTTTTTTTTAAGTAGTTATCTTGTTTAGACATTTCTATAAGTTATTTTGCAAAGAATATACTATAGCTATATATTACTAAGTAGTATAGTTAAATAAAAGTATTTAATAAAGTGTATTTAATAACTTTAACCCCCTTTAACTCTTAATAATTCTACTTACCTACTTATTCTACTATAGTAGTAAATATAGGTGTAGACGTAAACGTACTAGTAATAACGATAATACTATTACTAATAAGCGGCGATATTAAAACAAACCTTCGCTTAAGTAGAAGAAGATTAATAATACTTATTAATACTTTAACTTAAAATATTTTAATAACTATACTACTATTTAATATTAAACCTATATCTTAATTATAATTAACTTTAAGTACTAAATTAAATAAAGTAATAATAATTTAAAATAGTTTAAAGGCTTTATTTAAATATACTCTAAGTATAAAAAAAATATAAGTATAATTTTTATAAGTCCTTAGTTTTAATAATATATATAAAATAAATTACTTTAAAGTACTACTCTTTTAAATTACTAATATTATTAATATTAAGTTTTATTTTACTATACTTTAAACTCTATTAATAAAAAGTAAACTAAGGAATATATCTTATATTACTTTAGTAAAGTTAATTATAGTAAAGAATAATATAAAGTAACTATATATTACTTTTACAAACTTTAAAAATATACTCTATTTATTTATTATAAAAGAGGTTTACTAGCTAGGTAGTTTTATTTAACTTACTAAATAGTATGTTTACTTTTTTAGTTAATAGAATTATGTATATTAGTTATGGTATAAATACTATACGTATAGTATAAATACTATTTGTATTTTTTTAGGTAGATATTTTATTTAAATATTTTAATAAGTTGTTTTATAAAGAATATACTATAGCTATATATTATTGAGTAGTATAATTAAATAGAAGTATTTAATAGAGTATATTTAGTAGCTCTAACTCTCTTTAACTCTACTAAGTAGTTTTAAGCACAGCTCAAAAGGGTATCTATACTTTAATTCTACTTATTTACTCTTTTAGTAATAATAATAATACTATTACTAATAAGTAGTACTAAATATATTAAAATAAACCTTTACTTATATAAACTTCTAGTTAAATTACAAGCGCTATAATATACTATAGGGTCTAACAAGGCCTAGTGGTGTTTAGAATTTAAAAAAGGTACTATTACTATAAGTAAAGCCTTTATTAATTTCTTTTATTGTTTATACATATATATATAATAATAATCCTTAAAGTTATAATATAGCGATAAAAGAAGGCTTAAAAAGTAGTTTTAAGTAGTTGTTTTTTTAAAGGGGACCCTTTAAAAGATTCTTAGAAGTTTAAAATATATATATATATATTAGGGGCCCTAGTTAAGCCGTTCTAGTTATAAAAGGCGTAATATACTTAACTATATACTCCTTTAACTTTAAGTATAAGTTAAAAGTTAAATATTTACTTTAATTATATCAAGAATAAGTATTTTAAAAAAGCCCCTTAAACGTTTCTATAATAATAAATAAACTATATATATAGTAAAGAGGTCTATAGTCCCTAGTTAATAGCTCTACTAATCCCTAACTAACTATCTACTATACTTAGTACTATAGCTAGCTATTTTATAGTTAATTAGTTTAGTATTCTAACTATTACTTTTTTAAGCTTTAAATACTTTAACTAATAACTCCATAGCCCCTAGTAGGCTATTACTATACTTAGTATATGAGTTTTACTATCCGGGCCCTATTAAGTAGCTATCTAGGCCCTCCCCTACCCTTTAAACTATTTAAGTTAGTATAGTTAACTATATTACGTAGTCCCTTATAGTAGCGCGCTTAATTACAGTCGCTACGCTTAATTATAGTTACTACACTTTAGGCTACTCTACTAAGCTCTACTTATAAGCACTTAGTACAGCTAGAGGGGGTTAATATTAGTAACGCATCTACTCTTCTTTTTAAGTAACCTTTACCTATTAACTTACTAGATATATATATTAGCCTAAATATATTCTTTACTGGATGTTTACTTAAAATATTCTCTACTTAGTAGATTTCTTTTTTTACTTTACTATAAGCAGTATTATAACCATAAAAACACATATATAGTTACTATACTTAATTATAGTTACTATACTGTGCCTAATTATAGTTACTATACTGCGCTTAATTATAGTTACTATACTACGCTTAATTATAGTTACTATACTATACTTAATTATAGTTGCTTAAAAATAGTTACTATACTATACTTAATTATAGTTGCTATACTATACTTAATTATAGTTACTACACTACACTTAATTATACTTATAATAATTAATATAGTAGTGTTGTTATTATAGGACGGATTCTATTAACCTAATTAGCTTAAAAAGTAAAAAAGGGCTTAGATAGCTACTTAATAGGGCCTAGATAGTAAAACTTTAGTATAATAGCTAGTTATTTTATAGGTTACTTAAAGTATTTTAGAATTTACTTAGTTAATAATATCCTTTAGTACTTTTAGTAGTTTATTTAAAGTATTATTTTTTATAGCTTTAGAGTTTTTTAGCTTTATTTAACTTATTTTTATAAGGGCTATATAGAAGTTACTATACTTTAGAGCTTTTAAATACTCTAGGATTTTTACTTTTTACTTTACTATTAAGAGTAGTACTTTATAATACTTACTTATACCCTTAATAGCTACTTTAAGTAGTTTATATTATATAGGCTATTATTTATAAGGGCACTTATATAGGTATTTACTAGTTTAATCCTTAGGTTACTAATAAGGGGTTTATTAGTTAAGCTAGGGACTCTAGGTAGTAGAGTTTCTACTTTAAGCTATTAATACTAGAGGGACTCTATTTAAGTAGCTAGTAAGGGTTATAAATACTCCCCTAAAGCTACTTAACAAAACGTTCCCTTAGCTTTTCACTATTATTATATTATAATAGATGATTACTATAAAAGTTTTTTTATACTTTTTAAGTAAATAAATATACTTAATGTTATTTATTTCTATACCTAAAACAAGTAACTAAAGCTCTATTTATACTTATGATAGTATAAACTATATTTATATAGCTATTAAAAAGTCTTTTATACTAATTAGTAGTATAACTCTTAGTAGTTACTATACTTTAGTACGTAAAAAGGTTTTTTTTACTTTATATACTATATTTTAGGGTCTTAATTACTATACTAAGTACTTTTAAAGACTTTAATATATATTTTTTAAATAGGTATAAGTATATTATACTTTATAGGTGTAAGGGAGTGTTTTAAAGACTAAATTAATACTTAAAAACTAATTTACTTTTTAGCTATAAGTTTATTTTATACTACTTTTATAAATTCTTTATTAACTATCTTTATTACTTATACTTATATAGTAAAATATTTTTATAAAATAATTTAGTAGTTTATAGCCTTTTACTAGTAGTATTTTAGGGTATTATTATACAAAGGTTTTGCTATCCGGGAGGTACTTTTTAACTATCCGGGAGGTACCCTACTTATCCTACTTCCTAGCTATCTAATTAGCTAGGTAAGCTTACACCCATCAGCGTAATTAAGTCGTCGCGACAGGGCGTATTTAAGCTATTGCGACCGTTGCAATTGGGGTACTGTAATTACTATATAATTTATACTATAATTAAAGTACTAGATTTAAGCCGTGTAACCGTTGTAATTAAGCCATTGCGACTATTGTAATTAAGCTAATACAACTAAGCGCAATTAAGCTATTACAACCATCGTAATTAGGGTACTGTAATTACTATATAATTTATGCTATAATTAAAGTACTGGATTTGAGCCGTTGCGACCGTTGTAATTAAGCCGTTACGACCGGGCGCAATTAAGCTGCGATCGATTTAATTGATCCTATTGGTTGGATAAGTAGGGTACCTCCCGGATAGCTAGAAAGTACCTCCCGGATAGCAAAACTCTTATACAATCACTAAACTTTAAGATTATTTTAATATAAATCTTTTTAGTACTAGGGCTTTAGGTTATTTAGAGTAGTAATAGGCTCTTTTTTTAGTGTGTTTCTATAGTAGTAGGCGGCCTATACCTAGTGTTGTTATTTATATACTACTCCAAAGAACGCGGTTTTTACTTTAATAGCTTTTTAGAGTATTAAGGCTAGTAGGCCTCTTTAAAAGATGTTAATAATATTAAGCGCTTTAGGATTTATATATTTCTAGACTTTATACTAGTGAGTTTTAAAAGTAAGTTATAGATTCTAAGTAGGTTAGTTTTGTAGTTTTTTAAGCTAAATACCCGTTACTTAGGCTGATACTATTATTAAATAAATATAAACGTACTTTATAGAGAGCCTTTTAATAAGTTATAGTAGTTAATAGTTTATAGTAGTTAGGGTGAAAAGAAAAAGAGTTAAATTTATAACTATAGTAATAAAAGGAGGCTTAAAAAGCTGTTTAAAGTAGTTATATTTTAAAAAGGGACCCTTTAAAAGAGTCTTAAACGCTTGAAATATATATATATATATATATATTAGGGGCCCTAGTTAAGTTGTTTTAATTATAAAAAGTATAAAATACTTTATTATATATAATATTTAATAAAAGGCTACTTACTACTAGTTTTATTCCTAGGATAATAATTATTATATACTTTTATAGTTATTAACTAGTTATAAAGATAATAATAGTTTTTAAATTATTATTATTTACTCTTTATAATTTTTATTATAACGTAGTACTAACTTTAGCTATTACGTTAACGACCTTTTAGTTACGTAATACTAAGTAAAATTTGGATCTATATTACTTAACGTTTCTTTTAATAATATCTCTTTTTAATTTTTTTTTATTAATTAATAAGCTACTTCTTTATATATTTAATAAAAAGTTAATAACTTTACTTATTATAATATAATTATAATAGATTTAAAGCGCTTTTATTAATTAATAACTATTATAGACTAATAATTATACTAAAGGTTTGTATAAGTAAAGGTTTGTTTTAATATAGCTGCTTATTAGTAATAGTATTATTGTTATTGCTAGTACGTCTATATCTACGCCTATATCTACTGCTATAGTAGCTACTACTACGCTGCGCTTTGTAGCGTAAGAGTAGGTAAGCGAAAGTTATTGTAAGTATAGTTATTACCTATAATAACTTTAGGCGTTATAGTTAGTATATACGTTAGACTGCCCTACTAAGCTCTACTTATAAGCACTTAGTACAACTAAAGGGGGTTAATATTAATAACGTATTTACTCTTCTTTTTAAATAACCTTTACTTATTAACTTACTAAATATATATATTAGTTTAAATACATTCTTTACTAGATTTTTTACTTAAAATACTATCTACTTAGTAGATTTCTTTTTTTAATTTACTATAAGTGGTATTATAACTATAAAAACACATATATAAACTAATAATTATATTTAATTACTACTAATTACTATTAACGCTCCTAATACTCTATTACCCCTAATACTTTTAAGAACTTTTTATTAATTTAAATTACCCGTTTTTTTCTATTAAACTTTAACTATTAACGTTATTAATATTATTATTAGTACGCTACTATAGTTAATTTACCTAATTTAATTGATAAACCCTATACTTATTACTAAATATCTTAATGTTTAGACCTTAACTAGCTTTTAATATACTAATCTTTAGGCCTATTAAGTGCTAGGTACTTATAAACTACTTAAATTACTTAAGTAAAGTATTTATAGTAGTTATTTAACTCTAAGATAATAAAGTAGTGGTTATTAGATTAGATTAAGCCCTAGCATAAGGCTTTAATTTTAGTTATTTTAGTATAGTTACTACTATTTTTAATAAAGTTAAGTAGAAATAGAGTAAACTAGATTTTTTTATTTATAAAAAGGGTGTTTTAGTTAGGGTTCTTATTATTTTTAAAGATATAGTAAAGCTTATAATTATAAACTTTTATTTTAGATCTTTTTAAATTTATTTTTATAAATAATTATAGGTTATAGGGCTTTTTACTTAGAGTTAGTATAGGATAAATAATAGTAGTAGTTATACTAACGTTACTATAGGGTAAATGTATAGTTAAGAAATATAAAAGATAAACTAAAGCCTAGCTAGTAATAGGGGTTTTATTAATACTTTTAAGCTTAAAAAGTTTATTTAAGTAACTTAATAAAAGAAAGTTTCTAACCTATAGAACATAGTAGCTACGTTAAGTTACGCTATTTAGTATAGGTTTTTAAGAAGCTATTTAAGTAAGGGTATCTTTAGTATATTAGCTACTTAGAGTTATAATTAAGGTTCTTAACTATAGTAGTATTATAATTAAAGACTATTCCTTATTTATAATTACACTATACTTCTTTACTATTATTAATATTAGTTATAGTATCTTTACTATTTATATTCTACTTAGAATAATCTACTATATAAGTTCTAACTATTTCTATTAGTAAAAGTAGCTGTTATAAAAAAATAAATAAGAATAGTAATAAGTATTTTATAATTAAGGGGGTTAATAAAATTAACTTAACTTATAACTAGTATATATTTTTAATAAAAGAAAGAAAACGCTTATTATTACTATAATTTACTACTATTACACTACTAGTAATAGGTTTAAATATATATATAATAATTCTTAAATTATAGAATAAAGCCCTTTTAGGTATTTTATAGTTTAAAGTTAACTATAAGTACTTTAACTAGTTAATAAACGTAGCTACTAGATTTATAGTACTCTAAGTAGCTATATTTAATAAGGCCTATATATAATAATATTAAGATAGATACTTTAGTATAATAGTAGAGTTAAGTAGCTAAACTAGCTATAGCTATAGAGTTTTGCTATCCGGGCGACCCCCTTTGGCTATCCGGGCGACCTCCCACTTTTCTTAGCCAATTAAGTTAATAGGATCTAAACACACTAGAAAACAGCATATTACGTAATTACTTAATATTTAATTTAATTAGGTTTTTATTATAGTAATTAATATATCTTAGTAAAATAAGCTTTTAAAGCCTAGGCTAGCTAATTATCCTGTGTTTTACGCCCCCTTTTACCCTTAAATTAATTAATCCTAGCTTAGTAATGCTAGGGCTGTTAATAATAGTACTACTAATCCCCTAGCTGTTTTTTAGGTACTACGCTAGGGCTTCTTTACTACTAGAGCTTTTAAAGCTCTACTACTACCTACTATAATATATTCTTAAGTAAATTACTAATTATACTATAGTTAAAGCTAAAAAAGCTTATTATTAAAGCTATACTTAAAGTAAGATTAATTATAGTAAATACTAGACTTTATAAACCTTAGTACTAGATTTACTACCTTCTTTAGGGCCCTTAGAGCCTTTAGCTTTAAAGCTAAGCTACTATTAGTACTACTTACTAGTCTATTATTACTAAAGTATTAGGACTAGCTATAGAGTATTATAATAACCTAGGGATCCTAGATTTTTAGTAGGGTATTACTAAAATTAAAAGGCTACTTTAGCTACTAGCGCGGGTTAATATTATACTTTAAAAGCTTTAGGCCCTTAGTCTTTATAACCCTAAGGATAGTATATATATACAGGAGCTTATACTAGTTACTAAAGTAACCCTAGTATAATAGTAGGTTTTTTAGATTTAAATAGTTAAGTAAGGGTATTACTATAAGGGTAATCCTATACTAATAGGCTATAAAGTTAAGGGCCTTATATTTTATATACTTTAGTAAGTCACTTAGCTAGTACTCTTACTATAAATACTTATAGTAGCTACGTGACTTTATCATAGTAGTACGCTAAATATAGTCCTACTCTTTATTTTAGAGTATCTTTTTAATAGTGTTAAGGACCTTAAAGAGGTCTAAGTAACTATAGATTATGTATAACTTTAGATTCTTATAAGTTATTTTAATAGAACTATTAGTATATATACTATAGTATTTATTTTTATTAATTTAATACTAGGCCTACTACTCTTTAGTAAAAAGGTAGGTTTTATTAAAATAGGTATAGATACCCTTTTAGTTAGTAAAGTTCTTTTAGAGATAGTTAAGAGCTGTATTAAAGTTAGAGATAGTATTAGTATAAATAACGTATACTTAGAGCTTATAAAAGCTACTAAAACTATACTTAATAACAAAGTTAAAGCTAATATAAGAAAAGGGTCTTATTAACTCTAATAAGCTTATTAAGGCTAGTAACTATAGAATTATAAAAGAGTTTTGCTAGCCGGGCAGTGTCTACTAGCTGCCCGGGCAGTGTCCCCACTTATCCTAGTTTCAAGCCTTTCTATTGGCCCTGTAGTTAACGCACTGCAACCAGCGTTATTAACGCACTGCGACCAGTGCAATTGACACTTTGTAACCAGCGTAATTCACGCGCTGTGACTAAAGAAATTAAGATACTAGACTTTGTATGTAATAATGGGTGTAATTAAGGTACTGTATTTACGACGCTACAACTGTGGTAATTGCGCTACGACCGTAGTAATTGCGCTGCGACCGTGGTAATTGCGCTGCGACTATAGCAATTACGCTGCGACCGTGGCAATTGCGCTGCGACTGTGGCATTTGAGCTGCGACTAATGTATGTAATCCTATTGGCTGGAAGAGTGGAGACACTGCCCGGGCAGCCAAATAACACTGCCCGGCTAGTAGAACTCTTATAAAATAAAGTAGTAGCCTTAGTCTTATTAGCCTTTTTAGCTTTAGTAGTAGTCTTAACTATAATCTTATCCTTATTAATCTTAAACTTATTAATAGGAATACTACTAGGGCCCTTCTACTTATATTTTATATTAACTTTAACGTTAGCGTTTATATAGAAAATATATAACTATAAGTATATGTCTAGTATAGTATTAGTAATAGTACTATATAACGCATCCTTATAATCCGTAATTATAACGTAAGGAAAAGCTATACTAATCTCTTTATAAATAAAGTTTAGGAACTTAATTAAAAAGTTATACCCCTAAAAGTACTTTAATAAACTAAAGCTAAATGTAATATTAAAGAGTAAGTTAATATCTATAGTTCCTATAATTTAATAGAGAAGTATTTTATACTAGTTAGTTTTATATATATTATTAATACTTAGAACTTTAGGGAATTGCTTTTATATAACTTTATACTATAAATAAGTCTATATAAGGGCCTTAAGAATATTAGAGTTATTAAAGAACTACTTAATATAATACTTAAAGCCTCTTTATTAGAAATAATAAAAAAGGACTTAAGTAGAGGTTCTACTACTAAGGCTCTTTAAGTAAAGCTTTTACTAAGTATTATTAATATCCTTTTAAGTAAAGTACGCCTAAGTACTAGTATCCTTAACTATATTTTAAACTATAGTATTAATCTCTTAGGGTTTAATAGTATTATACTTTAAAAGGTTAGTAATAAGGCTTTTTTAAGTACTAGTAAGTTATTAATAAGTAGAATAGGTAGAGGGGTTAAGAAAGGGGCTATAGGTATACTACTTATAGCTTTTTTTTAGTTTCCAAATAAACTTTTAGTTACTTAACTTCGTTATAATAGTAAGAGTTCTGCTAGCCGGGCAGTATCTACTAGCTACCCGGGCAGTATCTCTACCTTTCTAACTAATAGGATTACATACATTAGTCACAGCACAATTGCCATAGTTGCGGCGCCATTACCACAGTCACAGCGCGTTAATTACTATAGTCGTAGTACGTTAATTACTATAGTCGCAGTACGTCAATTACTATAGTCGCAGTATAATTACCACAGTCACAGTACGTCAATTACTACAGTTACAGTACGTTAATTACTATAGTTATAGCGTAATTACTACGGTTATAGCGCGTTAATTACTACAGTCATAGTACGTCAATTACTACAGTTACAGTGCAATTACCACAGTCATAGCGCGTCAATTACGCCATTACAGCGCATCACTTACAAGGCCAATAGGGTAGCGTAAATTAAAGAGAAGTAGAGACACTGCCCGGGCAGCTAGTAGACACTACCCGGCTAGTAAAACTCAATAGTAATACTTTACTAGGTATAGTTAACCTTTTGCGTTATAGTCTTATAAAGATTAACTCCCTTAGTAGCTTAAACTTTATTATAGTTATATTAGAGAAACTACTATATATTTATACTATTATATTTCTTAGTACTATTCTTTTTAATAATAGTAAAGTTATATTAATAAGTAAAAACGTTAAAATAGTCTTATAACTCTTTAATAGTATTAGTACCCTTACTACTATTAATACTACTTTTAAAAGGGTTAAAAATAGCTTTATATTTAACGTTATTAATACTAAGGTTAATTAATAGCGTAGTTATAGCTATATTCGCAGTAGTAAGTTTACTTATAACTATAGTTATTATAGAGGAGGAAAAAATCGGGCGCGCTGGGGAGAAGTTAATAATTAGGCGGCGAGATGGATCCTATTAACTTAATTGGCCGAGAAAAGTGGGGGGTCGCCCGGATAGCCAAAGGGGGTCGCCCGGATAATAAAACTCTAGCTATAAAGTAATAGTACGTTAGTTATAGAGGGATATAATAGTTAAAAAAAGGAATAGTTTAGATTAAATTAGAGTTAATAGGTTTAGAGGGACGGTTTATTAAAAAGGTACATAGAAGGCGTTAGTAGTTTTAGTAGCGTTAACGGTATAATTAGTAGTTAAAATTAATTAAAAACACCTATTACTTTAAATCTATAGTAGCTGTGTTATAGTAAGTAAATTTAAGTACTATTTATTAAATAAAAAAGATTAATAAAGTAAGTAGTTATACGGCTATTCCCTAGAGTATATAGCCTATAGACTATTAGTTACTCTAGAGGGAGTCGGTTTATAAATACTATAGCTATAGTATAATTATAATAGTTATAGTATTTATACTATAACTATAGTATAATAATTAAGTACTTTAATTATACTTATTATAGTATATAAACTAAAGTAACTTTATTTTATTAAATATAATATACTAATTATACTAGTTATAGTATATTAACTACTATTAAATTATATAGTAAGTTTTACTATTTAAATAACCCTATTTAGCTATTTAAGCGACACCTACTTTTTAAATTAATTAGTTCTTTATATTACTCTAAGTACTACTTTAAGTACTCTATACTATACTCTATATAGTACTCTATATAGCGCTCTATAGAGTATTCTAAAAAGAACTTAACTACTTAATTACTCTAACTTTAGTAATAGCTTTAGTAATAGGTCTAGCTCTAGTAAGGAGTTCTAACTCTAGTAAGGGTTCTAGTAACGGCTCTAGCAACGACTTTAATTAATAGTAACGACTTAAATTAATAGTAACGACTTTAGTAATAGTAATAGCTTTAGTAATAGTATAGCTTAATTAGTCTAAAAAGTAGAGGGTTACTTAAATAGCTAAAAGAGGTTACTTATATAGTAAAACTCTATATAGCTTAGAGCTACTAGTACGTTATAAAGTATAAATAGATTCTAGTATTTGAAAAGACTAATAGCTATTTTAGAATAACGTTTTATTAACTTAAAAAGCTATAACTATATTTTAAGGTTTAAAAGCCTATTATACTATTTAAGTAAAAAACGTATTAATAGTACTTAAAACTATAGAATTATATATAATATAATATATATAAAATCTAATAATTAAGAGCTTTATCTACTACCCCCTTTACTATATATAATTAAATACTTTAAAAGTACTTTTTTAAATATAAAGATTACTATAAATATCTTTTTAACTCTTTAAAAAACTATCCTTAATAACTTAGTTATTTAGTACTTATAACTCTATAACTTTTAACTACTTATAAATACTTTTAATATATAAAAAGTTCTTAACTTAACCTTAATATTTATAGAGTCCTTCATTAGTAATACTCTATTTTTAAAGTTATATTTTAATAACTACTTAAAGTTAATTATATACTATAGTTTTAACTTAAGAGCTTTTTACTTTTAAACTATAAAATCTAATATAAATAAGTTTACTATAAACGTTTCTTTTTAAGTACTTTTAAGTATAAACCTTATTTTTATAAGTTTTACTAGTTAAGTAGTATTTCTATATTTTTAACTAATAGAATTATATATATTAGTTATAGTATAATTATAGTATAAATACTCCTACTATAGTATAAGTACTATAGTTATAGTATAACTATAGTAATTATATAAATTTAACTTATATTTATTCTATATATGGATTATAGTATAGCTTTAAAGTTAGGTCTATAGGTATACAGTTGATTAAACAGTATAGATACTGTTTTAAGTATAGTAGAGGTTAAATAGTAGAGATTATAGGGAAAAAACTCTATAGGAAAAAACCTACTTTATTTAGTAAAGTAAAATACTTTTCTATATACTAAAATAAGTACATAACTACTATTACTATCTACCTAAATAAAAAGTAGGGTTAGTAGTATTTTTAGTTAATTAGGGTTTACTACGTTTTAGTTACTTAGTATTTCCACTATAGTTTAGTCTTTAAAAGGGCGTATATATACTAAGCGACCTAAAAAAAACTTTTAGGCAATATAGAATTTAAACTTACTACCTCTACCTTTTATAAAATAGGGCTAGCTAGACTCTAAACTACTAAACTAACCACTACTATAGTAATTATAATATATTAATTATAGTACTTTGTTTATAACTATTATTATACATAAAGTTTACTACTTTAATTATACTAGTTATAGTATATTAGTTATACTAGTTATAGTATAATTATTATAGTTATAGTTTATTAATTACTATAGTTATACTCTATTAATTATACTAGTTAAAGTTTATTACTTATACTTAAAGTAAGATTAATTATAATAAAGAGTTTTGCTATTAGGGCCTTATAACTTAGCTATTAGGGCCTTCCCCCACTTTTCAGACTAATTAGGTTAATAGGATCCTTTTACGCCGCGCCTATATAATTTCTTCTACTACGTACTACGTAGTAAAAAAATCCTTCCTATTATAACTACTATAACACTATTACTACAATAGATTTCGCCCGTAATAAAGGCGCGCCGCCCGCGCCTTAATATAAAGCTATTCCTAACTCTCTAAAAAGCAGTATTAATAGTTAGCCTATAGAGACTATCTAAGTACTTTAAAATCACTTTAATATAACCTATACTAGACTCTATAGCTTTATAATTATTTACTAAAATAGCACTAACTACTATAATAGTAAATATACTCAATATAAGTTTAAGTGTAACTATAATACCCTTAGACCTATTAAAAGTATTAGCTTATATTAAACTACTATTACTAAGTAAAGCTACTTTTAGTATAGAATTACTACTGTTTATACTAGTAATAATTAGTACTAAAGTTAGGTAATTAAGTATAAAGAGTATAACTATAGTCCGTTTTTTAATTCTTTAATCTATCCTACTTACTATAAATTTACTAATATATATTATAACTTTATTAAATTCCTTTTTTATTATAAAGCTATTAAGCTTTACAAGGTTAGTTCTATAGTTTATAGCTATATAACTACTAGTAGTAATGTGTTTTTTACTTAAAAGGATATTAATAATACAAAATAGAAAGTGTATATTAACGGCCTTAGTAGTAGGATACCTACGTAGGTATTATTTACATATCTCTAGTTTTAAAGCCTTAAGTATCGTATTAAGTAGTTTACTAACGACCCTAACGTACCTAAGGGACTACTTTAAACGTACTTATAGTATAAAAAAATATAAAAGTACTTTTTAAAGGTTATTAGTATAAATAATACGTACTAAACTAATAAATATAAAATACCCTTTTTTTAAGTTACTAGTATAATAGATATTAGCTTATTATTTAACTATACTTTTAGCTTTATTAATACTAAAACTTAGTATAGTTATAACTAATTAACTAAGAACCTTAACTCTATATATAAAAAGATTAGTAGTGTAGTAGCGCTTTATATAGCTATTACAGACTTTAAAGTAACTCTATAAAATACCCTTATTACTATAATCCCTAATATATAGCTATAACTCTATATTTTCTATATTAATACTAACGTTAAGAGTAATACTAAGTATAAGTAGTAAGGCCTTAGTAGCTTAGCTTTTAATAAGTTTAAAAAAGACTAGGATAAGGCTACTATAGAGGCTAGTATAGAGGTAAAGTAAAAAGCCCGGGCCTAAATACTTATAAAGCTTTATAATCCTACTATTACCCACCTTAATAAGTTTATTTAAAGTAATAAAACCTTTTTATTAAACTACTTTAATAACTTAAAAGTTAAGTATAGCCCTAAGGGTTTTATATAGTTATAAACTTATATTATTTATATAAATACTATTAATAAGTTTAATATTACTCTTAAGTACTTATAAAAGGAGTTTAAAGTTAAAAAAAAGGTCTTAGTATATATTAACTATACCTACCTCCTAATTAAAAAGTAATAAATATAGTACTTTATTACTAAGTATTAAAACTATAGTATTTATACTAACTCCCCTATAGAAATATTTTATAAAAGCTTTAAGTTATATATTATTTATAGTATTACTAATATCCTTAGTATAGCTAATATAGTTAAAGAGATACTTAAGAATAAAGAGAAGGACTATATTATTTACTGTACTGTAATAAAAGTAAGGGTTTATTAAGATTACTTTTAGTAGGAGGATTAGTTTAGAAATACCCCTAAGTAGGTAGGATACTTAGTACTAAATCTTATAGCCTATTAGTACTGTATTATACTTACTATAATACCCTTAAAAGTTAATAAAAAACTAAAAAACTTTAGTCTTTATAGTAACTACTTTATATATTAGTTTAAACTCCCCTATACTTACTATATCTTTAAAGTTATATATATAAAAGGCTTTATAGTTACGTAGTATAAATACTACCTATACTAGTAGTTAATTTAGTTACTAGATATAGACAACGTACTGTTAAAGATCTATAACCCTTAGCTTATTAAGTTTTTTTATAGCTACTTTTATAAGTTAACTATAGTACCTTTAAGTAGTACTATAATACCCTTAAGTAACTTAAAGCTAAAGTAGCTAAAAAAGACTAAGAATCTAGTACTACGGCCTATTAAAGTAAGTATTTATTATAACTACTTATATTTTAAGTATAGTTCTAATAATAAGCTTTTATAGGAGCCTTAGTTAACTTAGAAATGTATTATAGTAGGTAGAAGTAGTAGTAAAGAAGCGCTAGTACTAAAAAGAGCCTAGTATAGTAGGCAGAAGGCTAGGGGCGGCTTAGAGCTACTAGTATCTATAGCGCTAGCCGCGCTATACTAGAATTAATTAATTTAGGGGTAAAAGGGGCTATAATTAACTAAAAAGTATAAGCTTATTACGCTAAAATATAATAAAAGCTGTAATAAAAACGCAATTAAATTAAATATTAAGTAATTATGTAATATACTGTTTTTTAGTATATTTAAGTTAGTTAACTTAATTAGTCTAAAAAGTTGGAGAAGGCCCTAATAGTTAAGTTATAAGGCCCTAATAGTAAAACTTATAATAAATACTAGCGTTTAGAGATATTTGTGTTTTTTTTTAAGTAGTTATCTTATACGGACATTTTTATAGGGTATTCTAAAAAGAATATATTATAGCTATATATTATTAACTAGTATAATAAATAAAAGCATCTAATAGGGTATATCTAGTAGCTTTAACCCCCTTTAGCTCTACTAAGTAGTCTTAAGTAAAGCTTAGCAGGGCGTATATACCTTAACGCTTCTACATACCTACTCTTCTAGCGATAATAACAATACTATTACTAATAAGCAGCGGGCGCGACTAATATATTAAAATAAACCTTTACTTATATAAACCTTTAGTTAGATTATGCTATGTGTAGGGCCTAATAAGCTCTAGTAGTGTTTATAATTAAAGAAAAGGGTACTATAAGTAAGGCCTTTATCGATTCCTCCTATCTTCTATATTTCTATATACCTAAGAATCTAATAAAATAACAAAAACTACTATAAATATAAAAGTCCTTTAGCTACTAAATACTAAATACTATAACTTAGTTACTATAGTTAAGAATAATATTTAGTAGTATAGTAAAGTAGCTATATAACTTAGCGTTAATACTATTAATACACAGTATAACTAACTAGCCTAACCCTTAAGTATAAAGATCTAAATTACTATCGTTAGCCTTTACTTTTTTTAAACTAGTAGTAATAGAGACTAAGTAAAAAATATTAAATTAAACCTATTAATTAATTTAATACTAGATTAGATTTTAGACTTATTATTTTTAAAAAATAACTAATACTACTTTAAATAAGTAATAGAGGCGGTAATAATAACTATAGATCCCCTAGAGTTAAGAAACTAGTACGTTTAATAAGGCCTGGATATTAAGACGTTTATTAATAAGTATAGGGAAAAGCGGTTTAATTAAGTTAACTAGCTATAGTACAGTAACGACGCGTTAGTTACAGCGGGATCTAATAGTTAAGAAAAGGGACGGTTTAGTTTAGTTTAGATTAGATTTAATAGGTTTAGAGGAATAGTAAAAGACGTTAGTAGTTTTAGTAGTATTAATAGTATAATTAGTAGTTTAGTTTAAAATTAATTAAAATACTTATTACTTTAAATCCGTAGAAGCTGTATTATAGTAGGTAAATTCAAGTGCTGGGATAAAAAAGATTAAAAAGGTAGGTGGCTGGACGGTTCTCTAGAGCACGTGGCTTGTAGGCTATTAGTTACCCTAGAGGGGGTCGCCTTTAGAGATATTAGTACTAAATTAGCCTTTTTTTTAAAGCCTTTAGTTTTAGAGCTTTTTACTTTAAAGCTAGGCCTATACTACTTAATAGTATATTGTTAAAAAAGCCCTAAAGCTAGTTAAATAGTAAAGTAATTACTTAAGAATCCTAGATTTTAAATAAAATATTAGTAAAATTAACTAACTACTAAACCTACTATTATAAACTATAGTTATACTTTAAAAGCTTAATATCTTTAGTCTTTATATATATATATATATATATATATATATATTAGCAGTTAGCTTAGTAGTTACGAGTCTGCCTAACCCTACCTTGTAAGAGGTAGAGGTAGTAGGTTTAAATCCTATACCGCCTAAGGCTTTTATACCTAACTAAGTATCGCGCGCCTAGGTGGTATAGTAAAATTAGAGTTTTCAGGAGTAGGGACCCTACTGCTTTAATTAGCTATACTATATAGCCCGTATACTACTCCTAGCTAATAGGAGTAAGTGGCCCCTACTAGGCTATATACAGTGTATACGCACCTTCCTTTATATAAGTAAGTATCCCTAAACTTATACTTAACCTATCTTTATATATAACCTTTACCTATTAACTTACTAAATAATCACATATTTTTCCTATTAGGTTTTCTATATACCCTTTACTTAAATATTTACTTATAAGAGGTTAAAAGCCTACTACTTAATAGATTCCTTGTTTGTAATATAGGCACGCTTATAGAACAATACAATAAATATACATATATATATATATATATATATATATATATATATAGGTTATATTCCTTTATAACCTTATTTATATTATAGAGTAAAAATCTACTAAGTAGTAGGCTTTTAACTTCTTATAAGTAAATAATATTTAAGTAAAGGTATATAGAAAAACCCTTATAAAGAAAATATATAGTTATTTAGTAAGTTAATAAATAAAGGTTATATATAAAAATATATTAAGTATAAATTAGGAGATACTTCCTTATATAAAAAGGTATATATATACTATATATAGCTTAGTTAGAACTACTTGTTTTTATTAGTTAAGAGTAGTATATAGGCTATTTAGTATAGTTAATTAAAGTAGTAGGGTTCCTACCCCTAAAAAGCTCTAATTTTACTATACTATATAGGTGTGTAATACTTAGTTAAATATAAAAGTCTATAGGTAGTATAGAATTTAAATTTACTACCTTTACTTCTTATGAAGTAGAGTTAGGTAGGCTTATAACTACTAAGTTAATTATACCCTTAGTCTTTATAACTCTAAGGATAGTATAAGTATATAGCATTTTAAACTAGTTAGTAAAGTAACTTAAGTATAGTAAAACGTCTTTTAAATCTAGGTTATTATATAAAGACGTTACTATAAATATAAGTCTATACTATTAAGCTATATAATTAAAAGTCTTCAGTTTTCTATACTATAAAAAGTTACTAAACTAGTATTCTTACTATAAATATATAAAGTAGCTATGTATTTCTATTATAGTTATTTACTAAATATAGTTTTTTTTTTTAATTATTTCTTTAATTATATTAGTAACTTTAAAAAAAGTAAGTTAGTTATAAATAATATATAACTCTAAATCCTTATAAGTTGTTTCTATAAAGCTATTAGTATACATTCTATAGTTATTCTTATTATTGATCTAATATTAAGCCTACTACTCTTTATAAAGAAAATAAGTTTTATTAAAATAAGTATAAATACTCTCCTAGTTAATAAAGTCCTTATAAAAATAGTTATATACTATATTCAAGTTAAAACTAGTATTAGGATATAATATATATATTGAAGTTTATAAAAGTTAACAATACTTTATTTAATATTAAAGTTATTAAAGTTATGTAAAAAAGGGTTTTATTATAAAATTATGAATAAACTACTATATATTTTTAATTATAAGTTTTACTAACTAGGTAGTATTATTTAGCTACTTAAGTAGTATTTATCTTTTTTTATACTTTTTTATAGTATTTTATATAGGTATTTTAATAAAGGGTTTTGAAAAGAATATATTATAGTTATATATTTTTAAGTAGTATAACTAAATAGAAGTATTGAATAGGGTATTTTTAGTAGATTTAACCCCCTCTAGCTTAAGTAGTCTTAAAAAGAGCTTAGTAGGGTTATATATACTTTAATACTTCTACTTACTTACTCTTTTTACTATAGTAGTAAATATAAACGTAAACATACTAGTAATAATAATAATACTATTACTAATAAGTAGCGGGCATAACTAATATATAAAAATAAACCTTTACTTATATAAACCTTAAACTAAATTATATATAGAGCCTAACAAGCCCTAGTAGCGCTTACTATCAAAGAAAAAAGTACTAGTATTATATAATATTATAAAAGTAGATTTATAATTATAATACTAGTAATTACGTATACGTACTTTTAGTATAACACACCCCCCTAGACTCTATAGTTTAGTAGTATAGTAGAGACTAACTAAACTAGACGTTTCTTACTATAGACTCTTATATCCTAACTATTTTTTAGGTAAATGAATATTATTATATTAACTTAAACCTATAGAGGGACGGGTGTAGAGCCGTTCGCCTATAGACGTACACGCATTACCACTATAGCATAGTAATAAGTAGAAAGGACTTATAACTGTGACGCTATAAAAGTAGATCTATAATTATAACGCTAGTAATTGCGTATACGTACTTTCTAGGCTTATAACTATAACGCTATAAAAGTAGATTTACAATTATAACGCTAGTAATTACATATATATACTTTTAGTATAATATATTATAACTAAGGCCTTTATTAATTCCTCGTGTCTTTTATATATATATATATAATAACCTATAATATTTAAAAAGAAGATTCCTACTTACTCTATTAACTTTAGAATAAATAAAAGAATATAAGTCTATAGATATTAACTAGTATTAATACTACTAAAAAGTATCTTTACACTATAAGAGTTTATATAATTAATATAACCCTTAATTAGTACTATTAAAGTAAAAATAATAAAGTAATACTTATAATTTTAAGAGTCCTATACTATAAAACTACTAATAATAGCCTTAATATTAATAAAATGATACTTAATTTATACTTAAGGGATTTAGATACTATAAAAATTCTTAATACTAAAAATAACTATAAATACTTTAACTAACTAAAAAACGCAACTACTAGAGTCTTATTAACTTAAGTAGCTATTAATATTAGTATATTTACTAAGGCTTATATATAATAATATTAAAATAAATACTAATAATAATAAAGAGTAGCTAAACTAGCTATAGTTACGCGGCCTAAAAAGGAAGGGATAGTTTAGTTTAGATTAAATTTAATAGGTTTTAAGGGATAGTAATAGTTAAGTATATAGGAGGTATATAGAAGGCGTTAGTAATTTTAGTAGTATTAATAGTATAATTAGTAGTTTATTTGTGTTTTTTTAAGTAGTTATCTTATTTAGATATTTGTATAAGTTGTTCTAAGAAGAATATACTATAGCTATATATTATTAAGTAGTGTAATTAAATAGAAGTATTTAATAGGGTGTATCTAGTAGCTTTAACCCCCTCTAGCTCTACTAAGTAGTTTCGAGCATAGCTTAATAGGGCGTATATACCTTAATAATTCCACTTACTTACTCTTCCTACTATAGCGGTAGACGTGGACGTGGACGTACTAGTAGTAATAATAATACTATTACTAATAAGTAGCGCTAAACATATTAAAATAAACCCTTTGCTTATACGAACCTTTAGCCGGATCACAGGCGCTGTAACGTACTATAGGGCCTAATAAGCCCTAGTAGTATTTACTATTAAGGAAAAAGGCACTATAAGTAAAGCCTTTGTCGATTCCTTTGTCTTTTATATACTTATATAAATAATAACTTAAAGTACTCTATTAAGTAAACTACTTACTATAATATTAAAAAGAAAGATTCCCGCTCTATTTACTTAGTACTAAAATATATACTAAAATATAACTTTATAAATATTAACTAGTTATATAAGTTATAATAAGTACCTTATAGTTAAGGGGGTTAATATAATTAACGTAACCCGCGATTAATAGGAATTCTTTAATAATAATAAAGTAAAGCTTATTATTACTAAAATCTACTACTATAAAACTACTAGTAATAGCTATAATACTTAGGTAACTATATATAACTTATATTACAGGAATTTAAATACTATAAAAACCCTAAATACTAAAAATAACTATAAGTACTTTAACTAGTTAAAGGACGCGGCTACTAGAGTCTTATTAGTTTAAATAGCTAATATTAGTATGTTTAGTAAAGTAATATTGAGATAGATACTAATAATAGTAGAGAGCAGCTAAACTAGCTATAGCTGCGCGGCTAAGGGAAGGGACGGTTTAGTTTAGTTTGGATTTAATAGGTTTAGAGGAACAGTTTACTAGGAAGGCGTTAGTAGTTTTAGCGGTATTAATAGCGTAATTAGTAGTCTACTTTAAAATTAATTAAAAACACATATTACTTTAAATCTATAGAAGCTGCGTTATAGTAGGTAAATTTAAGTACTGTAATAAAAAAGATTAACGAAGTGGGTAGCTAAATAGTTCCCTAGAGTACGTAGCCTATAGGCTATTAGTTACCCTAGAGGGAGTATTAATTAGTAGTTTATAAGTTTAATTAAAAATACTTATTACTTTAAATCTATAAAAGCTATATTATAGTAAGTAAATTTAAGTACTATAATAAAAAAGATTAATAAAGTAGAGACTAACTAAATTTCCTGTGCTGCCTGTATATCCTTCCTGTGTGGGGCAGTTACTACTATGTATCCTTAGGCTCCTATTAGTTAAATTAATTTATAATAAAAAATTAGCTATAGCTATAGCTACAGTTGTAAATAATAAAAACAACAAAAACCACGGTTTATATAACTAGCTCTAAATTGCTTAAATTTAAGGAGTTTTTAATTTTAAATTGAATATTGTATCTTTTTTACTATTATAACTATACTTAATTAAACTTAACTACCTAAGTAATAATGTATATAAAGCTAGGAATTAATCCCGGCCTTAGGATTAATAGCTAAATTACTCTTAACTATTCTAAGGCCTAGTAAATATCTTAAGAGTATAAACCCGGTTTATTCCTGTTTATCCTACCTTACTAAGGCTAAAGCTAATCCTCTTCTATAATCCCGACCGTGGCCCCGTCCCTAACGTCCTCTACAGCCAGCTCTATAGCTAGCTACTACTCTTCGGCCGGCTCTACAGGCCCGGCTTTTATAGGGACGGCCGCGTGGTAGGGCAGCTACTAGTAGTGGCGCGATAAGCGGTATTGCGAAAGGCCTTGCGAAAGGCCCCACAAAAGGCACGGCAAGAGGCACGGCGAAAGGCATTGTAACGGTGTTGTGTTGAGGTTGTTAATTAAAGAGGTTAATTGTAAAAAAAAAAAAAGGCTATTAAAAAACAGCTATTAGGAAAAAAACTAGTGGTAGTGGCGCTGACCTGATTTAACTAATAGGAGCCTAGGGATGTGTGGTAGTAACTGCCCTATATAAAGGATATATAGGCAGTATAGGAAATTTAGTCGGTCTTATAAAGTAAGTAGCTAAATAGCTATTCCCTAGAGTATATAGCCTATAAGCTATTAGTTACTCTAAAGGGAGTTATATTTACTTTTTTAATAAATAGATTTATATATATTAGTTACTACTACTATTATAGTATAATTACTATAGTTATAGTATAATTACTATAGTTATAGTATAATTACTCTAGTTATAGTATAATTACTAAAGTTATAGTATAATTACTATAGTTATAATATTATAATTATAGTACTTTAATTATACTTATAAACCTACTTATTTTAACTAAGTACCTAAACTAGATTAACTAGGTTCTCTATATATTTAATAAATCCCTATACTCCTATTAACTATATACTACCACCCCTTACTACTATTTATACTTTTATTTTAAATTATAAAAAGGGTAGTAATTAACTTATTTTAAGTAGCTATAATAACAGCGAAATTAACTATTAACTTTATTCTATAGTATATAATATTATACTATAGTTTAGACTTTTTAAAACGTCTATTATAGTAATCCCGCCTATAATCTCTTACTATTTCCCTTAGATAGTGCTACTACATTCTCTTCTATACCTACGGCCCTAGGCGCGTCCCTAGTGCGTCCCCGGCTGCCTTAGTATTGTGCCCGGCCGCTCTGGTGCGTCCCTAGCCACTATGGTTACCGCTATTACTATAGTTACGTTTAATTTTATTATACTGTTCTTAAGGCTAAAGCTATAGCTAAAGCTGTACTTTAGGTATTATAGGTATGTGTAGATATAAAAAGTAAGGAATAGGGGCGCGCGACTATAAGAGAGGAATTAGTAGAAGAAGGTTAGTATTAGAAATTTAACTAATAGGGGCGCAGGGATTTTAAAGATATAGATACTAAGTTAATTTAGTCTAGGTATCTAGTTAAAATAGGTAGGCTTATATTTATTATTATATATAAAGTCTAGTACTTTAATTTTATTACTTAATAAGTTAATTATATTATTTATAGTATATTAATGAGACTAGTTATAGTATATTAATTATACTAGTTATAGTATATTAATTCTATTAGTTATATAAGTAGTTTATTTTTTATAAAACTAACAAAAGGGCTTAAAGTTAGAAGTAGTATAAATACTATTTACCTAACTAAATAATACTACCTAACTAGTATAACTTTTTCTTTTCTTTTTATAAGAGTTTTACTAGCTGGGTCGTGTTCTTTAGCTGTCTAGGTAGTGTCCCTACCTTTCTAACTATAAGATTATAAATAGAATCTTTAAGATTTTTAATAGATTTTCCAGAATATAATACAGATAAGACCGGCTTATTTATAATAGTAAGGTAACAAAAGAGTATATAAAAAACGCAGTATATAATAGTATTTTGTAGTAGTAAATATAGTAGTATTAGTTAATTTACTTACTTAATAATAGGGGCCTAAAATCTATAAGGTAAAATATTTCTTTTGAATATATAGTTAATTTTTCCTTCTAAATAAGTCCCTTAATAGAATTTATTTACTTACTTTTAGTATTTTATAGACTTAATAACTTTATGCTATTTAAAACTAGCTTTTACCCTAGCTGTGTTTTATTTTTTAACTTTAATTAGACCTTTAGTTTAATTTACTAGTAAATAGGGTTTATAGTAAACCTAGGTCTTAACCTACCTGTATTTTACTTATAATTAGGGTTTATACTAAGACCTAGATTCATAGTAGTTGTATTTTACTAATATAATAGGGTTTTAGTATAAAACCAGTTTATAGTTAACCAAGTATTTTACTTAAAAGTAAACTTAGTTACTATTTCTAACTTTAACTTAATTACTATTAAAGGAATATACTTTTAATATTCGTATACTAGACTTATAATAGGAATATTATACAACTATTATACTTTTATACTTTATTTAGTTGTATATACTACTATACTTAGTAATATTACTTAAGTTAGTATTTAGATTAAATTAGAGCTTTTAAATTTATATAACTCTACTAATAGTTATATTTAACTATTAGGTACTAGGATATAGTTAATTATATACTTATAGTGTATAGTACTATACAATAGTACTAATATACTAAAAGGTATTTAAATAGCTTTTAAAGTTATAAAGTTATTACTAATATAAGTGTTTTTTATATCTTTAATACGTATTAAAGTCTTTTAGTACTAAAGCGTAAATTTTATACTAAATAGTATATTTTAGTACTTTTAGTAGTATACTACTAAATTTAGTAGTACTAATAGTATAATTACTATATTAATACTATATTTAGATCTAAAATTCTTTTATATAATCTTATATTTTTATACTTAACTATATATTACGCGCCTAGGTAGTATAGTAAAATTAGAGTTCTTAGAAGTAGGGACCCTACTACTTTAATTAGCTATACTACGTGGCCTGTGTACTTCTCTTAGTAAATAAAAGTAAGTAGTCCCTACTAAACTATATATAGTATATATATACCTTCCTCTATATAAATAAGTATCTTATAACTTATACTTAACTTATTTTTATATATAAACTTTACTTATTAACCTACTTAATAATTATATATTTTCCCTACTAAGGTTTTTCTATATACCTTCACTAGAATATTTACTTATAAAAAGTTAAAAGCCTATTACTTAGTAGATTTTTTATTTTTAATATAGGTATACTTATAAAATAAAATAATATATATATAGCTATATATTATTAAGTAGTATAATAAATAAAAGTATATAATAGATATTATACTTTAAGTTCTACTAGCTGAGTAGTATCTACTAGCTACTTAAGTAGTATCTTTACTTTTTTAACTAATAAAATTATATATACTAGTTATAGCATAATTACTATAGTTATAGTATAATTACTATAGTTTTAGTACGTTAATTATAGTAGTTATAGCTTAATTACTATAATTATAGTATAATTACTATAATTATAGTATAATTACTATAATTATTATATAATTACTATAGTAATAGTATAATTACTATAGTTATAATATAATTACTATAGTTATAGTATAATTACTATAGTTATAGTGTATTAATTACTATAGTTATAGTGTATTAATTACTATAGTTATAGTGTATTAATTACTATAGTTATAGTGTATTAATTACGCTATTATAGTTAGTATATTCCTTATAGAGTTAATAGGGTACTAAGGGTAGTATAGATTAGAGGAGAGTAGAAAACTGCCTGGGTAGGTAGTAGATACTACCCAGCTAGTAAAACTCTATATCTTTTATTATACTACTTATTTAATAGTAGGTGTTAGATTATATAGCTTAAAGCTACTAGAGTATTATAATATATAGGTACATTTAGTATTTAAAAAGACTAATAACTACTTTAGAATAATATTCTACTAGCTCTAGAGGCTTTAGAAACTATCGCTGTATTTAAAGGCTTAAAAGCCCATAATACTATCAAGGCAAAAAACGCATCAATAGTACTTAAGGCTATAGAATTATATATAATATTAATATGTGTAATATATATAAAATTTAATAATTTAAAGTATGAGATTATAAGTAAATTACTATACGTCTTTAATTATAGGGTACGGATTTATTAAAGAAAGAAGTAGGTTTATAGAATTTTCGTATATAAAAACCAAATAAAAAGTAGTATTCAAAGCTATATAGTAAATTTAATTATAAAGTTAAAAGTAGTATTTTATTATATCTTTTGTTATATTACTTAATAGTAGGGTCCTAAAATCTATAAAGTAAAATATTCTATTTAAATATATAATTAATTTTCCCTTATAAATAGGTTCCTTAATAAAGTCTATATATTAACGTTTAGTTTTATATAGACCTAATAGTTTTATTTTACTTAAAACTAACTTTTACTTTAGCTACGTTTTATTCTTTTACTTTAATTAAACCTTTAGTTTAGTTTATTAATAAATAGGGTTTATAGTAAAGATAGGTCTTAACCGACCTATATTTTACTTATAATTAGGGTTTAGACTAAACCTTGGATTTATAATAGCTATAATTTACTAGTATAATAGGGTTTTAGTATAAAACTAGCTTATAGTTAACTAACTATTTTAGTTAAACGTAAACTTAGTTACTATTTTTAACTTTAACTTAATTACTATTAGAGTAATATACTTTTAATACTTATATACTACATTTATAATAAAAGTATTATATAACTATTATACTTAATTTTAGTATCCCTAAGTAGCTATTTAACTATAGATGCGTTACTAGTAGAGACCTTACTACTAAGGACCCCTTACCCCTTCTCCTAAGTAATAGCCTATACGTTACGTATAGCCCTAAAGGTTAAGTTATTTTATAACTAACTAGTCTTTTTGCCTTTTATTTTAATATATAAATTTACCTACTATAATATAACTACTATGGATTTAAAGTAATAGGAGTATTCAATTAATTTTAAAGTAAACTACTAGTTATACTACTAATACTTTTAATACTGCTAATACTATCTATATACCTTTACATACCCCTATACTCAATACTGTCCTTTTAAATTTATTAAATCTAATTTAAACCGTCCCTTTACTTCCCTTAACTATGTAGTTATAGCTAGTTTAGCTACTTAGCCCTACTATTATTAGTATCTATCTTAATAGTATCTTACTAAATATACTAATATTAGTAGTTACTTAGGACTTTATAGCTCTAGTAATTATATTTTTTACTTAGTTAAAGTACTTATAGTAGTTATTAAATATTAAAACCTTTAAAGCGCTATTTATAAGTTTTACTATTAGAGCGACCCCCTACTTTTCTTAACTAATCAAGTTAACCCCCTCTAGGGTAACTAATAGCCCACGGGCTATGTACTCTAGGGAATAGCTGTCTAGCTACTTACTTTATTAATCTTTTTTATTATTAGTTAGTAAATAGTACTTAAATTTACCTACTGTAACGCAGCTTTTATAGATTTATAGTAATAGGTGTTTTTAATTAATCTTAAAGTAAACTACTAATTATACTATTCATACCACTAAAACCACTAACGCCTTCCATACGCCTCCTATACGCCCAACTATCACTATTTCTCTAAACCTATTAAATCCAAACTAAACCGTCCTATCGCTTCCCTTAGCTATTATATTCCTCTATAACTAACGCACTGTCGCCGCGTAGCTATAGCTAGTTTAGCCGCTCCCTACTATTATTAGTATGTATCTCGATCTTATTATACACAGGCCTTACTAAATATACTAATATTAGAATAGCTACTTAGGGTACTAAAGATTTAGTAGTTACGTTCTTTAACTAGTTAAAGTATTTATAGTTAGCTTTAGTTTATAAAATACGTATAGTTTTATTAAGTCTAGGATTTAACTTAAGTATTATTTACTAAGTATTAAACTGATTACTTATAGTTTAACAGTAGTAAATTCTAGTAATAGTAAACTTTACCTTTTTTATTAAAAAATTTCTATTAGTTTTAGGTTAAGCTAATTATATTAACCCCCTTAGTTATAAGGTACTTATTATAAGTTTTATAGTTAGTTAATAACTATAAGGTTATATAATAGTTATTGTCCTAAGGGTAGGGGCTAGTAGTAAGTAGCCTTTTATTAAATATTATAGCTTTAAGGGTTGTTATTGTGTATAGGTGTATAGAAGATAGGAGGAATTAATAAAGGCCTTATTTATAGTAGTACCTTTTTCTTTAATAGTAAACGCTACTAGAGCTTATTAGGCCCTACGCGCAGTGTGATCTAGCTAAAGGTTCGTATAAGTAAAGGTTTGTTTTAATATATCAGTTACGCCGTTTAGCATTACCTATTAGTAATAGTATTATTATTATTACTAGTACGTTTACGTTTATGTTTACCGCTATAGTAAAAAGGGCAGGTAAGTAGAAGTATTAAGAGCTAAAGGGGGTTAAAGCTACTAAATATACTCTATTAGATACTTCTATTTAATTATACTATTTAATAATATATAGCTATAGTATATTCTTTTTAAAATAACTTATAGAAATGTCTAGATAAGATAACTACTTAAACAAACACAAACTAATTAAGTTAATAGAATCTAAATATACTAAAAAACAGTATATTACATAATTACTTAATATTTAATTTAATTATGTTTTTATTATAGCTATAGTTATATTTTAGTATAATAAGCTCCCTAGTTAATTATAGCCCCTTGTACCCTTAAATTAATTAATCCTAGTATAGTATAGCTAGTACTATAGATACTAATAGCTTTAATTCTCCTACTATCTTCTAGCTACTATACTAGAGCTTCTTTACTACTAGAGCACTACTACTACTACTACTACGGCCTACTATAATATATTTTTAAGTTAACTACTACGGCTAAGCTTATAAGAGCTTATTATTAAAGCTATACTTAAAGTAAGATTAGTTATAACGGATACTAGCCTTTATAGGTCTTAGTACTAGATTAGCTACTTTCTTTAGAGCCTTTAGCTTTAAAGCTTTTTACTTTAGAGCCGGGCCCGTACTACTTAATAGTATATTATTAAAAGAGCTTTAAGACTAGTTATATAGTATAGTAATAACCTAGGGATTCTGGATTTTAAGTAGGGTATTAGTAAGATTAAGTAGCTATTAGAGGTATTATTATAAGTTATAGTTATACTTTAAGAACTTAAGGCCTTTAGTCTTTATAACCCTAAGGATAGTATAAGTATATAGTAACTTAAACTAGTTAGTAAAGTAACTCCGGTATAGTAAAAGGTCTTTTAAATTTAAGTTATTATATAAGGGTATTACTATAAGCGTAATTCTATACTATTAGGCTATATAATTAAGAGCTTTATATCTTATATACTTTAGAAGGTTACTAAGTTAGTGTTTTTATTATAAATACTTATAGTAGCTATGTGCCTCTATTATAACTATTTACAAGATATTATTTCTTTCTTTTTTCTAAATTATCTCTTTAATTATATTAGTAACTTTAAAGAAGTTAAACTAGCAATAGATTATATATAACTTTAGATCTTCATAAGTCGTTTCTATAGAACTATTAGTATATACGCTGTAGTTTTTATTCTTACTAATTTAATATTAAGCCTACTACTCTTTATAGGGGAGGTAGGTCTTATTAAAATAGGTATAAATACCCTCCTTATTAATAAAGTTCTTATAAAGACGGTTAAGTACTATATTAAAGTTAGAGATAGTATTAGTATATATTACGTATACTTAGATTTTATAAAAGCTAATAGAGCTGTACTTAATAATAAGGTTATCAAAGTAACGTAAAGAGAGGGTCTTAATAACTCTAGTAAGCTTATTAAGGCTAGTAAACATAGGATTATAAAGTAGAGCTATAGTCTTAGCTTTATTAGCCTTTCTAGCCTTAGTAGTAGCCTTAGTTATAATTTTATTCTTATTAACGTCATATTTATTATCTAGGATACTACTAAGACCCTTTTACTTATATTCCATATAAACTTTAATATTAATATTAATATAAATGATACATAACTATAGGCGTATATTTTTAGTATAGTATTAATAATAGTACTACGTAGTGTATCCTTGCAATCTGTAATTATAACGTAAAAAGAAGCTATACTACTAATTTCTTTATAAATAGAGTTAAGGGACTTAATAAGGAAGTTATACCCCTAAGCCCCTAAAAGTACTTTAATAAGCTAAAGTTAAAAGCTATATTATAAAGTAAACTAATATTTATTGTTTTAGTAATTTAATTAAAAGGTATTTTAAACTAATTAGTTTTATACGTATTATTAATACCTAGAACCTTAAAGAACCACTTTTATATAACTTTATACTAAGAGTAGATCTATATAAGGGCCTTAGGGACATTAGGGTTATTAAAAAACTACTTAATATAATACTTAAGACCGTTTTACTGGAGATAATGAAAAAGAGCTTAAGTAGGGGTCCTACTTTTAAGGTTATTATAGTAAGCCTTTTACTAAATATTATTAATATCTTTTTTATAAAGTATACCTAAGTACCTTTGTCCTTTACTATATTTTAAACTATAGTACTAATTTTACAGGGCTTAATAGTATTATACTTTAATAGGTTAGTAATAAGGCTCTATTAAGTACTAGTAAGTTAGTAATAGATTATATAGGTAAAGGGGTTAAGAAACGGGCTATAGTTATACTTATTATAGCCCTCTTTAAGTCTCTAAACAAACTTCTAGTTACTTAACTATATTATAGTAGTAATACTTTACTAAGTATAGTTAACCTTTTACGTTATAGTTTTATAGAAACTAACTACCTTAGTAGGTTAAAGAGTATCACAGTCGCATTAAAAAGACTACTATATATTTATACTATTATACTTTTTAGTACTATTCTTTTTAATAATAGTAAAGCTATAGTTATAAGTAAAAATATTAAAATAATCCTAGAGCTTTTTAGTTATATTAGTACTATTACTACTATTAATACTACCCTTAAGAGGGTTAAGAATAGCTTAATACTTAACGTTATTAATATTAAGGTTAATTAACGGCGTAGTTATAGCGGCTATAGTTACAGTAGTAAGCTTATAACTAGTAGTTATTATAAATAAGGAAAAAAAAACAGGCGCGCTAAGGAAAAGCTAATAATTACACAGCAAGAAGGATCCTATTAACTTAATTAGTTAAGAAAAGTAGGGGGTCGCTTTAATAGCTAAAGGGGGTCGCTCTAATAGTAAAACTCCTATTTATACCTCTATAGTAGTTAGCTATAGTAGTATTTATAACTATACTATTACTACTAATTTAATAGTATATAAAGTTAAATATTATAATATATACTTTATTTATATATAAGTAGAACTTTTAGTCTTTAGTTAAGTTAAGTTAATTTAAGTTATATAAAATAAGAAGTTATATAAGCTATTTATAGTTACTTAAAATAATTAATACTATTAGTATATTAATAAGCTTTAAGTATAGTTAGGGACTAATAGAAATAAAGCTAAGTATTTTAGATATAATACGTTTAGTATCTTTACTTTAAAGGATTATTAAATATATAGGTATATAGAAGACGGAGGAATTAATAAAGAGTTTTACTATCCAGGCATTATTACTTTACTATCTAAATAGTACTTACTTTTTCAATTAATTATTTTAAAAGGATCCCTCTATATAAGTACGCGCGGCTCTATATAAGCCGCGCTATAAGGGTAATTAAGTGCTGTACTGCGAGGGTAATTAAGCCGCGCTATAAGGGTAATTAAGCGGCACTATAAGGGTAATTAAGTACTATACTATAAGGGTAATTAAGCGCTGTACTATAATAGTAATTAAGTACTACGCTATAAGAGTAATTAAGCGCTACGCTATAAGAGTAATTAAGTACTATACTATAAGGGACTGTATAGGTATTTGCGCCTAGGTTGTTATACACTAATTAGCTAAAAAAGTAGGTACTACCTAGATAGTAAAGTAATACTGTTTAAATAGTAAAACTCTTAATAAAAGCCTTACTTATAGTAGTAGTGCTTTTTAATTAATTATAAACGCTACTAGGGCTTGTTAGTGTTTATATAGAATCTAAATAAAGGTTTATAGAAGTAAAGGTTTAGGCAGTTAGCTTAGTGGTTAAGAGCCTGCCCGACCCTACCTCGTAAGAGGTAGAGGTAGTAGGTTCGAATCCTACGCTGCCTAAAGGGTTTTTATACTCTAACTATACGTTATGTACCTATACGGTACGGTAAATTAGAGTTTTTAGGGGTAGGGACCCTACTACTCTAATTAGCTATACTAGATGGCCCGTGCGCTGCTCTTAGTTAATAGGAGTAGGCGGCCCCTACTAGGCTGTATGTAGTGTATGGTACTTTCCCTTATAGGTAGGTATCCCCTAACCTAGACTTAAATAGACCTTTATGTAAAACCTTTACTATTTTTATACTAAATAGTCACATACTTTCCCTACTAGGGTTTTTTTATATACCCTTTACTAGAATATTATTTACTTATAAAAAGTTAAAAGCCTACTACTTAGTAGATTTTTAGTTTATAATATAGGTATACTTATAGAACAATACAACACATATACATAGAAGTAAAGGTTTATTTTAATATTACTACTTATTAGTAATAGTATTATTATTATTACTACTACTACTACGCTGCGCTTTATAGTATAAGAGTAAATAAGTAGAAGTTATTATAATAACTTTAGGCGTTATAATTAGTATATATATTAAGCTACTCTACTAAGCTCTACTTAAGAGCTTAAAGTACCTATTTATTAAAGTATAACTAAAGGGGGTTAATATTAGTAACGTATCTTTTTTTTAAACAACCTTTATCTATTACCTTACTAAATATATACGTTTAGTTAAAACGCATTTTTACTAAATCTTTTACTAAGAATATTCTTTATTTAGTAGATTTCTTTATTTACTTTACTATAAGTAGTACTATAAATACATTAAACACATAAGTAACTTTTATACTTTTATACTTTATTTAATTATAAATATTACTATATTTAGTAATATTACTTATATTAATATTTAAATTAAATTAAAGCTTTTAGATTTATATAATTCTATTAATAACTATAAGTTCTATTAGTTAAGTAGTATTTACTAGCTACTCGGGTAGTATCTTTATATATTAGCTTGGGATATAGTTAATAAAAGCTATAGAATTAAAAATACTAAAAAATACTATATTATATCATTATTAGATATTTAATTTCATTTAGTTTTTATTATAGTAATTAATATATCTTAGTAAAATAAGTTCTTAAGGCCTAACTTAACTAATTATACTATATTTTATATTCTCTTTTACTTCTAAATTAATTAAACCTAGTTTAGTAATACTAGGGCTATTAATAGCAGTAGTACTAAACCCCTAGTAGTCTTTTAAGTACTATACTAGGGCTTTTTTACTACTAAACTACTAAATACTCTACTACCGCCTACTATAATATATTCTTAAGTAATTTACTAACTATATTATAGTTAAAGCTATAAGAGTTTATTATTAGAACTAGTATACTTAAACTATAAGTAGTTATACTATATACTAAGTTTAACTAGTTTCGTTACTAGATTTTTAACCTTCTTTAGGGCCTTTAGCTTTTATCCTTAAGTTAAAGCTAACTAGGATCTAGTACTAAATAATAGTATACTAAATAAAAGTATTATAGTAGCTTTAAGAAATATAATTTACTTATTTTTTAGCCTTTTATATAGGGTCTTAATACTTTTAGAATTCTTACTATTAAAAAGGGTATTTATAACGTTTTATAGTTATAAATTAGTATTAAGTATTTAAATAAGGGTAGTAAAACTTATTAGTAGTTATTAAAGCTACTACTAGAGATAGATATAGTACTTAATAAAAGGCTTTTGTTACTTTATTAAATTTAGAATTTTATAACTATAAGGGAAGTAGTATTAATTAGTAAAGTAGCTTATATAAAGTTAAAAATCTAGTAGGTAAAGTTAATAATTAGTTAGTAGTAAGAGTATTACCCTTTAGTGCTATTTAGTTACTAAGTTAAAAGTATTTTAACGTACCTCCTTTAAAATATTACTAAACTATACTTAACTAAAGTATTTAGATTAAACTTATACTACTATTTTTATAACCCCTTTAGTATATATATAGGCCTTATTTTAAACTATCTCCTTTATAGTCTATAAAATAAAAAAGAGGTTTAAGTTACTATTAATAATATAGAACTTAAGGTCCTTATAAGTAGTTTTTATAAAAGAAATAGTTTTAATACTAAAGTTTAAGTACTATAAAATAAAGTAGTTAGTTTATTAGTACTAAAGAGGTATATATATACTACGGATATAATTAAGTAGAGTTTACTAATTACTATACTCTTTAATAATATAAGTCTATATAGTATTAAAGTCCTTTTTAGTATTAATATAAGTAATAAACGCTTAAAGGAAATAAAAGCCGGTATAGGTATACTTAACTTTATTATTAAAGAACTAAAAGTAAACTAAGACCTTATTACTATAAACTTAATTATTAAGGGCCGCTTCTATAGCTTCTTAATTATAAATAGCTACTACCTCTATAACTTCTTTATCCTAGTTAATATTAAACTTATTTTTAGTAACACTATTATTACTTTACTACTTCTTCTTTATATTTAAGCTAATATTAGTATTTATATAATAAATATAGAGCTAAAGCTGTATTATAAACTACGTCTCTATAATAAATAAACGCAGTATCTTTTTAAAGTTAGTAATAGCGACCTATAGTTATTTAGTGTGAATCTTTATTCTAATTAACTCTAATAAAGTAATTAAAAAGGTATATTCTTTATAATACTGTATATTAATAAAGCTAAAGGTATAGTTAAATAGGGACCTTATATTAGTAGTACTAGTAACTTAGAATAGTAGTATTTTAAAGTAGTTTATTTTATATATACTATTAAGGCTAATAACCTTTAGAAACTATATATAAGATTATATAAAAGAATTTTAGGTCTAATATAGTACTAATATACTAGTTATACTATTAGTACGACTAAATGTACTAATATACTACTAAAAGTAGTAAAACATACTACTTAGTATAAAAGTTACCCTTTAATACTAAAAGACCTTAATATGTACTAAAGCTATAAAAAACACTTATAATAGTAATAACTTTATAACTATAAGAGTTAAATAAATAATTGTTAGTGTATTAGTACTATAGTATAGTAATATATACTATATATATATACTTATTTATATACTAATACCTAGGAATTAAATATAGCTGTTAGTAGAATTGTATAAATCTAAAAGCTCTGATTCGATCTAAATATTAACTTAAGTAATATTACTAAATATAGTAATATATGTAATTAGGTAATATATAAAAGTATAATAGTTGTATAATAACCCTATTATAGGACTAGTATATAAATATTAAAAGTATATTACTTTAATAGTAATTAAGTTAAAGTTAGAAACAGTAACTAAGTTTACTTTTAACTAAAACAGTCGGATAACTATAAGCCGGTTTTATACTAAAACTCTATTATATAAGTAAAACACAGCTATTATAGATTTAAATACTAGTATAAGCTGTAATTATAAGTAAAATATAGGTAGGTTAAGACCTAGTTTTACTATATATATATATTGTATTATTCTATAAGTATACTTATATTATAAACAAGGAATCTACTAAGTAGTAGGCTAACCTCTTATAAGTAAATATTTAAGTAAAGGGTATATAGAAAACCTAATAAGAAAAACATATGATTATCTAGTAAGTTAATAGGTAAAGGTTATATATAAAGATAGGTTAAGTATAAGTTAGGGGATATCTACTTACGTAAGGAAAGGTACGTATACTATATACGGCCTAGTAGGGGCCGCTTACTCCTATTAGCTAGGAGTAGTATACGGACTATATAGTATAGTTAATTAAAGTAGTAGGGTCCCTACCTCTAAAAACTTTAATTTTACTATACTGCCTAGGCGCGCGACGCTTAGTTAGGTATAAAACCCTTAGGCGGCGTAGGATTTAAACCTACTACCTCTACCTCTAACAAAGTAAGGTCGGGCAGGCTTGTAACTACTAAGCCAACCGCCTAAAACCCAGTTTTACTATAAACCCTATTTATTAGTAAATTAAACTAAAGGTTTAATTAAAGTAAAAGAATAAGACACAACTAAGGTAAAAGCTAGTTTTAAGTAAAATAAGGCTATAAAACAGGGCTATTAGATCTATATAATAGTAAAAGTAAATAAATAAATCCTATTAAAGAATCTATTTATAAAGGAAAATCTTCTATATATTCAAAGGGAATCCTCTACCTTATAGATTTTAAAGACCTACTATTAAGTAAGCAAATTAACTAATACTACTACAATTACTACTACAATTACTACTATAATTACTACTATAAAATACCCTTATGTACTGCGTTTTTTATACTCTTTTTCGTCACTCTACTAATATAGATAAGCCGGTTTTATCTGTATTATATTCTAAAAAATCCATTAAAAGTTTTAAAGATTTTATTCATAATCTTATAAGTTACTAATAGTATTTAAAGTTACTTAAAGTAAAGACTTATAAACTTACTCTTTTAAAGACTCCTACCTCCTTAACTCTAGTATATCTATTTAACTATTTAAAAATAAAAGTTTTACTATCTAAGTATTATTACTTAGCTATCTAGGTATTCCCCTATCTTTTTAGTTAATTAAGTTAATATATTTAACTATATTTTATAATACCCTACTACGTACTTAATTATAGTTACTATACTTAAGTATAGTCGCTAGACTTAATTATATACTACGCTTAATTATAGTCGCTATACTTAATTACAGTTGCTATACTACGCTTAATTATAGTCGCTACGCTACCCTTAATTATAGTTACTATACTATACTTAATTATATAGGCTATATAGTTATATTGTGGATTCTATTAATTTAATTAGCTAAAGAGTGGGGGAATATTTAAATAGCTAAGTACTAATGCCTGGATAGTAAAACTTAAAAATAAATATAACTTTAATAACCTTTAAGCTATTAAGTTAAATAATTACTTTTAAACTAACTTTAAACTCTTTATCAGTAAAGAATATAAATATATAAATATATAAATATATAAGTTATATTAATTAATAAAAAGAGATTTAGTTTATAAGTTTTACTATTTAGAAGGTACTTTCTAGCTATCTAGGAGGTACCCTACTTATTTAGCTAATAGAATTAATTATATAGATTGTAGTACTAGTTATAGTACTAGTTATAGTACTAGTTATAGTAACTAGTTATAATAACTTAATTATAATAGTTTAAATCTAGTACTTTAATTATAGTATAAATTATATAGTAACTATATTACTATAATTATAATTATTATAGTAGCTTAATTATAACGGTTGTAATAGCTTAATTATAATAGTCAAAATAGTTTAATTATGATAGTTATAATAGCTTAATTATACTATTCTTTATAGTAATAGTTAGAAGCTGTTCTAGTTAATAAGATAGCTAAAAAGTAGGATAAGTAGGGTACCTCTTAGATAGCTAAAAAGTATCTTCTAAATTGTAAAGCTTTAGTTTATACTTATATAATAATATATTATATATATTTATAGTAACTAACTATATTTTTTGTAATTAACTTTATAAATATAGCTATTAGTAAAATAAGTACTTTAACTAATAATCTATACTATAGAAATTTAACTACTCTTTTTTTTGTTTTATTAAGTATATATATAGTTAAAAAGTATTAAAGTTTAATAAGCTTTTAAATAGAGTTTTACTATTTAGGAGGTACTTTCTAGCTATTTAGGAGGTACCCTACTTATCCTACTTCCTAGTTATTTAATTAACTAAGTAAGCTTATACTTATTAGTATAATTAAGTTACTATAACTAGGTATAACTAAGCTACTAGAACCGTTATAATTAAGCTATTATGACTATTGTAATTAAGCTATTATAACTATCGTAATTAAAGTACTATAACTACTATATAATTTATACTATAGTTAAAGTACTAGATTTAAGTCGTTATAACTAAGCGCAATTAAGCTACTATAATTAATTTAATTAATACTGTTAGTAAAATAAGTAGGGTACCTTTTAAATAACTAAAAAGTACTTTTGAAATAGTAAAACTTTTTAAATAAAGTACTTTTATATAAAGGGTTTATATAGACTATTTATTATAAGTATTACTATCTAAGTAGTGTCTTTTAGCTATCTAGGTAGTACTTAACTTTAGTTTTATACTAGGTCTCTAATTAGCTCCTACTACGCGTAATTAAACTACTATAACCACGCGTAATTAAGCTACTACTATAACTATGTATAATTAAGCTACTACTATAACTGTGCGTAATTAAGCTACTATAACTACGCGTAATTAAGCTATTGTTATAACTACGCGTAATTTAGCTACTATTACGACCGCGCGTAATTTAGCTACTATAACTACGCGTAATTAAGCTACTGTAACTATGCGTAATTAATTTATATAGTTCTATTAGTTAGTAAAGATAGAGTACTACTTAGATAGTTAAAAGATACTACTTAAATAGTAATACTCTTTAGTATATATATACTTTATACTAATAAACTAAATACTTTTTCAAAAAATAATAATTTCTAAAAAACTTAAAAAAGATATAGTACTAGTAGTTTAGTTACTTTAGTTTTAAACTACTTTAATATTTTATTTTATTTACTTATAGTATTTAAATTTTTATAACTTTTTAAAAAGAGTTTAAAAAGGATTTTTTACTTATAATACCTATACTATTAATAAAATAAAGTAAATTATTAAATATAAGTCGCTTAAGAGTAATATATATACTTACTTTAATAAGTGAATTACGTTTAACCTTTACTTATATACCAAAGGTTATAGTAAGTTTATATTAATTTATATTTACTAACTACGTCTTTTAGTACTCCTAGAACTACTATTTATATAACTATAGTATAGAAATACTTACTAAAGTCTTTAGGAAGTTTATTTTACTTTTAAAAGTTTAGTATAATATTAAGATTTTTGTTTTTAAGTATAATAATAAAATTAAAAAAATACTACTATTATATAAATAACTTTTAAAAGTATAGTAAATACGCTAGGTTATTAGTTTTATATACTTAATATTAAAATAGTAGTACTAAATATATAGGGGCTATTATTAAAATAAACTATCATAACTTTAATCTTTAATATTACTAAGTAAGTTTAAAAAAGCTTTATTATAACTAATAAAACTAATTCTTAAATATAACTATACTTATTTTTATTAAATAAAAATAATAATAAAGTATTTCTTTTTATAAACATCCTTAACAATATTTTAAATAAGAGTTTTACTAACTAGGTAGTATTCTTTAGCTACCTAGGTAGTGTCCCTACCTTTTAACTAATAAAGTTATATATATTAGTTATAGTGTAATTACCATAGTCGCAGTGTAATTACCACGGTCGTAGTGTAATTACCATAGTCGTAGTGTAATTATAACGGTTATAGTATAATTACTATAGTTATAGTGTAATTACTATAGTAGTAGTATTATAAATATAGTACTTTAAGTATACCTATTATTATAAATAAAGTCTAGTACCTTTATTTTTTAGTTATAGTGTGTTAATTGCGCTAGTGCGTTAATTGCGCTAGTGCGTTAATTATACCGGTTGTAAAGTGTTAATTGCGCCGGTTGTAATGCGTTAATTACGGTGCTAATAGAAAGGTTTAAAACTAGGAGAAGTAAGTATACTACCTGGGTAGTTAGTAGATACTACCTAGCTATTAAAACTCTTAAATAAACTTAACTTAAGTAATACTACTTTTAATAATAATAAATTCTATAATTATAAATACTCCTTTACTTACTTTAAACGTTTACTTATTCTTTTAAACTTACTTATTTTATTTTTTAAAGTATTAATTAAAAAACCCTAATACCTAAAAAGGCGGACTATAACTAAGTTGATAAATAAAAAACTCCACTTTAAAAGCTTTTACTAGTTTATACTTATAGTTAAACATATAAACCTACTTTACTAGTTTATATTTATAACTAAGTTTATAAACTAAGTTACTTTAGTAGTATATATACCCTAGTATATATAAATATCTTATAAAGCTACTTTTTTAACTAATACCTATTTTTTATTCTAAAATACTATATAATAAAGTTACTTTTAAACTTACTATTTAGTTACTTATAATATATTAAAGGGGACTCTTAATATTTAATATTATTAAATTACTTATTTGGTAATTAATTAGTCTATATATATAGTATTAAAATAGAGGTAAAAGAGTTAATAACTAGTCAAGATTAAAGATATCTAAGTACTAGTATATATATTAGAGTTAAACCTAGTAGGCACATAACCTATAAAAGGTTAGCTTTATTAAATACTATAGAGTACTTAGGCTATAGTACTACTATAGTAACTAATAGTATAGTAGTTATTATTTATTCTTTTATAATAGTTACTTTTACTAATAAAAATAGTTAAAACTTATATAATAAATTATTCTAAGTAGAATATAAATAGTAAAGATACTATAACTAATATTAATAATAGTAAAGGAGTATAGTAAAATTATAGATAGGGAATAGTCTTTAATTATAATACTACTATAGTTAAGAACCTTAATCATAACTAAGGGTAGTTAATATACTAAGAATACTCTTATTTAAATAGCTTTTTAAAAATAGTATAACTTAATATAGCTACTATATCCTATAAGTTAAAAACTTTTTTTTATTAAAGTACTTAGACTTTTTAAACTTAAAGGTGTTAATAAAACTCCTATTACTATTTAAGCTTTAGTTTATTTTTTATATTCCTTAACTATATATTTATTCTATAATAACATATAGTAATAAAAAAAGGCTTAAAAGGCGGTTTAAAGTAGTTATATTTTAAAAGGGGACCCTTTAGGAGAGTCCTAGATGCTCGAGATATATATATACGTATTAGGGACCCTAGTAGAGACGTCCTAACTATAAAAGGCTTAACAGTACCTTACTATATAACCCCCTAACTTTAAGTAAAAGCTAAAAGCTAAATATCTACTCTAATTATATAAGAAATAAGCGCCTTAAAAGGAGGCTCCCTAAATATCTTCTATAATACTAAACGGGCTATATATATAAAAAAGCGCTCTATAGCTACCTAGCTACTTAGTCTATAGGTTGGCTAGCCTTTTGCTGTACTTGATATATATAGCTCTATGACTCTTAGCTAGCTATTTACTGTACTAAGGCCGCGGCTGAGGACCCAGCTAGCCTTTTACTATACTTAGTAATCTATTAATCTATTACCTACTATAAGGCTCCTTAACCGCCTCCTTCTACTCCGGGTCGCTTTAAATAATACTACGGGTTAATAAACTGTCTGCTATATATAGTAATATATAAATCGTCCTAAAAAGCTTTTTTAAAGCGCCTAGGAGACTTAGGATTAAGCTTTAATATCCCTAGGCACTAGGAGTAGCTCTAAAGCGGGGTTTAGAGCTAAAGCTAGTATAATCTAACTTATTTCTATTAGGGCTATATAGAGGTTATTAAACTCTAGTTTATATAAGTACTCTAGGATCTTCTCCCTATCCTTATTATATAGAGTTAGTATCTCTTTGTACTTATACGTACCCCTAATAGTAGTTTCTAATAATTTATACTATACGGGCCTTTACTTATAAGATTTCCCACATAGGCATTTACTAGCCTATAACTTAGGCCCCTAATAAGGGGTCTACTAAATAGTCCAGGGGCCCTTAGCGATAGAGTTTTTACTCTAAGCTACTAATACTAAAGGGACTCTATTTAAGTAGCTAGTAAGGGTAGTAAATACCCCCCTAAGGCCGCTTAATAAAACGTTCCCTTAGCCTCTTACTATTGTTATGTTATAGTGAATAATCACTATAAAAGCTCTTCCATACTCCTTAAGTATATATACGCGCTTAAAGTTGCCTATCTCTATAGCTATAATAAGCACCTAAAACTCCGTTTATGCCTATAATAGTGCGAATTATACCTATACAGCTATTAGGAAGTCTTTTAAGCTAATTAGCGGTATAAATTTAAGCACTTAGTATACTTTAGTATATAAAAAGGCTCTTCTCTACTCTATATACTAATTCTTAGGGTCCTAATTACTATACTAAGTACTCTTTAGAACCCTAATATACTCTTTTTAAATAGTCACGAGTATACTATACTTTATAGAAGTAAAGGAGTGTTTTAAAGACTGAATTAATATTTAGAGACTAATTTACTCCTTAGCTATAAGCTTATTCTATGCTACTTCTATTAATCCTTTATTAACCGTCCTTATTACCTATACTTATATAGTGAAATATCCTTATAAAACGATATAGTAGTTTATAGCCTCTTATTAGTAGTATTTTAGGGTATTATTATAGAACTACTAAACTTTAGGATTGTTCTTATATAAATCTTTTTAGTACTAGGGCTTTAGGTTGTTTAGAGTAGCAATAGGCTCTTTCTCTATCGTTCTCCTATAGTAGTGGGCGGCCTATACCCAGTATTATTATTTATATACTACTTAAAAGGACGTGTTTTTTACCTTAATAGCCTTTTAGAGCGTTAGGGCTAGTAGGCCTTTTTAAAAGACGTTAGGGGTATTAGGCCCTTTAGGGTTAATATATTCCTAAACTTTGTACTAGTAAGTCTTAAAAGTAAGCTATATATTCTACGTAGACTAGTCTTGTAGCTTTTTAAGTTAAATGCCTGTTGTATAAGCTAATGCTATTGTTAAATAAATATAAATACACTTTATAGTAAGCCTTTTAATAGTTTATAGTAGTTAGGGTAAAAAGAAAAAAAGCTAGGTTTATAACTATAGTAATAAAAAGAGGCTTAAAAGGTGGTCTAAAGTAGTTATATTCTAAAAGGGGACCCTCTAGGAAAGTCTTAAACGCTTAAGATATATATATATATGTATTAGGGACACTAGTAGAGACGTTCTAGCTATAAGAGGCTTAATAGTGCCTTACTATATAATATTAATATAACTACTACTATTATTTACTTTATACTAACTCTAAATAAAGAACTTTATAACTTATAATTGTTTATAAAAATAAATTAAAAAAAATATAATAAAGTATATATACCTTTTATAACTAAAATGGATTAACTAGGGCTTTTAATATGTATATATATATATTTTAAGTATTAAGGACTCTTTATAAGAAGGTCTCTTTTATAATATAACTACTTTATAATATTTTTTAAAGCCTTACTGTGTTACTATAGTTATAAGTCTAGCTTTTACTATTTACTCTAACCTACTATAGTATACTTTTAAGGCTCTATAGAGTGTGTTTATAATAATCCTATAATAGTATATAGCCCTAACGATATAGCTTTAATAATACGGCCTTAATAATATAGCCCCTTTATAGTATATAATAATACTCTTAATAAAGAAGAAAGCTACTAGTTTAGTTGTAGTTACTATAAATATAACTAACCCTAATACTTAAAAAGGCTAACTATAAAATAAAGATTACTACTTACCGGCCTTAATATTTAAAAAGGCTGGCTATAAAATAAAAAATAAAAAGACTACTAACTTAGCTATAGTTACTAATATTAGTAAAGATTTTTTACGTTTAACTCTACTATATAGGGTATTATATAGGGAGATATAAGGCTCTTAGGCTCTAGGCGGGCTATAGAATAATAAGCTATAAAAACTATATATATAAATAAGTTAAAGGTTATAGAGTTATATAGCTAGGTAGTTTAGAGTTAAAGCTAAAGAAGGAAACAGTTAGAGTACGGGAGTAGTAGGCTATAGAATAGAGTTTTACTATTAGGGCGACCCCCTTTAGCTATCCAGGCGACCCCTACTTTTTAAACTAGTTAGTTCTCTATAGTACTCTAAGTATTACTTATAAGGGATAGCAATAGTAAGGGACAGTAATAGTAAGGGACAGTAATAGTAAAGAATAGTAATAGCGAGGGACAGTAACAGCAAGGGATAGTAACAGTAAGGGACAGTAACAGCGACGGATAGTAATGGTAACGGCAATAGCGATAGTAATAGTAATAGCGATAGTAATGGCAATAGTAATAGTAACGGCTTAGGGGTTGCTTAAATAGCTAAAGGGGGTCGCCCTAATAGTAAAACTTATAGAATAACTAGTTATAAAAACTAAGTTAGGCGTTTATAGTTAACTAAAAGTTATAGAAATATGTATAGTTAGGTAACTATAAGCCACTTTACTATATATATATAGCTTATTTAGTATTATAAAGATATTTAAAGAGCCTTTTTAAAGCGCTTATTTTTTATATATTTAAAGTAAATATTTAGCTTTAAGTAAATACTTAAAGTTAGGAGGGTGTATAGCGAAGTATATACGCCTTTTATAGGACCCCCTCTAGGGTAACTAACGGCCCACGGGCCACGTGCTCTAGGGAATAGCCATCCAGCCACCCACCTTATTAATCTTTTTCGTCGTTAGTCAGCAACAACAAACAGTACTCGAATTCACTTACTACAACACAACTTCTACGGATTTAAAGTAATAAGTATTTTTAATTAATTTCAAAGCAGACTACCAATTACACCGTTAACGCTGCCAAAACCACTAACGCCTTCTATACACCTCCCGTATACCTAACTACCGTCCCTCCAAACCTATTAAATCTAATCCAAACCAAACCGTCCCTTCCCTCAACTATTAAATCCCTCTACAACTAACGCACTATCGTCACAAACTATACTACAGCTAGTTAACCTAATTAAACCGCTTTTCCCTATACTTATTAGTAGATATCTTAACATCCAGGCCTTATTAAACGTACTAGTCTCTTATAGACTCTAGGGGATCTATAGTTATCGTTACTACCTCTATTATTTACTTAAAGTAGTATTAGTTATTTTTTAAAAATAGTAAGTCTAAAATCTAACCTAGTATTAAATTAGTTAATAAAACTAATTTAATAGTTTTTATTTAAACCCTATTACTACTAGTTTAAAAAAAGCAAAAGCTAAAAATAGCAATCTAGATCTTTGTGTTTAAGAGTTAAGTTAGCTAGCTATACTGTGTATTAATAGTAGTAATACTAAGCTGTATAGTTGCGTTACTAAGCTAGTTAATATCGTTCTTAACTATAGTAACTAAGTTGTGGTATTTAGTGTTTAGTAGTAGCTAAGGGACTTTTGTAGGCATAGTGTTTTTTACTATTTTATTACTTTAAAGGATTATTAGGAATATAGAAAACGGGAGGAATTAACAAAGGGCTTGCTCGCAGTAGTACCTTTTTCTTTAATCGTAAACGCCACCAGGGCTCGTCAGGCCCTATAGTACATCACAGCACCGTAACACAGCGTGATCTAGCTAAAGGTTCGCACAAACAAAGGTTTATTTCAACATATTCAGCACCACCTATCGGTAATAGCATCGTCGTTATCGCTGGAAGGGCAGGTAAGCAGAAGCGTCAAGAGCTAGAGGGGGTCAAAGCTACTGGATACACCCTATTGGATACTTCTATTCAATTACACTATTTAATAATACATAGCCATAGTGCATTCTTTTTAGAAACAACCTATAGAAATGTCCGGACGAGATAACCACTTAAAAAAACACAAATACACCTTTTATAGTAAAGATAGATTAACTAAGGCCCTTAATATATATATATATATATCTTAAGTATCTAAGACTCTCTATAAAAGGGTTCCTTTTATAATATAACTACTTTATAATATTTTTTAAAGCCTTACTATATTACTATAAAAGATTTAAAATAAAAGTTTATAATTACAGACTTTACTATATCTTTAATAATAATAAAAACCTTAACTAAAATACCCTCTTTATAAATAAAAAAAAATTAATTTACTCTATTTTTACTTAACCTTATTAAAAATAGTAGTAACTATACTAAAGTAGTTAAAATTAAAGCCCTATACTAGGGCCTAATTTAACCTAATAACTACTACTTTATTATTTTAAAGTTAAATAACTACTATAAATAAATACTTTACTTATATAATTTAAGTAGCTTATAAGTACTTAGTGTAGTGTGATCTGGCTGAAGGTTCGTATAAGCGAAGGTTTGTTTTAATATATTAGTTGCGCTATTTAGCGCTGCCTATCGGTAATAGTATCGTTATTATTACTATAGCTACTACTATGCTGTGCTTTATAGTATAAGAGTAGGTAGGTAGAAGTTATTTCTAGGCGATAACTTTGGGTGTTATAGTTACTAAAGGGGGTTAATATTAGTAACGTATTTACTCTTTTTTTTAAATAACCTTTACTTATTAACTTACTAAATATATATATTAGCCTAAATATACTCTTTACTAGATTTTTTACTTAGAATATTCTCTATTTAGTAGATTTCTTTTTTTACTTTACTATAAGTGGTATTATAACTATAAAAATATATATATAAGTACTTAATACTTAATAAACTTAGAAATTAGTATATTAAAAGCTAGTTAAGGTCTAGGGATATATTAGAATATATATTATAAGTATAGGGTTTATTAGTTAAATCGGATAAGTTAGTTATAATAGTGTATTTAAAATCTAATAAAAAAACGGGTAATTTAAATTAATAAAAGGTTCTTAGAAGTATGAAGAGTAATAGAGCGTTAGGGGCGTTGATAGTAAGTAGTAGTAATTAAATATAATTACTAGTTTACTTTAATAGTAATTAATTAATAGGAGTACTTTAAATCTATTATAATTATATTATAGTAAGTAAAATTAAAAACCTTAATATATAAAGACGTAGTTTATTAATTAATAAAAAAAAGTTAAAAAGAGATATTATTAGCTAAAGAGAAGTTAAGTAATATAGATTTGAATTTTAGTATTATATAACTAAAAGATTGTTAATGTAGTGGCTATAACTCGTACTACGTTGTAGTAAAAATTGTAAAGAGTAAATAATAATGTGCTAAGAACTATAGTAGCTATTATAATACTAGTAATTCTTACTTTATAGCCTAAGGCTTTAACTAAAAATAATTATAATTACAAAAAAAGTAATATTTAATACAGTTTAGTAAATTACTAGTTTTTATAAGATAATAAAAACTTTAAAAACCCCTATAAGTATTAAGTACTTTATTTTTAATAGACTTAGAGTAGTTAAGAAGCGTCTAGGACTTATAACTAACTAAACTAAAAATCTAGTATAGCTTCTACATAGTTTCTAGTATCCTTATATACTTAAATACCTATATTTCCTTTTCTTTTTCTATATCCCTTAATACCTCTACTACTTACTATACCTTCTTTACTTCCTTTTATTATTTATTCTTCTATTTTAATTTCTACTTTATTTTTAAAAATAAAGTACTTAAGGACTTAGCTTAAAAAGGTTTTTATAAAAGTATTAGTAAAGTTATTACTACTAGTAACTTAGTAAATATTATTAATTTTACTTTTTTTAAAGAACTAGTAAAGGGCTATAATATCTATTATAAGTCTTTTTTTTTAGTAGTACTAAACTTAATAAGGTACTTATACAGTAAATATAAGTTTATATATACTATAGACAGGATTAAAAAAAGCTTAAAGTAGCTAGTTAGAATCTTTAGTATTTTAGTAATTAATAGAGTTATATTAATACTAGTTATTATACTATAGATCCCTAAGATATAGACACTATAAGTAACTTATTTACTTTTTATTAAACTATAGTTAATAATATTACTATAGACTTAAAAGGTATTATTAATAAGTTAGTCTTAATAAGTTTTGCTATCCAGGAGGTACTTTCTAGCTATCCAGGAGGTACCCTACTTATCCAACTAATAGAATTAATTAGATCAATCGCAGTAGCTCAATTATACCTAGTCACAACGGCTTAATTACGCCCAATCGTAACAGCTTAATTACAACAGTCACAGCGGCTTAAATCCAGTACTTTAATTATAACACAAATTCTACAGTAATTACAGTACCCTAATTACAATAGTCGCAATAGCTTAATTACAATAATTGCAATAGCTTAATTACGCCCGGTCGTAACGACTTAGTTACGCTAATAGGTATAAGCTTACCTAGCTAATTAAATAGCTAGGAAGTAGGATAAGTAGGGTACTTCCCGGATAGCTAGAAAGTACCTCCTGGATAGTAAAACTCGTTTTAATTACTAAAAATGATAATAAAGCTAAGTTATAATAAAAGGTCCGCGTTATTAGTAAAAGATCTAACTATAAAAATAAATAGTTTATTAGTAGTAAGGTTAAGAGAGATATACGTAAGGCCGCGCTACTAGTTACTAATCTACTATTAAATTTATTTATTTAAGACCCTAATAATATTATTTATAGACTCTTAGTATTAAGTAGCGATTAAAAGGTTATATAATACCTTTAGTTAGTAAATTAAAGCGATATAAATACTATAGGTACATTATTAAATATATTATGTCTTTTAATTATTACTAGTAGTTATTTATCTTTTTATAATAGCTACTTTTATTAATAAAAATAGTTGAAACTTATATAATAGATTATTCTAAGTAGAATATAAATAGTAGAAATACTATAATCGATATTAAAAATAGTAGAAGAGTATAGTATAATTATAAATAGGGAATAGTCTTTAATTATAATACTACTATAGCTAAGAACCTTAATTATAACTAAGGGTAACTAATATACTAGAAATACCCTTACTTAAATAGCTTTTTAAAAGCCTATACTAAATAGTATAACTTAATATAGCTACTATATCCTATAAGTTAAAAACTTTTTTTTATTAAATTACTTAAACTTTTTAAGTTTAAAAGTATTAATAAAACCCTAACTAGGCTTTAGTTTATTTTTTATATTCCTTAACCCTATATATATTTACTCTATAATAAATTTAAATTATTAGTATAACTACTACTATTATTTACCTTATACTAACTCTAAATAAAAAGCCCCGTAACTTATAACTATCTATAAAAATAAACTAAAAAGGGTTCTTAGACTATTACTATTTACTTTTTATAATCTTTACTACAACACAGTACTAGCTATAGCCGCCGCGTTAACGACCTTTTAGTTACGTAATACTAAGTAAAATTTAGATCTATATTACTTAACTTCTCTTTAACTAATAATATCTCTTTTTAACCTTCTTTTATTAATTAATAAGCTACCTTCTTATACATTAAAGTTTATAATTTTACTTACTATAATATAATTATAACGGATTTAAAGTATTTCTATTAATTAATTACTATTAAAGTAAACTAATAGTTATATTTAATTACTACTAATTACTATTAACGCCCTTAACGCCCCGTTGCCCCTAACACCTCTAAAAACCTTTTATTAATTTAAATTACCCGTTTCTTTCTATTAAACTTTAAGTATACTACTATAACTAACTTACTTAATTTAACTAATAAACCCTATACTTATTAGTAAACATTCTAATATACTTTAACTAACTTTTAATATACTAATTTCTAGGTCTATTAAGTACTAAGTACCAATAAACTACTTAAATTACTTAAGTAAAGTATTTATAGTAGTTATTTAATTCTAAAATAATAAAGTAGTACTTATTAAGTTAAATTAAGCCCTAGTATAGAACTCTAATTTAGTTACTTTAATATAGTTATTACTACTTTTTATAAAGTTAAGTAGAAATAGAGTAAATTAAATCTTTTTATTTATAAAAAGGGTATTTTAGTTAGAGTTCCTATTATTATTAAAAATAGAGTTTTACTATCTAGGTATTATTACTTAGCTATATGGGTATTCTCTTAATCTTTTAGTTAATTAGATTAATAGGATCTATAACGCAACTACACAGCCTGTATAATTAAGTATAGTAACTATAATTAAGTATAGTAACTATAATTAAGCGTAGCGACTATAATTAAGCGCAGTGTAGTAACTATAATTAATTATAGTAACTGTAATTAAGCGTAGCAACTGTAATTAAGTAAAGTAATTATAATCAAGTATAGCAACAATAATTAAGTATAGCGATAATAATTAAGTATAGTGTAGTAACTATAATTAAGCGCAGTAACTATAATTAAGTATAGCGTAGTAACTGTAATTAATTATAGTAACTATAATTAAGCGTAGTGACTGTAACTAAGTGTGTAGTAAGGTATTGCGTAATATAGTTAAATGTATTAACCTAATTAGCTAAAAAAGTAGGGGAATATCTAGATAGCTAAGTAATAATACCTAAATAGTAAAACTCTAAAAATATAATAAAGTCTATAATTATAAGCTTTTATTTTAAATTTCTCCTAGTTTATTTTCTAAAATAATTATAGGTTATAGGGCTTTTTATTTAGAGTTAGTATAGAGTAAATATTAGTAGTAGTTATACTAATAATCTAAAGTTATTATAGAGTAAGTATATATAGAGTTAAGGAATATAAAAAATAAACTAAAGCCTAGCTAGTAAGGGTTTTATTAACGCCTTTAAGCTTAAAACGTTCAAGTAACTTAATAAAAGAAAGTTTTTAATCTATAAAATATAGTAGCTATATTAAGTTATACTATCAATCTAGTATAGGTTTTTAAAAAGCTATTTAAGTAAGGGTATCTCTAGTATATTAGTAGCTCTTAGTTATAATTAAAGTTATTAACTATAGTAGTATTATAATTAAAAACTATTCTCTATTTTTAATTATACTATACTCTTTTACTATTATTAATATTAGTTACAGAATCTCTACTATTTATATTTTACTTAAAACAATCTACTATATAAGTTTTAACTATTTTTACTAGTAAAAGTAGCTATCATAAAAACTAAATAGACTAAGAAAGATTTAGAATAAAAGCTTATAATTATAAGCTTTAGTATATCTTTAATAATAACAAAAACCCTAACTAAAATACTCTTTCTATAAATAAAAAAATCTAGTTTACTCTATTTCTACTTAACTTTATTAAAAGTAGTAGTAACTATACTAAAGTAACTAAAATTAAAGCCTTATACTAGGGCCTAATTTAACCTAATAACTACTACTTTATTATTTTAAAGTTAAATAACTACTATAAATACTTTACTTAAGTAATTTAAGTAACTTATAAGTACCTAGTACTTAATAGGTCTAGAAATTAGTATATTAAAAGCTAGTTAAAGTTTAAAAATATATTAGAATATTTACTAATAAGTATAGAGTTTATTAGTTAGATTAAGTAAGCTACTTATAGTAGCGTCTTAATAATAATATTAATAATATTAATAGCTAAAGTTTAATAGAAGGAAATAGGTAATTTAAATTAATAAAAGGTTTTTAATAGTTAAGTATAAAGGCGTATAGAGGTGTTAGGGGCGACGGAGCGTTATTAGGAGCGTTAATAGTAATTAGTAGTAATTAAATGTAATTATTAGTTAATAGTAATTACTTAATAGAAGTGCTTTATATCTATTATAACTACGTTATAGTAAGTAAAACTGTGAACTTTAATATATAAAGAGGTAGTTTATTAATTAATAACAAAAGGTTAAAGAAGATATTATTTACTAAATAGAAGTTAAGTAACATAAATCTAAATTCTAGTATTATATAACTAAAAGGTCGTTAACGCAGTAGCTATAGCTAGTACTGCGTTATAGTAAAAATTATAAAGAGTAAATAGTAATAGCCTAAAAACTATTACTAGTAGTTATAATAGTAAACTTTTTACTTTAGTCCTTTTAGTAGAATACTAAGTTAAGTTCTTTAAAGAATAAAATACTACTATTAAATATAAAAGAATTACTAGTAGCTTAAAAGAATTTTAGCTTAACTATAAAGTTTACTCTAAAGAGCTATTTATTGTTTTAAATTAAAAGATTAATAATTAAAAGCCTTAATATATTATTAGTCTATATTTTAACTATAACTAACTTATTATTCTTAATTAATAAAATTAAAAAGTATAGATTATATATTAATATAACTATTTTAAGTTTATGTTAATAGTAGTAATAGTATATTACCTACTAATTTGTGTTTTTTAAGTGGTTGTCTCGTCCGGACATTTCTATAAGTTATTCTAAAAAGAATATACTATAGCTATGTATTATTAAATAGTATAATTAAATAGAAGTATCTAATAGAGTGTATTTAGTAGCTTTAACCCCCTCTAGCTCTTAACGCTTCCGCTTACCTGCCCTTCCTATAGCAATAACGACGATACTATTACTAATAGGCGGCGCTGAACGGCGTGACTAATATATTAAAATAAACCTTTACTTGTGTGAACCTTTAGCCGGATCACGCTGCGCATAGGGCCTAATAAGCTATATTACCTATTAATAAGTACTAGTCTTTATAAGTTTATAAAGTAGTTTTTTAATAACTATAATAGTATTATTAAAGTACTAATATTTAATTTATTTAAGTAGTTAAGTAAAGATTATACTCCCTCTAGGGTAACTAACGGCTTATGGGCTACGTGCTTTAGGGAACCGTCTAGCCACCTACCTTGTTAATCTTTTTTGTTATTAACAGTACTTAAATTTACTTACTATAACGTAGCCTTTATAGATTTAAAGTAATAGGTGTTTTTAATTAATTTCAAAGCAGACTACTAATTACACTATTAACGCCATTAACGCTACTGAAACTACTAATACCTTTTATACGCCTCCTGTACGCTTAATCGTCTAGTAGACCGTCCCTCTGAACTTATTAAATCTAATCTAAACTAAACCGTCCCTTCCCTTATAGGCCGCGTAGCTACAGCTAGTTTAGCCACTTAGCCCTACTATTATTAGTATCTATCTTAATATTATTATACACAGGCCTCGCTAAATATACTAATATTAGATGTCGCTAAAGTAGTTACTTAAACTAACAAAACTCTAGTAGCTACGTCTTTTAGCTAGTTAAAGTATTTATAGTTATTTTTAGTATTAAGGATTTTTATAGTATCTAAATCCCTTAAGTATAAGTTAAGTATTATTTTATTTATATTAAAGCTATTACTAGTAGTTCTATAGTATAAAACTTCTAAAATTATAAGTATTACTTTATTATTTTTACTTTAGTAGTACTAATTAGGGGTTATATTGATTATATAAACTCTTATAGTATAGAGGTACTTTTTAGTAGTATTAATACTAGTTAATATCTATAGAATTACATCCTTTTATTTATCCTAGAGTTAAATAGAGTAAATAAGAATCTTCTTTTTAAATATTATAGTAGGTAGTTTACTTAATAAAGTACTTTTAGGTTATTATATATATATATAGAAGACGGAAGGAACTTATAAAGGCTTTACTTATAGTAGTAGTACCTTTTTCTTTAATAGTAAACACTACTAGGGCTTATTAGGCCCTATATATAGTATAATCCGGCTAAAGGTTTATATAAATAAAGGTTTATTTTAATATATTTAGCGCCGCCCATTAGTAATAGTATCGTCGTTATTACTAGTATATCTATGTCCACGTCTACCGCCACAGAAAGGGTAGGTATGTAAAAGCGTTAAGGTACGTACGCCCTACTAAGCTCTACTTAAGACTACTTAGTAGAGTTAGAGGGAGTTAAAACTACTAGATATACTCTATTAGATACTTCTATTTAATTATACTATTTAATAATATATAGCTATAGTGTATTCTTTTTAGAATAACTTATAGAAATATCTGGATAAAATAACTACTTAAAAAAAAACAAAAAAGTAAAGATTATATAGTTAAGTATAGTTTTTAAGTATTACTATTTAAGTAGTATCTTTTAACTATCTAGGTAGTACTTTACTTTTATTACTTAATAGAACTATATAAATTAATTATACTTAGTTATAGTAGCTTAATTATAGTTATAGTAGTAGTTTAACTATATATAGTGTAATTGTGTATAGTTATAGTAACTTAATTACGCATAGTATAATTACGCGTAGTTATAGTAGCTTAATTACGTATAGTGTAATTGTGCGTAGTTGTAGTAGCTTAATTATAGTTGTAGTAGTAGCTTAATTATATATAGTATAATTACGCGTAGTGATAGCTAATTAAAGACCTAGTATAGGACTAAAGTAGAGTATTGCTTAAATAGCTAAAAGATACTACTTAGATAGTAATACTCTAGTTTTTAACTATATATAAGTTTAAGTAATATTTTATAACTAAAGGGTTATTTTATTATAAATTAAGAATAGAGTAAAAGTAAAAATAAGTTATTAAATTATTTATTAAATAGTTAAAGACTAAATAAGAATCTTAGCCTTACTATTATTAATATAACTTTAAATAATTAATTATAACTTTTTATAAAACTTATTTATTATCTTTTTCTTAACTTTATTAATAATATAAAACTTAAATAGCTATAGTTTACTATATACTTTAAAATTAAAAGAAATAATATTAAAAATTATAGAATTATATAAAAGAATTTTAGGTTAAATATAGTACTAATATAGTAATTATACTATTAGTACTACTAAATATAGTAATTAACTACTAAAAAGTACTAAAATATACTATTTAGTATAAAAGTTACCCTTTAGTACTAAAAAACCTTAATATATACTAAAGGTATAATAAATACTTATATTAGTAAGTTTTACTATCCGGGCATCATCACTTAGCTATCCGGGCATTCCCCTACTTTTTTAGCTTATTAGGTTAATACATTTAACTACATTATATAATACCTTACTACGCGCTTAATTACAGTCGCTATACTTAATTACAGTTACTACGCTTAATTATAGTTACTACGCTTAATCATAGTTGCTACGCTTAATTATAGTTGCTACACTACGCTTAATTACAGTTACTATACTACGCTTAATTATAGTTACTACGCTTAATTACAGTCGCTACGCTACGCTTAATTACAGTTGCTACGCTACACTTAATTACAGTCGCTACGCTCAATTACAGTCACTACGCTTAATTACAGTTGCTGTGCTGCGCTTAATTATAGTTACTATACTTAATTATAGTCACTATACTTAATTATAGTTGCTGCGCTGCGCTTAATTACACGGGCTGTGTGGTTGCGTCGTGGATCCTATTAATTTAATTAGCTAGAAAAGTGGGGGAATGCCCGGATAGCTAAGTGACAATACCTAGATAGCAAAACTTATATTAGTAGTAACTTCATAACTATAAAAGCTATATAGATATCCTTTAGTATATTAGTACTATTTTATAGTACTATATTATATAAATATATAATTAACTATATTCTAATATTTAATAGTTAAATATAGCTATTAGTAGAATTATATAAATCTAAAAGCTTTGATTTAATTTAAATATTAACTTAAGTAATATTATTAAATATAGTAGTATATATAATTAGATAAAGTATAAAAGTATAATAGTTATATAATATCTCTATTATAGGTCTAGTATATAAATACTAAAAGTATATTCCTTTAATAGTAATTAAGTTAGAGTTAAAAATAGTAACTAAATTTACTTTTAACTAAAACACTTAGTTAACTATAAGCTGGTTTTATATTAAAACCCTTTTATATAAGTAAAACATAGCTATTATAGATCTAAATACTAGTATAAACCTTAATTATAAGTAAATTATAAGTAGGTTAAGACCTAGTTTTACTATAAACCCTATTTATTAGTAAGTTAAACTAAAGGTCTAATTAAAGTAAAAGAATAGAATATAGCTAGGGTAAAAGCCGGTTTTAAATAAAATAAGGCTATTAAGTTTATATAATACTAAAAGTAAGTAAATAGATCTTATTAAAGAGTCTATTTATAAGGAAAAATTAACTATATATTTAGAATAAATATTCTACTTTATAGATTTTAGGCCCCTACTATTAAATAAGCAAATTAACTAGAGTTTTACTAGCCAGGCAGTATTCTTTAGCTGCCCGGGCAGTATCCCCACCTTTCTAACCAATAGAGTTACATACATTAGTTATAGTACAATTACCACGGTTGCAGTGTAATTACTACGCAGCGTAATTACCTACTACGCAGTGTAATTACCACAGTTATAGTATAATTACTATAGTCGCAGTATAATTACTACAGTTGTAGCGTTGTAAATACAGTACCTTAATTATACCTATTCTTATATATTAAGTCTAGTACCTTAATTTTTTCTGCCATAGTGCGTTAATTACAATGTGTTAATTATGCTGGTTGTAAAGTGTTAATTATACTAGTCGTAAAGTGTTAATTATACTAGTCGCCGCGCGTTAACTACGGGGCTAATAGGAAGGCTTGAAATTAGGAGAAGTAGGGACACTACCCGGGCAGCTAAAGAATACTGCCCGGGCAGCTAAAGAACACTGCCCAGCTAGTAAAACTCATTAACTAATACTACTATATTTACTACTATAAAATACTCTTATATACTGCGTTTTTTATATACTTTTTTGTTACTCTACTAATATAGATAAGTTAGTCTTATTTGTATTATATTCTGAAAAATCTATTAAAAATCTTAAAGATTTTATTTATAATTTTATAAAAATACTATAATTTTAAAGTACTAAAATATTTTACTCTATTAATAGCTAAAACAGCTTACTTAGGGTAGTAATTAAGCCGTTATTTTATAACTTAATTTTAAAGACTAAGTCGGCCTTTTTTTTTTAATTAAAATATATATTATAATAAGATACTTGTAGGAATAGCTAGGGCGTTTTTTTAACTAGATAGAGTGGTTCTTTATAAGGGGTAAAAGAATAGTACTAATAACGATTTTATTAAAAGCCTCTTTAGGAGTATTAGCTTTATTATAGATCTTAATAGAGTTATTAGTTTTATTGTTCTAAAGTGTACTTAGGGGTAGGGAAATAATAAAATTAGTCTTTCTAATACTATTATAGAATAGTTTAATACTTATTAACTTAAAAGTGTATAGGCTTTATAGAAGCTAAAGTATATAAGTTTTATTATTAATTAAAATAAGTTAGTAAGGACCTTACTATTTACTTTTTATACTATATATAAACTATAGATTAAAGTAGAAAGTTTATAGTAAGTATAGAGTTAGGGCTGTTATATACTTTAAAAGTATTTTAAACTTATTAACTTATATAGTAATAGTAGACTTCTTTAGTTACTTTATAAATTATAGTAGCTTTTTTTAAGAGTTTTAATAAGGGCGTAGAGTTATTTTTTTTTTAAGTATACTCTAAAGATAAAGAGAGTTAGTATAAAGCTATTAAAACTAGTAGTATTATTTATTACTTTAATAGTTACTTAGAGATATATATCGTTACTTATATTAGGGCTTTTACTATAAATAATAAAGAAGACTCTATATAGTATAGTATAATACCGTTTAACTTTATTAATTAAGTAGTAGACCTTAATTAAAGTATTAATAAGAGTAATACTAAAGGCTTAAGTATTACTATAAAACTCTATAGACCTAAAGCTAGTACTTAAATTTATAATAAAGTTATTTAAAGGTACCTAGTATATATTAATCCAGGTTGTTTCTAAAGCCTTTTTATATATCCTTAGTAGAAATACTTTTTAAGAAGTAGGTAGTATTAAATACTATTACTATATTAACTATATATAGTATAGAGTACTTATTAATTTATATAATATAAATAATAACTTTATAGTTAAAGTTATAATTATTACAAAGGGTAAACTTAAAATAAAAAGGAGTTAAACTAATAAGTTAATATTAGTAGTAAATCTAATTAAGATTTTGATAAAGTACCTAGCCTTTTATAGTACGTTATAAAGCTTTTAAATAAAAGAGTAGCTAAACTAATAGTATAAATACTAAAGTTTAGTGTTTATTAGGTAGTAGTAGGTAAGGGACTCTTTATTATTAAAAAGAAGCTATAAATAGCTTTATTATTAAATAATAGAAATAATAGTAGTACTTTAATTTAATTTATTATATATATTACTAAAAATAATATTAAGTTAATTTATATTATAGAAACTAAAAGAAAATAGAATATTTATAGGTATAATATAAAAGGTAATTATACTAAAAGGTATAGGTATATTAATTAATTTTATTAAAGTAATTAAATACTTATTTTTAAATATAATAAGGACCTTTTCTATAGTTAATATATTAATCTTAAGATTTAAAAAGAGGTTATTTTAAAGAGTAAGGTACTATAAAACCGGGTCATAACGATACCTACTATTAATAATATTTACTATATAACAATAATATTCTTATAACTATAACTTTTACTATAGGTATAATAATAAACCTCTCTACTAGTTTATATAATAAGAAATACGTATATCTACCTACTAATATTGTTATAGGTAGGGGGAAAATTTCCTACCCTATACCCTTATAGCCTTTACTTAGTACTTTTTTCCCCTTAATACAAGCCTCCTTATACAGCAAAAATTACCTTAATTAAACTACCTTTTTTTAATTAATTTATCTATATTTATAATACTAAAAAAGAAGCAGCACCGGCTAATTAATAAGTACTAAAGGTAGTAGATTCGTTAAATATAAAATTTAAACCCCTCCTAGAAGTAAATCAAGATCGCAAAGTAGATAACTACTATATTTAATTAACTTATTAACTAAGCTACTATTTTTAAAGCCCTTAGTGGTAAATATAGCTACTTTAATAATAAGATCTTACTTAAAAACAATAATAGCTAGTTTTAAGTTGTTTATATTAACTATTTAGCCCTTAAAGTAGCTCTTTTTAAGTAGGTATTAACTCTAGAGTTAAAATAGATCTCTATAACTAGTAACTTCGTTAAAGTAGTTATAACTACTTTCTTTAATTAAATACCTAATTATACTTACCTCTACTATATATAAAAAGGCACTCCTATATAGTTTAATAACTAACTTAATAGTTTTAAAAAGAGGTATAATATATAAAAGCTATATTAGTAAAAAAAGGCTACTAATACTAATATTTTAAGTACTAAGGAGTATATATAAGAGCTTTATAAGATTTATAGTTAATTTAACTCTTTTAATATTTATAATATTAATAAGACTGCGCTTTTTTAGAAATTAGTACTAAATATTACCCTTAGTATAATCTAATAGTCTAGTAGTAAGATTTAGAAAGAAAGGATTATAATTATCCCTACTTATAATACAAACGGCACTTATTTCCTAAATCTATAGATTATTAGTAAGTTAGTGTGCCCCTACTTATTTAGATTATAAAACAGCTGGATTTAATACCTTTCTATTATTTATAAAAACAACTAAAAGGTATAGAAAACTACAAACCTCTTTATTAATTATCTACACTAGTTTAACAGCTAAATAGGCAATTAACAAGTTCTTCTACTACTTAACAACTATAGCAGCTATATCGCAGTAGTTAATAAAATTAATAAGGCTAGTAGTTTATACAACACCCGTATAGAGTTTTTACTAGCGAATTATACCTCTATTTACTAGCTATTAAATTAAGGTATTATTTGTGCCTTTAAGTTTTAATACTATTACTTATAGTTTAAGTATATAGTATAAAAGATAGTTAATAAGGGCGTAGATCCCTATAAAATAATTACAATTTATTATACCCTTACTTAGATTTTTACCTATTAGCGATATAAAGTAACTAAGAGCACAGTTACTAACTATTAGTAACAATTTATACTATTTAGTAAAGTATATAGCTTTAAACCTATACCTACTAACTATAATACTAAAAAAGCTAAAATTTAATAGTTAATTAAGTTACCCCCTCCAGGGTAACTAACGGCCCACGGGCCACGTGCTCTAGGGAATAGCCGTCCGGCCACCCACCTCGTCGATCTTTTTCGTCACGGCACTCGAATTCACTTACTACAACGCAGCTTCTACGGATTCGAAGTAATAGGTGTTTTCGATTAATTTCAAAGCAGACTACCAATTACGCCATCAACGCCGTCAACGCCGCCAAAACCACCAACGCCTTCCACCGTCCCTCCAAACCCATCGAATCCGATCCGAACCGAACCGTCCCTTCCCTCAACCGTCGAATCCCTCCGCGACCAACGCGCCGTCGTCAACCGCGCCACAGCTGGTTGACCCGATCGGACCGCTTTTCCCTGCGCTCGTTAGCAGACGTCTCAACATATCACCAGGCCTTGTCGAACGTACCAGTCTCTCGACTCCGGGGGATCCATGGTTGTCGTTACCGCCTCCATTACTTGCTCGAAGTAGTGTTAGTTATCTTCTAAAGACAGTAAGTCTAAAATCCAACCCGGCGTTAGATTAGCTAATAGGGCCAGTCTAATAGTTCTTATCTAGACCCTATTACTACTAGTTTAAAGAAGGCAAAGGCTAAAGACGGCAATCTAGATCTTTGTATTTAAGGGTTAGACTAGCCAGCTACACTGTGTATTAATAGTAGTAATGCTAAGCTGCGTAGCTGCGTCACTAAGCCGGTTAATATCGTTCTTAACTGTGGCAACTAGGTCGTGGTATTTGGTATTTAGTAGTGGCTAGGGGACTTTCGCAGGCATGGTGTTTTTTGCTATTTTGTCGCTTCGAAGGATTGTTGGGTGTGAATGTGGAAGACGGGAGGAATCAACGAAGGGCTCGCTCGCAGCAGTGCCTTTTTCTTCGATCGTGAACGCCACCAGGGCTCGTCAGGCCCTACGGTACGTCACAGCGCCTACATTGTGATCCAGCTAAAGGTTCGCACAAGCAAAGGTTTGTTTCGACATCGCCGCCTATTGGTAATAGTATTGTCGTTATTGCTAGAAGGGTAGGTAAGCAGAAGCGTTAAGGTACGTACGCCCTACCGAGCTCTACTTAAGACCACTTAGTAGAGCTAAAGGGGGTTAAAGCTACTAAATACACCCTATTAGATACTTCTATTTAATTATACTATTTAATAATGCATAGCCATAGTGCATTCTTTTTAGAACAACTTATAGAAATGTCTGGACGAGACAACTACTTAAAAAAAACATAAATAGTTAATTAAAGCTATGAGTATTAAATAAGTAATAACTATTAAGGAATTCCTTAACCCTATAATTAAGAACGTTTAAAATAACTCTAATACCCTATTAAAGCACGTTATAAAAGTATTCTTTAATATTAGTATTAAAGAGAAGGATAAGGAAGAGATTTTACTATTAGTTACTTTACTTAAAGCTATTTAGAGCCTTAAAACGTACCTATAGTATAAAAAAGAGTTAAGTAGAGTAACTTTAGATATTCTAAATAGCTTTAAAAGGCGCCTTAAGGCTCTAAAAAACTAGTTAAAAGAGGTAAAAAGTATATAGTAGTAGTAAATAACTCTAGATTCCTTTTTTAATTAAGCCTAAATAGCTTTAGTAGTTAATCTATATATAAAATTATTTATATAAAATCTTACTTAGTACTTTATATAGTCTATACCTATTCCCTAATTATACTAATATTTACTATATAATAATAGGACTTACTATAACTAACCCTATTACTATAGCTAGGTTTTATAGTATTAGTTATAGCCTTTTATTAAAGAATAGACTACTCTAGAGTTAAGTATTTATATATTTAATATATTTATAGTACTACTTATAGTAAGGTAAATAGAGAAATCTACTAAATAAGAATATTCTTAGTAAGAAATATAATAAAAATACGTTTTAACTAAATATATATATTTAGTAAAGTAATAAGTAAAAGTTATTTAAAAAAAGATATATTACTAATATTAACTCCCTCTAGCTATACTAACTATAACGCCTAAAGTTATTATAGATAATAACTATACTTATAATAACTTCTACCTACCTACTCTTATACTATAAAGTGTAGTACAGTAGTAGCTTTACTTCTACGAACCTTTATTTAAATTACGCTATAGGTACTATAACGTACTATAGAGCCTAATAAGCCCTAATAGTGTTTATAATTAATTAAAAAGCATAACTACTATAAATAAGGCTTTTATTAATTTCTTTATTTTTTAAATATATATTTAATAACCCTTTAAAAATCTAACATACCTAACTTTATCTCTACTAGTTCCTAACTATACTTAAACTTTATTAATATATTAATAGTATTAATTATTTTAAGTAACTATAAATAATTTATATAGTTTAGTATTTTTCATAGTTTAAATTAAATTAACTTAACTTAAAACTAAAAGTTTTACTTATATATTAATTAAGTATATATTATAGTATTTAACTTTATATACTATTAAATAAGTAGTAATAGTATAGCTATAAATACTACTATAATTAACTACTATAAAAGTATAAATAGTACCCCCTCTAGAGTAACTAATAGCTATAGGCTATATACTTAAAAAAATAGCTATTTAGCTATTTACTTTATTAATCTTTTTTATTATTAGTTAGTAAATAGTACTTAAATTTACTTACTATAATATAACTTATATAGATTTAAAGTAATAAGTATTTTTAATTAATTTTAGAGTAGTTAGGGTAGTTAGAGTAGTTAGGGTAGTTAGGGTACTTAGGGTAGTTAGTATAGTTAGGATAGTTAAAGTAGTTAATAATATAGTAATTTTAATTAAATTCTAAGGTTTTAAACTAATATACTATTATATATATAAAGATTTTTAATATTTTACTTAAGTATTAATTGAATTAAAGTTTTTAAATATTATTAAGTCTTTAATACTTACTATACTACTTATATATATAATATACTATTATATAAGTTAATATAGTACTTTATTAGTAGGTTTAGTATTATTACTATTATATATATAGTTCTTTTACCTTACTCTCCCTACTTTAGTACTTACTCCTAGAGTTTAAATATCTAGTATATACATAATCTAATATCTCTACTAGTAATACATTTATAGTTAAGTAGCTACTTAGGAATACTAAGAATATAAGCATGCTTATAGAATAATACAACCTATATACATAGGCGTTTCTACACATCGTTCTAGTCATTAGGGCTGATAAACTACCTGGATTTACTAGCATAGTCATTGTATAGACCCCATCACGGTCCATTAACGGGCACTGAATTTAGCTGGGATGGGCCTCTTATTGCCTTCGACAGCACGTATTCCTTAGTTTATTACATCATCATCATTACCATTATCCATACATTTATCAGTAGCACAATCCACTACCCGTACCACTACTACCGTGCCTCCTACGCTCTTGATGACACGGCGGGGTCACCACGGCCGCACGCTTATTATCGTCGTCTTATTCCCTCTTGCGCTTCTGGCCCCGCGGCGAGATGACCTGGACGAGACGTTGCTCGAACGTCTCGAGTGGATCATACAGCAGAACGGTGGTGGAAATGACGAGCTGGGTGCCTGGCGGGGGAGTCCTTTTGGGCATCGCCAGCTTGTCGAGGAAGGCTTTCGTGACGTTGGCAGTGTGTATTCGCAGCCCGAGCCGGTCGTCGTGATGGAGCAAAGCGTGTACCTGTACGGCGTTGTCACGGGTCAGTACACGCTGCGCCATGTTGGGAAGACAGACTTACGCGGAAGCTCGGTAGATCTAGTGGGGAGGAGGCCCGTTGTGCTTGGGCTAGGGCAATGAGGACGGCGACGATGTACGGGTCATGGGTGGGCTTGGCTGGCTTCACTTTGTTGTAGCGGATCTTCCGTAGAGACCTTATTGGGCCGCTGGAGCGCGACTGGGTGAGGGGACCTATGAGCGCCTTGCGCGCATCCTCGACATCCGTGTAGTGGAAGAACGCTGCCCATGTCGCTCCTGAGGCATCGGGGGCTGCGAATAGTAGTAGGCCGGGCAGGTCTAGCGCGTGCTTTTTGTAACGGAAGACGAGCTTCTTACTACGCACACACGAGTTAGCTGGTACGCTTACTGCGAGGAAGGGTGGCAGTAGTTGTGGTTCCATACTCCAATCGTTTGTAGGCGAGACGGTCGTTGCACAGTAGGTTGCTTATGGCCTTGCACCTTACAGTACTTAGCCGGCCCCGCGCAAGAAGTTTTGGCCAGTTATAACGGGCGGGCGGCAGCGGTGCGTCTTTCTGGAGATGATGCGATGGCGCTCCAGCAAATACACTCTCGGGCGTTGGGGGGGGGGAGAGTTGCTGTCGGGTGGGTGGTGCCCTTGGGGACGTGGTTATACAGGTTGTGTCTATTGATACAAGAGCAGGGGGTGGCGATTGCGGGGATTGAGGTTGTGCCGTTGAGTGTTTCGAGGTGTTTGTGAATGTTTTGTCGTTGGTCATGGTGCTGGAGCTGGCTCCCTTGTGTCTGTTCGTACTTGTATTGGTGTTGGGGCTGGAGGTCATGGTGGTATCGTCGAGGGCGTTATCGGCAGTGCATGGTGGCTTGGTATCAACAAAGATGCAGTCAAGGAGCGCAAGCTGCCGTTCAGTCCAGAGCAGTGGACCAACCTGCAGTCTTTCAGTCGCATTCTGTCGAAGAATCTGGTGTATCGAGAGCGCAGGCTGAGGTGTATCGGCCGGGTGCACCGGTAGTGGTAGTAACGCCATGCTCACATATGTGTGATGTCGACGGTTGGGCTTGTCTTGGTGGTTCAAAACAACCAAACATGTACTAGGTGGGCTGCTGGGATGACATAATCATGGTGGGGAGCGAGCATGACGTAATCACGATGGGGAGCTGGCATGACGGGAGGGAGATACTGACTCAGGTGATAGTGGTAAGTCCCAGAGCGACGCGATGAGTTGAACTAGGGGTCAACAAACTAAAGCATAGATGTTTTTTTTTTGTATGGTCGCAGATTAGTTGAGCTTAATTACACCGCATCCAAAAAGAGTACAGTGCCCATAGCCACTGGAGCCCTTGAACACTGAAGACTTCGCCGGAGCCCTCGCCGGAGCCTACGTCAACCGGAGCCCTCGCCGGAGCCCACGTCAGCCAGAGCCCTCGCCGGAGCCCTCGCCGGAGCCCTCGCCGGATCCCACATCAACTAGAGCCCTCGCCGGAGCCCTCATACGCAATAGTACTATCTGCGAAGGCAGCAAGGGCGGCGATAGTGCGGATGGCCTTGTGGCGGTCGTCCTTGTCGCGGAGGTTGAGCCAACGCGTTCTCCGCACGCGGAGACGCGGCAGGTCGTTGGCTGGATATCCTTCTCCGTCACTGTCTATCCAGTCTGCCAACTGATCCAGATAATCACAGCTAATCTTGAACTCAAGGAAGCAGATAAAGTACCGGGCGGCGGCAATAGCAAAAACCCTGCGGGCGCGCGCATGCCTTGTCAGCAGCTGTTTACCACGATAACCAGAGGAGCTGACCTACTTGTCGTTGTCCTTGCCTCCCTCCCTCTTCAGACCATCTTTGCGCGCCGCCAGGGCCTCGCCGACAACCTGTGCCAGGTCGCGGTCGCGCCAGCGGACGACCCCTTCTTCGACGAGGCCCAGTTGTGACTTGGCCTCCAGTATAGCGAACCGGCTCATCTCATCCCCGGCGAGTATTATCCGAAGGCCTCCGTCATCAATAGAGGTATATTCAACGCCGCTGGCTACTCTCGACTTCAACTGGAGCTTTTTGTCATCGAAGTCGACGCGTGTGCCACGTTCGGCTTGGTCGATGTTGTACAAGACGTGACGAATAAACGTACTAATGAAGCGGACGGTCAGGTCCTCCGTGAGGTGCTGAGAGCGGCGGGCCTCGGAGTCGTCGGCGTGTGGAGGGTGGTCCGATTCTTGGGACGACGAACCCGGGCTACTGGACGAGGCGACTCGCATGGTGGCCGACGAGACCATATTCGGATCGGGCACACGGGCCGCCGACCGCGCCGGCGGCCTGGACGAGGATCTTGGTGATGGCTCGGAGTCGTGGCTGGGGTCGAAGTCTGGAAGGGGTGGTGAGGAGCCCATGTCTTGACCCGAGGACGCTTCTTCATGCGAGGACGACTCGTTGGTTAAGCGGTGCAGCGCCGCCCAGACTGGGCCAAGGGACGGCCCGTACTGGGCGACAAAGCCATACTCGCTCGTGTCTTCGGGCGTGGTTGGGCCGTCAATTAAGTTGTCGAGCTCCGTTTGTTTGGAGTCCGGCGTCTTGGTTTTTTTCTTGGTGTTTTGCTTGGTTTTTTTCTTGGTTTTCTTCTTGATAGTTGGCAGGTCTTCGACTTCTGTTACCTTGACATTGCACTGGCGAAGGTGCTCCTCGCCCCAGTCGCTGGTGGGTTTCCTGAAAAGCTCCCGGAGGCTGAGTGCCATAGCTTCAGGGCGCGCTAGCAGGCTGGGTTCGTGAGAAAGCGCGTCGCGCGTTCTCCGAAGAGGAGAGTGGGCGGCCAAGTAGATACCTGGGGAGGTAGGTACAGTGTATGTAGCGTGGTACATGTGAGTGGAGGCGTTTGCCCCCCTCCCCCCTGGTGCACGATGGACGAAGTACAGATTGTATGCATCGGTAGTGCAGCCAATAATGCACAGGCACGGAGTTATGCATCACTTCGCTCGACACTGATGGGAGGCCTGGGGAGCAGCGCTGAGGGGCTGGGCCGGATGGTCCGCTGGGCGAGCAGCTTTCACGCCGGCCCTGGCTGGGCGCACCTCGTCGCGAGTCGCGACACGGGCATCTTGCCGAGGGCTAGCACCAAGCAGATCACAGCCGGGCTTCGACTCTATAGATACCGCGGCAAGGCTCCCTCACGTCGGCAGCTCAACCCTTGAGCCACCATGCATGTGTTCGACGACGTCCGGGGCTCCGGTTGACGACTAAACCCTCGCCGGAGGCGGCCGGGTACCGATCGAAGGATACGATACTGTTGACCTCGTCGTCAGCGGCTCCGACGACCCACCTACGAGACTGCGACTCGTCGTCCCCCTACCTCCCCCGCGCGGACGGTCATGAGTCGATCAAACGGCTCTCGAACGCTTCGAGAGGAGGGAGGCTGAAGCCCGGCAGTGACCCCATCTCGACCGTCGACTGCGGGAGAGCTCCTCGCGAGAGTGCCATCCACGCAAGGCCCGGAGACCGCATAGACCTTGACTTCCATGACTTTAAAGAGAGTGCTGACGGATACACTTCCGTACTTAGCCTCGCAGATCGGGCATACACGCGCACGAAGGACGGGACCCTAGCGGCCCTCTGAGACTCCCTCACTGGATGTTCAGAACTTCTCCAAGGCCAAAGCTGATGAAGAGCGACGCCATTACCAATGGGCTTCTCGGCCGCGGTATTCGAATCGAACCATCGTCCCCCAAAACCCAAGCACAAAACGGCGCCGCCGAGCGGACTACCGCCATCGTCAAGTAGAAGGCACGCTACATGCGCATCAGCGAAGCTCTACGACCGCTAACGCGCAGCTTAAACGCAACTGGCACCCCCTCCAGAGTGACTAACGGCCCACGGGCCACGTGCTCTAGGGAATAGCCGTCTGCCTATCTACCTTGTTGATCTTTTTATTAATTAGTAATAATAAACAGTACTTAAATCTACTTACTATAATATAGCTTTATAAATTTAAAGTAATATATATTTTAAATTAATATTATAAACTACTAATTATACTATTAATACTATAAAACTACTAATTCTTTATATATATTTTTTATATATTTAACTACTATTATTCTTAAACTTACTAAACTTAAAATAAACTATTTTATAACTTTCTTTAACTATATAGCTATAACTAGTTTAACTACTTAGTCTTTTATTACTAGTATTTATTTTAGAATTACTTTATTAAATATATTAATATTAATAGTTATTAAAACTAATAAGACTTTAGTAGTTATATTCTTTAACTAGTTAGAGTATTTATAGTTATATTTAGTATTAAGGGTTTTTTATAGTTTTTAAATTCTCTTTTATATTTTTTAAGTAATATTTTTATATCCCCTTTAGAGTAACTAATAACCTATAGACTATATACTTTAGGGAATACCCCCTCTAGGGTAACTAACGGCCCACAGGCCACATACTCTAGAGAATAGCCGTCTAGCTACCTACCTCGTCAATCTTTTTTATTATTAGTCAATAGCACTTAAATTCACTTACTATAACGCAGCTTCTACAAATTCAAAATAATAAGTATTTTCAATTAATTTTAACTACTAATTACACTATTAACACTACTAAAACCACTAACGCCTTTTATACACCTCCTATACGCCTAACTATCTAGACTATCCCTCTAAACCTATTAAATCTAATCTAAACTAAACCGTCCCTTCCCTTAACTATTAAATCCCTCTATAACTAACGCACTATCACCACACTACAACTAGTTAACCTAATTAAACTACTTTTCCCTATACTTATTAGTAGACGTCTTAATATATTACTAGGCCTTATTAAATATACTAGTCTCTTATAAACTCTAAAGGATCTATAGTTATTATTACTACTTTTATTACTTACTTAAAGTAGTATTAGTTATTTTTTAAAAACAGTAAGTCTAAAATCTAATCTAGTATTAAATTAACTAATAGAGTTAGTTTAATAGTTTTTATTTAAACTCTATTACTACTAGTTTAAAAAAGGTAAAAACTAAAAATAGTAATCTAAATCTTTATATTTGGGAATTAGGCTAGTTAACTATACTACGTATTAATAGTAGTAATGCTAAGTTGTGTAACTATATTATTAAGTTAGTTAATATTATTCTTAACTATAGTAACTAGGTTATAGTATTTAGTGTTTAGTAGTGGCTAGGGGACTTTTATAGGTATAGTGTTTTTTACTATTTTATTACTTTAAAGGATTATTAGGTATGTAGGAATGTAAAAGATAGGAGGAATTAACAAAGGGCTTACTTATAGTGCCTTTTTCTTTAATTATAAATACCACTAGGGCTTGTTAGGCCCTATGCGTAGTGTGATCCGGCTAAAGGTTTGTATAAGTAAAGGTTTGTTTTAATATATTTAGCGCCGCCTATTAGTAATAGTATTATTATTATTACTAGAAGGGTAGGTAAGTAGAAGTATTAAGGTATATACGCTCTACTAAGCTCTACTTAAAACTACTTAGTAGAGCTAAAGGGGGTTAAAGCTACTAGATATACCCTATTAAATACTTTTATTTAATTATACTATTTAATAATATATAGCTATAGTGTATTCTTTTTAGAACAACTTATAGAAATGTCCGGATAAGATAACTACTTAAAAAAAATACAAAAAACTATACTATATAGTTTATATACTACTTATAACTAATAAAAATAAACAGTCCTTACTAAGCTATATATAGTATATATAGACTTTTCTTTATATAAGTAAGTATTCCTTAATTTATACTTAACTTACTTTTACTATATATATATATTTTTATAGTTATAATACTACTTATAGTAAAGTAAAAAAAGAAATCTACTAAGTAAAAAATATTTTAAGTAAAAAATTTAGTAAAGAATGTATTTAAGTTAATATATATATTTAATAAGTTAATAGATAAAGATTATTTAAAAAGAAGAGTAAATACGTTACTAAAATTAACCCCCCTTTAGCTGTATTAACTATAACGCCTTAAGTTATTATCTAGAAATAACTTTCGCCTGCCTACTCTTACACTACAAAGCACAGTATAGTAGTAGTAGTAATAACAACAATACTATTACTAATAGGCAGTACTAAACCTTTGTTTATACGAACCTTTAGCTAGATTACGCTATATATAGGGCCTAACAAGCCCTAGTAGTATTCACAATTAAAGAAAAAGGCACTACTACTATAAGCAAGGCCTTCCTTAATTCCTCCTGTCTTTTATATTTATATTTAATAATCTACTATATAATAAGTTTAATATAGCCTAATAACTATATAATACCTAAGGACTTTAGCCTCTTAGCTATAGCCTTTAGAAACTTCTTTAAAACTAACTAGGCTACTAAAAATATAGGCCTTAATAGTCTTAATAGTAGTACTAACGTTATAAACTTTCTACCTAAAATATAAAGGGCCATTACTAAGTTTAAATACTACTTATTATTTAAAAATAATTTAAACTTATAAATTAAAATTATATATAATTTTTTATATAACTTCTTTATTAATATATTTATTAAATTAATTAGAGTATAGATGTATTACTTAAAAGCCCTAGCCTAGTATAGTAGTATAATAGGTACTACTATTATAGCTATTAAAGCCCTTAATAGTATAAAAAAAGCTACTAGGAATTAGTATATAGCTTAAGGCTTAATAATATATTAAAACGTATACTAATTAAAGTAGAGTGGATCCTTTAAATAAAGTTAACTAGCTATAGTAACGCGGCTTATAAGGGAAGTAGAGGGACGGTTTAAATTAAATTTAATAGGTTTAGAGGGATAGTTTAGGAGGCGTATAAATAGCGTTAGTAGTTTTAGTAGTGTTAGTAGTATAATTAGTAGTTTATAAAATTAATTAAATACTACTATTACTTTAAATTTATAAAAGCTACGTTATAGTAAGTAAATTTATATACTAATTACTAACTAATAATAAAAGTTAAAAAAGGTAGTTAATTATAATAAAGTAATTTAACTTTTAAATTACTTATATATAACTTATAGACTATTAGTTACTTAAAAGGGGGGGGGGGTCCTTAGTAGTAAAGTCTTTACTAGTAACGTATCTATAGTTAAGTAGCTACTTAGAAATACTAAAAACTTACTTTTACTATATAACTTTTACTATTTACTCTACTTAATAATTATATATTTTTTATTAAGTTTTTTATATAACTTTTATTAAAATATTTATTTATAAAAAGTTAAAAACCTATTACTTAGTAAATTCTTTATTTATAATATAAGTATATTTATAAAATAATATAATATATATATATAATATAAAAGTAAATAAGTAAAAGTTATTATAAATATAGCTATTATTTATAATAACTTTAAGTATTATAGTTAGTATATATATTAAATTATTCTACTAAGCTTTACTTTTAAGTACTTAGTATAGTTAAAAGGAGTTAATACTAATAATATATTTACTCGTTTTTTTAATTTTTATTTATTAATTTATTAAATATATATTAACTTAAATATATTTTTTATTAAATCTTTTATTTAAAATATCTTTTATATAATAAATTTCTTTTTTACTTCTTTATAAGTAGTATTATAACTATAATATATATATTTTATTACTATAAAATAATAAAATAAAAAGCTTATAATTATAATATTAATAATATTAATAATATTATATTATATTATATTATATTATATTATACTATATTATATTATATTATATTATATTATTTATATATTTAATATATTTATAATACTACTTATAATAAAGTAAATAAAGAAATTTATTAAATAAAGAATATTTTTAATAAAGATTTTAATAAAAATATATTTTAGTTAAATATATATATTTAATAAAGTAATAAGTAAAAGTTATTTAAAAAAAAGATATATTATTAATATTAACCTCCTTTAGTAACTATAATACTTAAAGTTATTATTTAAAAATAACTTTTATTTATTTACTTTTATACTATAAAATATAGTATAGTAGTAACTATAGTAGTAAATATAAATATAAATATATTAATAATAATAATAATACTATTACTAATAAATAGTACTAAATATATTAAAATAAACTTTTATTTTTATAAACTTTTATTTAAATTATATATAAAGTTTAATAAACTTTAGTAGTAGTTTAGTAGTTAAAAACTTATTTAACTTTATTTTATAAAAAGTAAAGGTAATAAGTTTAAATTCTATACTATTTAAAGGGTTTTTATACTTTAACTATATATTATATACCTATATAGTATAGTAAATTAAAGTTTTTAAAAATAGGGACCCTATTACTCTAATTAGTTATACTAAATAGTTTATATACTACTTTTAGTTAATAAAAGTAAGTAGCCCCTACTAAGTTATATATAGTATATAGTACTTTTTTTTATAAATAAGTATCTCCTAATTTAAACTTAAATAAACCTTTATATAAAACCTTTACTACTTTTATACTAAATAGTTATATATTTTCCTTATTAAGGTTTTTTTATATACCCTTTACTAGAATATTATTATTTATTTATAAAAAGTTAAAAGTCTACTACTTAGTAAATTTTTAATTTATAATATAAATATACTTATAGAATAATATAATATATATATATAAGCCTTAGTAGTATTTATAATTAATTAAAAAGTACTACTATAAATAAAGCTTTTATTAATTTCTTTATTTTTTATATATATATTTAATAATTTTTTAAAGTAAAAATACTAAATATATTATATTCAAAATACTTAACTTTATCCCTACTAGTTCCTAACTATACTTAAAACTTACTAATATATTAATAGTATTAATTATTCTAAATAACTATAAATAATTTATATAACTTACTATTTTATATAGTTTAAATTAACTTAACTTAACTAAAAACTAAAAGTTCTACTTATATATAAATAAAGTATATATTATAATATTTAACTTTATATACTATTAAATAAGTAGTAATAATATAACTATAAATACTACTATAGTTAACTACTATAAAGGTATAAATAGTACCCTAGAGGTTTTAATATTTAATAACTACTATAAATACTTTAACTAAATAAAAAATATAGTTACTAAAACTATAAAGCCCTAAGTAGTTATTAATATTAATATATTTAGTAAAGTACTATTAAAACAAATATTAATAATAGTAGGGTTAAGTAGTTAAACTAATTATAGTTATATAGTTTATAAAAGAAGTAAAGAAATAGTTTAAATTAAATTTAATAAATTTAAAAAAATAGTAGTATTAGTAGTTTTAAAAGTATTAGTAGTATAATTAGTAGTTTATAAAATTAATTAAATACTCTTATTACTTTAAATTTATAGTAACTATATTATAATAAATAAATTTATATACTAACTATTATTACTTATATATAATATATAAATTATTAATTAAAAAAAAGAAAAAGGGGTCCTTAATAGTAAAATCTTTATTAGTAATATATTTATAGTTAAGTAACTACTTAAAAATACTAAAAACGTTATATTATATTATATTATATTATATTATATTATATTATATTATATTATATTATATTATATTATATTATATTATATTATATTATATTATATTATATTATATTATATTATATTATATTATATTATATTATATTATATTATATTATATTATATTATATTATATTATATTATATTATATTATATTATATTATATTATATCATATTATATTATATTATATTATATTATATTATATTATATTATATTATATTATATTATATTATATTATATTATATTATATTATATTATATTATATTATATTATATTATTTTTTTAAATAATTATTTTATATTAATATTTTTATATATTATTTAAAAAAGATATATTATAATTATATATTTTAAAATAGTATAATTAAAAAAAGTATTTAATAAAGTATATTAAATAAGTTTAATTTTTTTTAGTTTATATAGTTTTAAATAAAGTTTAATAAAGTATATATACTTTAAAACCTTTTTTATTATAGTAATAAATATAAATATAAATATAATAATAATAAAAATAATACTATTATTAATAAGTATTATTAAATTTATTTATATATTAAATATATTTATAGTACTATTTATAGTAAATAAAAAAAGAAATTTATTAAATAAAAATTAGGTTTAGTAAAAAACTTAATAAGAAATATTTTAATTAAATATATATATTTAATAAAGTAATAAATGAAAGTTATTTAAAAATTACTATTAATATTAACTCCTTTTAGTAATTATAATACTTAAAATTATTATAATAACTTTTACTTATTTACTTTTATATTATAAAGTATAGTATAGTAGTAGTTATAGTAATAATAAAACCCCCTTTAGAGTAATTAATAGCCTATAAACTATATACTTTAAGAAACTATTTAACTACTTACTTTATTAATCTTTTTCATTATTAATTAATAGTACTTAAATTTACTTATTATAATATAACTTTTATAAATTTAAAATAATAACTATTTTTAATTAGTTTTATAAACTATTAATAACCCCCTTTAGAGTAACTAATAGCCTATAGGCTATATACTTTAAAGAACCGTCTAGTTACCTACTTTATTAATCTTTTTTATTATTAGTTAGTAATAATAAATAGTACTTAAATTTACTTACTATAATACAGCTTTTATAAATTTAAAGTAATAAGTATTTTTAATTAACTTTATAAACTACTAATTATACTATTAATACTATTAATACTACTAAAACTACTAATACCTTTTATACACTTCCTACTATTCCTCTAACTCTATTAAATTTAATTTAAACTAAATTATCCCTTTCCTTAACTATTATATTCCTTTATAACGTTAAAGCCACTAAGGCCTATATTTTTAGTAGTTTAACTAGCTTTAAAAAAGTCTTTAAAGGCCGTAGCTAAGAAGCTAAAGCCCTTAAGTATTATATAGTTATTAGGCTATATTAAATTTATTATAATTATTAAATACGTAGGAATGTGGAAGACAGGAGGAATTAAGGAAGGCCTTACTTGTAGTACCTTTTTCTTTAATTATAAATACTACTAGGGCTTATTAGGCTTTATGCGTGATCCGGCTAAAGGTTTGTATAAGTAAAGGTTTGTTTTAATATTACCGCCTATTAGTAATAGTATTATTGTTATTACTAGTACGTCTACGTTTACGCCTACGTCTACTACCACAGCAGCTGCTACTGCGCCGCGCTTTGTAGTGTAAGAGCAGGTAGGCAAAAGTTATTTCTAAATAATAACTTTGGGCGTTATAGTTACTAGAGGGGGATTAATATTAGTAACACATTTACTCTTCTTTTTAAACAACCTTTACTTATTAACTTACTAGATATATATATTAGCTTAAATATATTCTTTACTAGATTTTTTACTTAGAATATTTTCTACTTAGTAGATTTCTTTTTTTACTTTACTATAAGTAGTATTATAACTACAAAAATACATACATATCCCTCTATAACTAACGCACTATTACTATATAACTATAACTAGTTTAACTACTCCCTACTATTATTAGTATTTATTTTAATATTACCTTACTAAATATACTAATATTAAGTATTACTAAAGTAACTATTTAAGTTAATAAGACTCTAGTAGCTATGTCTTTTAGTTAGTTAAAGTACTTATAGTTATTTTTAGTATTTAGGGTTTTTATGTTATCTTAATTCCCCTAGTATAAGTTATTTATAGTTATTTAAGTATTATAGTTATTAGTAGTTTTATAGTAGTAGATTTTAGTAATAGTAAACTTTGTTTTATTATTATTAAAGAATTTTTATTAGTTATAAATTAAGTTAATTATATTAATTCCTTTAGTTATAATATATTTATTATAGTTTATATAGTTAATTAATATCTATAGGGTTACGTTTTAGTATATATTCTAGTACTAAGTAGATAAAGTAGGGATCTTTTTTTTAGATATTATAGTAGGTGGTTTGCTTAATAGAGTACTTTTAGGTTATTATTTATATATATAGAAGATAAAGGAATTAACGAAGGCTTTACTTATAGTGCCTTTTTCTTTAATAGTAAACGCGACTAGGGCTTATTAGGCCCTATGTGTGATCCAGCTAAAGGTTTGTATAAGTAAAGGTTTATTTTAATATATTAGTTATGCCTACCGCTTATTAGTAATAGTATTGTTATTATTATTATAAAAAGAGTAGGTAAGTAGAATTATTAAAGTATATATACCCTATTAAGCTTTACTTAAGACTACTTAGTAGAGTTAAAAGGAGTTAACGCTACTAAATATACCCTATTAAATACTTCTATTTAATTATACTACTTAAAAATATATAGCTATAATATATTCTTTTTAGAACCCTTTATTAAAATATCTATACTAAATACTATAAAAAAACACAAATAAACTATTAATTATACTATTAATACTACTAAAACTACTAATACCTTTTATATACCTCCTATATACTTAATTATTTAATAAACTATTCCTCTAAACCTATTAAATTCAATCTAAACTAAACTAAACTATCCCTTTTTTTAACTATATAGCTATAGCTAGCTTAGCTACTTAGCCCTACTATTATTAGTATTTATTTTAATATTTATATAGGCCTTACTAAATATACTAATATTAAAGTAGCTACTTAGGGTACTATAGATTTAGTAACTATATTTTTTAACTAGTTAAAGTATTTATAGTTAGTTTTAATTTATAAAATATATATAGTTTTATTAAGTCTAGCGTTTAACTTAAGTATTATTTACTAAGTATTAAGTTAATTACTTATAGTTTAATAGTAGTAAATTCTAGTAATAGTAAGTTTTACCTTTTCTTTATTAAAGAATTTATACTAGTTTTAGGTTAAGTTAATTATATTACCCCTTTTAGTTATAAAGTACTTATTATTAGTTTTATAATTAGTTAATAACTATAAAGTTATATAATAGTTATTATTCTAGAAGTAGGGGCTAGTAGTAAGTAGCCTTTTATTAAAGATTATAGCTTTAAGGGTTATTATTATATATAAGTATATAGAAGACAAAAGGAATTAATAAAGGCCTTACTTATAGTAGTACCTTTTTCTTTAATAGTAAACGCTACTAGGGCTTGTTAGGCCCTACGCGTAATCTAACTAAAGGTTCGTATAAGTAAAGGGTTATTTTAATATATTAGTTATACTATTTAGCGCCGCCTATTAGTAATAGTATTACTGTTATTGCTAAAAGGGTAGGTAAGTAAAAGCGTTAAAGTAGAGCTAAAGGGGGTTAAAACTACTAAATACACTCTATTAAATACTTCTATTTAATTATACTATTTAATAATATATAGCTATAGTATTTTTTTTTTAAAATAACTTATAAAAATATCGAAATAACATAACTACTTAAAAAAACACAAATAACAATAATAATAATACTATTACTAATAAGTAGTATTAAATATATTAAAAATCTTTACTTTTATAAACCTTTATTTAAATTATACTTCAAGTACTATAATATACTATAGAGTTTAATAAACCCTAGTAGTACTTATAATTAATTAAAAAGTACTATTACTATAAATAAAGCTTTTATTAATTTCTCTATTTTTTATATACTTACGTATTTAATAATTCTATATAATAAGTTTAATATAACTTAATAACTATATAATACTTAAGTACTTTAAATTTTTAGTTATAGTTTATAAAGATATTTTTAAAACTAATTAAACTACTAAAAATATAAGGCTTAATAGCTTTAATAGTAGTACTAACTTTATAGACCTTTTACTTAAAATATAAATAGCTATTACTAAGTTTAAATACTATTTACTACTAAAGAACTACTTAAACCTATAAATCTAACCTTTATATAATTAATTATTGGGCGGTTGGCTTAGTAGTTATAAGCCTGCCCTACCCTACTTTACAAAAAGTAGAGGTAGTAGGTTTAAATCCTGCGCCGCCTAAGGGCTTTTTATACTCTAACTATACGTCGCGCGCCTATGTAGCGCAGCCGTTAGAGGTTTTCCTAGAGTAGGGCCCCTAGGGACTCTAATTAACTGTACTATATAGCCCGTATACTACTCTTAGCTAATAGAAGTAGGCGGCCCTTACTAGGTTATATATAGTATATACGTACCTTCCCTTATATAAATAAGCATCCTTTAACTTATACTTAACCTATCTTTATATATAACCTTTACCTATTAACTTACTAAATAATTATATATTTTTTCTACTAGGTTTCTTATATACCCTTTACTTAAATATTTACTTATAAAAGGTTAAAAGGCTACTACTTAGTAGATTTCTTATTTATAATATAGGTATATTTATAGAATAATATAATATATATATATATATAATTAATTATTTTAACTATTAATTAAAAATATAGTAGAAGAGGTTAAAGTATAAGTATATTACTTAAAAGCCTTAGTTTAGTATAGTAGTATAATAAGTCTTATTACTATAACTATTAAGGCCCTTAATAGTATAAGAAAAGCTAGGAATTAGTATATAGTTTAAAGCTTAGTTATAATATATGAAAATGTATACTAATAAAAGTAGAGTAAATTATTTAAATAAAGTTAATTAGTAATATATATGTTTTTATAGTTATAATACTACTTATAGTAAAGTAAAAAAAGAATTCTTTTAAGTAGAAAATATTCTAAGTAAAAAGTCTAGTAAAGAATATATTTAGGTTAATATATATATTTAGTAAGTTAATAGGTAAAGGTTGTTTAAAAAGAAGAGTAGATGCGTTATTAATATTAACCCCCCTTTAGCTATACTAAGTACTTATAAGTAAAGCTTAGTAAGGCAGTTTAATATATATACTAACTATAACGCCTAAAGTTATTATGATAACATTTACTTACTTATTCTTACACTATAAAGCGTAGCGTAGTAGTAGCTATAGTAATAATAATAATACTATTACTAATAAGTAGTAGGCGCGACTAATATATTAAAATAAACCTTTACTTATACGAACCTTTAGCTAGATTACGGGCACTTTGACGTACTATAGGGCCTAATAAGCCCTAGTAGTGTTTATAATTAAAGAATAAGGCACTACTACTATAAGTAAGGCCTTTCTTAATTTCTCTAGTTTTTTATATTTATATTTAACAATCCTTTAAAACTAAAATACTAAGCTTACTAATAATAAGTTTAATACAGCTTAATAGATATATAAAGCCTAAGTACTTTAGTCTTTTAGCTATAGTATATAGAGACTTCTTTAGAGCTAACTAGGCTACTAAAAATATAGGCTTTAATAGCCTTAATAGTAGTACTAACTTTATAGACCTTTTACTTAAAATATAAAGGGCTATTACTAAGTTTAAATACTATCTACTACTTAAAAATAGCCTAAACCTATAGATTAAAATTATATATAATTTTTTATATAACCTTTTTATTAATATATTTATTAAAATAGTTAGAGTATAAGTATATTACCTAAAAGCCTTAGTTTAGTATAATAGTATAATAGGTACTACTACTATAGCTATTAAGGTCTTTAATAGTATAAGGAAAGCTAAGAATTAATATATAGCTCAAGACTTAATAATATATTAAGATATATACTAATAAGGGCAGGGTAGATCCTTTAAATAAGGTCAACTAGTTGTAGTGACGTAGTCTATAAGGGAAGTAAAGGGACGGTTTAAATTGGATTTAATGGGTTTAGAGGGACGGTTAATAACAGTCAGGCATAGGGGTATATAGAGGCGTACGGATAGTATTAGTAGTTTTAGCGGCGTTAGTAGCGTAATTAGTAGTCGAAATTAATTAAATACTACTATTACTTTAAATCTATAGAAGCTGCGTTATAGTAAGTAAATTTATGTGCTAATAATAATAAAAGTTAAAAAAGGTAGTTAATTACTATATATAACCCGTGGGCTATTAGTTACTTAAAAGGGGGGGGGTCCTTAGTAGTAGGGTCTCTACTAGTAATATATTTATAGTTAAGTAGTTACTTAGGGATACTAAGAATAAAGTTAATTAGTTATAGTAATATAGTAATAGTATATTAATTATAAAAAAAGGTTAATAGTTAAAGTAAGTAAAGAAATAGTTTAAATTAAATTTAATAAGTTTAAAGGGATAGTAACGTTAAGTATAGGGGTATATAAAGATATATAAGAGGCGGTTGGCTTAGTAGTTATAAGCTTGCCCGACCCTACCTCGTAAGAGGTAGAGGTAGTAGGTTTAAATCTTGCGCCGCCTAAGGGTTTTTATATTTAACTAAGCATCGCGCGCCTAGGTAGTATAGTAAAAATTAAAGTTTTTAGGAGTAGGGACCCTACTACTTTAATTAGCTATACTATATAGCCCGTATACTGCTCTTAGTTAATAGGAGTAGGCGGCCCCTACTAGGCTATATATAGTATATGCGTACCTTCCTTTATATAAATAAGTATCTCCTAATTTATACTTAACCTATTTTTACGTATAACCTTTACCTATTAACTTACTAAATAATTATATGTTTTTCTTACTAGGTTTTCTGTGTACCCTTTACTTAAATATTTACTTATAAAAGGTTAAAAGCCTACTACTTAGTAGATTCCCTGTTTATAATATAGGCACGCTTATAGAATAATATAATATATATATATAAAGATATATAAGTAGTAATAGTAGCTTTAAAGGTATTAGTAGTGTAATTAGTAGTTTATAAAATTAATTAAATAAAACTACTTATTTTAACTATATTACCTTAACTATATTAACTATACTCTAATTAAAAGTAATAAATAAAGTTTTAAATAATTAAAAATAAAAGTATTTTAAAAATATCTATATTTATATAAATAGTATATATAAATATAAAACATTCTTATACTATATATATTTAATTATATAGTATTAAAGTATAAGTTAAAGTATATATATAACTATTAGAGCTATATTTAAATAGTTTTTTAAAAATAATAAAAGTAAAACTATATACTTTTTAAATTTAGTAAAGTAAATAGTATATACTCTATGAACCTAGTACTATACTTAATTATATAGTTTTAACTTTAAATTTAAAAATATATATTACTTTAAAAAAGTACTTATAAGTATATATATAATATTACTACTTCGAAATCTATTTTACTTAGTATTTTCTTTAAAATAGTTACTTATATACTTAGTTTTACTTACTTGTATTTTTAAGAATTATTTTAAATAGTTTAGTATAGTAGTATACTACTTATACTTAGAATATAGTTAATATAGTTAAAATAGTATAGTTAAAATAAGTAGTATTAATTAAATACTTCTATTACTCTAAATCTATAGTAACTACGTTATAGTAAGTAAATCTATATACTAAGATAAAAGGTAAAAAGGCTAGTTAGTTATAAAATAACTTAACTCTAGAGCTATATATAATATATAGACTATTAGTTAAGGAAAGAGGAAAAGGGTCCTTAGTAGTAGAGTCTTTATTAATAATATATTTATAGTTAAGTAGCTACTAAGAGGTACTAAGAATAGTACTAAACTTATAGTATAGTTAATATATTAAAATAAATCTTTATTTATATAAACATTTCGTTAAATTATATATAAAACTTAATAAGTCTTAGTAGTATTTACTATTAAAAAAAAAGATACTATTAAAAGTAAAGTCTTTATTAATCTTTTTTACTTTTTATATACTAATATATAATAATACTTTATAGTATTTAATAAAAGATTATCTACTAACTCCCTTTATAACTAAAATAAATACTATTTTATTACTTTATAGTTTAAAATAAACTATTTGTGTTTTTTTTTGTAGTGTCTAGTACAGACATTTTGATAAGGGGTTCCAAAAAGAATACATTATGGCTATGTATTTTCAAATAGTATAATTAAATAGAAGTATCTAATAAAGTATATCTAGTAGCTTTAACCCCCTCTAGCTCAAGTAGTCTCAAGCAGAGCTCGGCAGGGTATATATACCTTAATAATTCTACTTACTTACTCTTTCTACAGTAATAACAACAATACCATCACCAATAGGCGGCACTAAACAGCACAACTAATATATTAAAACAAACCTTTACTTATGCAAACCTTTAGCTGGATTACGCTGTGCGTAGGGCCTGACGAGCCCTGGTGGCGTCTACCATCAAAAAAAAAGGCACTACTACTACAAACAAAGCCTTCGTCGATTCCTCTATCTTCTATACACACAAACAACAACCCATAATATCTAAAAAGAAGATCCCTACCCCGTCTACCTAGTGCTAGGATATATACTAAAACGTAACCCTATAGATATTAATTAGCTATATAAGTTATAATAAGTACTTTATAGCTAAGGGGGTTAATACAATTAACTTAACCTACAACTAGTAGGAATTCTCTAATAACGATAAGGTAAAGCTTGCTATTGCTAGAATCTACTACTATAAAACTACTAGTAATAGCTATAATGCCCGGATAACTATAGATAACTTATACTAGGGGAATTAAGTTAATATAAAAACCCTAAATACTAAAAATAACTATAAGTACTTTAACTAGCTAAAGGACGTAGTTACTAGAGTCTTATTGGCTTAAATAGCTACTTTAGCAACACTTAACATCGGTATATTCAGTAAGGCCTGCGTGAATATCAAGACGGATACTAATAATAGTAGGGCTAAGCAACTAAACCAGCCGTAGCTGCGTAGCAACAGCGCGTCGGTCGCAGAGGAATGTAACGGCTAAGGGAAGGGACGGTTCGGTTTGGATTGGATTCGATAGGTTTGGAGGGACGGTAGGAGGCGTACAGAAGGCGTTAGTAGTTTCGGTAGTGTTAACGGCGTTGACGGCGTAATTAGTAGTCTACGAAATTAATCAAAAACACCTATTACTTTGAATCCGTAAAAGCTGCGTTATAGTAAGTGAATTCGAGTGCCGTCTGTTGGATAAAAAAGATTAACGAGGTGGGTAGCTGGACAGCTATTCCCTAGAGCACGTGGCCCGTGGGCCGTTAGTTACTCTAGAGGGGGTCTTAAAATAAACTATATAAAAGACTTTAACTACTTTATTAACTTAAAACTTAAGTTTTAATACTAATTTAATTTTTAACTAAAGTAAGTTATTTAATAATATTAAAGTAACTATTAATATATTTAGTACTCTAAACTATTAAACTACTAGTAATTATAATAAAGTAAATATAATAATATATAATTTATAAAATAGACCTAGTAGTACTATAAATATTTTATAGTTTAAAGTTAACTATAAGGACTTTAATTAACTAAAAAATATAGCTATTAGTTTTATAAAGCTTTATATAGCTACTAGTATTAATATATTTAGTAAAGTCTATATATAATAATATTAAAATAAATACTAATAATAGTATAGTATAGCTAAACTAGCTATAACTATATAGCTAAAGGAAGGGATAGTTTAGTTTAAATTAAAGTTAATAAGTTTAAAAGAATAGTAAAAGGTATATAAAAGGTATTAATAGTTTTAGTAGTATTAATAGTATAATTAGTAGTTAAGATTAATTAAAAAGCACTTATTACTTTAAATTTATAAAAGCTATATTATAGTAGGTAAACTTAAGTACTATTTATAATAATTAATAATAAAAAGATTAATAAAGTAAGTAGTTAAATAGTTCTTTAAAGTATATAGCCTATAAACTATTAGTTATCCTATAGGGGGTTTAAGTTATTTTTATAATACTTTAAAAATAGTTTTATACTAGTTATATAAAAAGTATTTAAACTATATAAAAACTCTAAAGTATAGTCTTTACTATAAATAGTAAGTAGCTTATAAGGGCCTTTCTATTTACTCTTCTCGATCTAGATACTAACGATTAATCAGAGAGCAAGGTCAAGTATAGAGTCTGCAGTCCTTCTTAGAGGCCTTGCCGATAGCTTCAGCTCTCGCCTCGACATTCGGGGACGACGCAGAGTTGCTGACCAGTCGAGGACATGCTCCAAAGACGAGCAGCGTGGGCACGAGGCTGTTTGGGGCCGGCAGTGCCGTTGAATACATGGACGGCAGCCTGCAACGCGGCCTCGCGGCTTGCTGATGGATCTTCGCGGGTGTAAATCCGCATGCCCACTGAAGGACTGCGTAGGATCGTTCAACCTTGCCGATTGCGTAAGGAGCCTCAATTGGGATCTTTCTCAGCTCGACCGTCATGCAGTTGCCGGGCCCACGAAATTCGGAAGACCTGAAGCTGGTCCCGGCGTCTGTAACGATAACGTCGGGAGGTCCCTGGTACGCGTCGATCCAGCCCATCTTGAGCGTCTCCCATACCGCCTTCGCGGACACGTTTGGGAGGAACCTCGCGGCGTCGAGGCCGGTTGCCGGGTTGGCGACGTGCAAAGAGGGCTGGCTACGCAAGTACATGATGTCCACAGCGACCTCGTAGTTGGGGGAGATAGTACTGCATCACAGTGAACATTACAGAGAGCAAACAGCAACGGTCCAAGAACCAAACTAATAAGAATAATATTCTACAATTGGGGAAGGTGTTGGTGCGGAGTGTAAATCGAAAGCGAGAGGTGGCTCTGGCATGGAGCTGGGAACGCTGCAGATCTTCGTTAGAGTCTCAATCGCTTTGGTTTCGATCGGGTGTGTGGAGGCGGCTGACGGAGGGATGCCCAAAAAGACGATGTAGACGTCGCAGCTCGACGCCTGAGAGGTGGCAATCAGCCATGGCTCTCTCGCGGTCATAGAGCAACCATCCGTGGCCCCATCTGCGGACGATCGGCGCAGAGGCATCGCCCTTTCCGAGCACGTCGTGGACGTTATCGAAACGATACCGAGTCAATCCGTATCGGAGGAAGGGTATGTCCGGGCATGACGCGGAAGACGACGTCTCCAGACTGCGAGGGGACAGTCGCTACCCCGAGGAAGACGATGGGGTTGCCGTCGCCGAGGCGGATCGTGACCTTGCCGGCTTGCTCGACATCGTGCTGTGTTCGGCGTTATCGTCTCCTCCAGGGCGAGGAATTGATTGTGGCCGGCCGTCGGGTAGGGGCGTGGGATGCTGCTCGTTCGGCGTTGTCGTCTCCTCCAGGGCGAGAAATTGACTGTGGCCGGCCGTCGGGTAGGGGCGTGGGATGCTGCCCGTTCGGCGAGGGTGTCCGATCATCTTGGGGGCCGTTGACGACGTCAAGTACGCCGTGTGGGAGGTCCCTGACGGAAGAGGCGGCGTTGCATCTTCGTCGCCACCAGGAGGGGCAGAACCCGTTGGTTCGGCTGCTGATGCGCCGTCCAGGTCCGACTCCATGCCTTCGGGGTCAAGGAGGTGTTCCTCAACGGTGACATCGTGGCAGTAAGCCGCTTGACGCTCGCCCGCGGAGTGCATCGTTGACCTACATTCCGCCTTTTGGCACACGTAGCACTTCTTACTCTCGAACGGTCGGTCAGGGCCTCGGCGGTCTCGATCTCGGCGTTTGCTGCCGTCCGCCTGAGGGTTGCCACGCGGCTCGGAGCGGTAGCCGTCGCCGCCGCGCCTGCACGTACGGTCAGCAACGCAGCTCTCCTAGGTGTTGCTAGCCTCGTTTGGGTATTAGTAAGGCTCCTTTTTTAGCTTACAGTTGGTGACCAAGGAGTACAGCTTCGCGATGAGGCTGTTGAGTGTTGGTGGTGGGGCGTACGAGCAGGAGCTGCATTCGTGGGTGCCCTGGCACGCGTTGGCCAGCTGGACGCGTAGGGCTTCTTCGGAGGGGTGGTGTGGATGAGCTGGCCGAGGATGTCGATCTTGGGCCTGCCCGGGTTATCGCGGGAGTCGCGGAGAAGGGAGGTCCGTTGTCACTCGGTGAGTCGTGTCTCTTCGGTCTCGACATGGCCGCGGATGCGGGAGACCATGGTGTTGTAATCGAGCGGGCCGTCTTGCGCATCGCAGAGGCGGGTGAAGCGCGGTTCTTGACGGAGATGGCGCCCGCGTACTGCGTCCGAGGGGTTCCCACGAGCTGCCAACGTTGACGGAAGACTCGGAGCTTCGTCTCGAGCACGTCATACTGGCCGCCGCCGTACTTCATGCGGTCGTCGAAGAGCGAGACCCGTCAGTGCCTTGGGAGGTGGCATCGTGCTCGGCAGCAGATCGCGGAAGGCATCGCCGCGGCACCCTGGGAGCGTTCCTGAGAACGATCGGGTTGGAGAGGGAATTGGGGAGGGGACTACGACGCGGCGAAGTCGTTTCGATGGTGCTGCCAGTACGTCGGGGAGGATGACGGGCGAGGGACGACAAACGACCGACTGGGAGTCTTCGTTATCGTTGTTGAACGCCGAGCTCGACTGAGTGGTGCGCTCCTGGGATACCAGATGATGTGGTTTGGGGAGCGGAAGAGGAATATATCGGCGTGCTGTCCAGAGCAAGTGGCTTGGTGCGTCGCCGAGCGGGTAGCCGCCAGTGGAGGTAGGCAGGCAGAGGAAGGAGCAAGCAGTCGAAAAGGCAATATGGGGGGGGGTTCATTGTTGCGATGGTCGAATGGGTTTTCTTGACGATGCTTGCGGGGCGTGGCTGCGTCGCTCTCGACCGCTCTTTTCGTCGCGGTAATCTCGATCCTCTGCGGTTGTTGTTGTCGATCGATGCCGGGGGTCGGATTTGTCGGCGGAACGAATGGCTCGTGAATACTTTGCCGTCGCGGAGCAGCGGGGAGGAGGAGCTGTCGAGGGACTCCGGGTGAGCCCGGGGGGTGAGGGGGAGGTCTTCGTGGCGATGCCCCGAGGTCTGCTGGGAAACGACGAATGGTCTGGAGTCCTCGGGTCGCGACGTGCCAAGGTGATCCGTCTGTCGAAATGGCACAAATAATGCCTGCTCTCTGCAGCAAGCATCCATCGTCTCGCCGGTCGTGTTTGGTCTCAGCACCTGCGAGGAAGACCCCGCACCTGCGTCCGGCTTCAGAGCCTGTGGCAGAGCGACGGAGCTGTGGCCGTCAGGTACGCGCTGGCGCTGGGCAGGTGTCCCCTCAGTGATACGAACAGGTAATTTGCTTATCAAGCATAAGGGCGGGACGCCCATCAGCGTAGCCGTAGGTACATCTCAAAGGTGGGCGCGGAAGGCTGACATAATCAGTCGTCCCGCAGGCAGGGACGTCAGGGCATTTTCTTTAGGGGCCACTTCAGGCCACTTCAGACGTGCATCCTCCACGGCCGCCCCTGTAATAGAGCGCAGGCGTTGCTGTGCAGTGCGATCCCGCCGCACCGCGCTTTATTGCGACCTCGACTGCGACCTCATATTCTACCACGATCTCTCCTGCGACCTTGCAACTTCGGACCTCGCGACCTCGTGTATATCTGCGCGCACCGCACCGACTGCCGACGAGTCAAGGTGGGAGGCAGAGATATGGGCGCTGGGTGGACCAAGCCACCTATCTACCTACCTAGTAGTACTTGTGCCCAGGTGTCCCAGGCGGCCCGCTACAGCACACACTGTCCATGACTTCTGAGATGCACATGCGGTCGATCAAGCCCGAGGGTTCCTGCCCGCCATGGTCGTTACCCTCCCTAATGGTTACCCTGACGCATGCACGGGAAGGAGGCCCCCAGTAGATGACCGAACCGCCTGCACTTCGTGATCCCCGAGCAAATCTGCCCCTTCCCTCAGAAGACACCTAGGCACTTGCTACTTGGCAGCCGCGCCCACGTCACATCTGGACTCTTGACTTTGAGCGCGGGACATCTGCCCCTCCTTCCCCGAGACAGACCGCCACCACATGGCCACGACGGACGACACCTCCAATTGCATACGGCATAGGTACCCAGCCGCACACCTACCGTGGTGCGGGGAAGAAGGATCTTGCCCACCATCACAATGATCGTCACCCCAACAGTCTTGCCTACTATGATTCCTACCCTGACGATCATGGAGTAGGTAATTCATTTGATGAAATAGACGGCGGAATGCGGGCCAGCGCAAGGTTGGGTCTAGGTTCTGTCGACTCAGTGTGGTGTGGGCAAGAGGTAATGTGCAACAGGGAATAGGCAAGGTAGCTACCTAGTCCAGGGGCGAGGTCAGAGTTTCTACAGGGGCAAGGTCGGAGTTTTGGCGCTAGAGACTCTGACCTTGCCCCTGAACAGCTGCACCTGAAGGCATTAGGCGGTTCAGAGTGCACAGCTCTGCTGACTCAGCGCGGTGTGTGCCGTGCGCAATGGGCACTAGCTGTGGGAGCAGCTGTCCAGGGGCAAGGGCGGAGTCTCTAGCGCTAAAGGTCTGACCTTGCCCCTGAAGGCATTGCACACTCAGCGCAGTGTGCGCTGTGTGGGATGGGCACCAACTGTGGGGGCAGCTGTTCAGCGGCAAGCTCAGACTTTTGGTGCTGGAAAGTCTGAGCTCAGACTTTTTGGCGCTGAGCTTGCCCCTGAAGGCATTGGTATAGTGTCTAGCTGCTGACTCAGTGTGATGGGATATGGGTATCTAGGAGGACATGCGCATCTGGGCATCTGGGCATCTGGGCATCTGGGCATCTAGGATCTGGGCATCTAGGAATCTATGCATCTGGGATCTGTGCATCACTGCATCTAGGAATCTGAGCATCTAGGAATCTGCGCATTTAGGAATCTGCGTATTTAGGAATCTGCGCATCTGGGATCTGTGCATCTAGGTAGTTTAGTGGCGTGGGGGGACGACATCCGCCCAGATGGGCACGCGTGACTAATCCTCCCAAAGCGTGGAGGGAGGCTGATGTCGAATACCCAGAGTCATGGGAGTTGCAGAGTGACGTCAGGGTATCCAGGAATCGACCTGAGTGCCTCCTTCCACGTCTCGGGTCGGCCCTTGACGATCGGTGGGGTCCCGTACCTCCCCTACCTAGGGCGGCACGCGGAGTTCACGTCCCAGGGTAGGTGCGGCGTCCACGGACCACTGGTAGCTGCCAGTCCAGTGTCTTTAGGTAGGTACCCAAGTATCTTCCCGCTCGCTGCTCGCATTCACGCACCTTCCTACCCACCTACCTTACTTACGAAAAATATCCAAGGGGTTATATGAAGTAGAGTTTTTTTTATGTTCTTTTACAAACTACTTACGTCGCACGTGGTAAGTACCATACCTCCCCACGCAGGCAGGCACGTACCCCGGTCCCTGGCCGTGGATTGATGCTGCAGACTGCAGACTGCACACTGCAGTGTCCTTCCTACCTTCCTCGTGGAGTCGTACCTGCCTAGTGCCTAGGTACCTACGTGCCTCCCCGCCCTTAGCGCAGCAGCCCCGCCTGGACCTTACACTACACTACACTACCTAATACTGACTAGGTACCCACCTACACTACCTACAGGCTACCTAGTGCCTAGAGCTCCGTACCTGGTAGCCTGTGGACGTGGTAGGTACACTACGGTACCTACCCCGCCTTCCACAGCACCTTCCCCGCCCTCCATGGCACCTTCCCCAGCTGCTCGCCCACTGTTGTCTCCCACGCCCGACGCCTCGGCGCGCCCCCACCAGGCTCTTGTCTGCTGCTGCTTCCTTCCCCCAACAAACTCCTCCCAGACAACAACAAACAAAGTCAATTACCCTCCTCCGACCAACGCCGAAGGCTGTCCTCGACGAAGCCAGCGAGCGCATCCATCTTGGAATCCATCTGTTTCCTACCCAGTTTCGGCGTTTCGTCTTGTTTTGTTTTGGTACGTATATGTTCGCGTTTCATTACGATTACCGCCATGTCTCGATCCTCTCGCCCTGTTTCCGTACCGCCTTCGATCCACGAGCACGAGCACGAGGACGAGGCAAGCGAAGACGACTCCAACCCCGACCCCAAGCCCCGCGACCACAAAGAGGACCACGATTCTAGAGGTGCGAGCGCCAAATCCTCCGTGCCTTGCGCACCTCGGCTCTCTTCTCCCTCCCTCCCCCCCCCCCCCCAGCAAAAGCACTGCTCGGACTCGGCCTGGCTGGACGTCTGCTGACCTGCCTTTGACCTCCCGCATAGAAGCTTCCCACAACGGCATTCTCCAGCCCAACAAGGAGCACCGCGAGCACGCGCTGCAGCGAGACATCGACAACCTCTGCAAGCTCGTCGACTTGGAATCGCTTGGTGCCCTCGCGAAGCGCCTGGGCCGCATTTTCGTCGATTACAACACAACGCACACCCATACCCAGATCCTGAGTCGCCTGCCGAAGCCTCTGCAAGACGTCATGAGCAGCATGCCGACAACGGGAAGGCGCACTCTCTACGATTCGATCGCCGAGAACTGGCGAACCGCGCCAGACCTGCTCCGCCAGACCTTCGACCACACCGACAGTGAACGATTCTTGCGTGGCCTACGTAAAATGTCGACGAAATACCCCATGGACCCCGCAGTGTCTGCGCTGAAGGAAGCCAGTCAAAGACGCAGACATGGAGAAGCCGGAGCCCGCATCTCCAAATCCTCGCTATGGGTCCCCTCCGACATCGTGTCAGCTCAGGCCTCCCTCGACCAATCTGGTCTCCGAGGCAATGCTTCCGCGTCAAACGGGCCTCGTTCGCCCTCTGACGACGGTCGTGGCTTTGCCTCGCCTGGCCCTTCCTCACCAACAATGCCCGACACACCCCGGACGCCCGTTGGACCGATCGACCCGTCCGCGAAAACCGCGACAGCCTCGTCGTCAAAACCAGACTTTCCCTCCGCGGCCCTGCCAGCCAAGCGAGCCTCATCATCAAAGCCAGACTTTTCCCCCACAGCCCTGCCAGCCAAGCAAACCTCGTCGTCCACGCCGGCTCTGCTAGCTAAGCGAGCCTCGTCGTCCACGCCGGCCCTGCCAGCCAAGCGAGCCTCATCATCAAAGCCAGACTTTCCCTCCACGGCCCTGCCAGCCAAGCCATCCGCCCTGTCTAGGCCAGATACACCCGCGAAGCCGGTCGTCTCACCAACACCAGCCGCGGCTGAAACTCCAGCTACCCCGGCCATTCTTGCTTCGCCCAGCGGTTTGGGTGGTACCAGCCCAGCCCCAGCGCCCAAGCCCTCCGGTGTGCATGCCATTCTCGCCACGTCAAGCGCCGCCGGCTTCACCGTTCCCATCACGCCTGTTGCCTCTGCGGACGTGCCCGCCGTTGCCGAACCGGCAGCGTTTTCCTCGCCCACCGCGGTCCCCGTCTTCAACACCACTGGCTTGCGCCGCACCCGCAGGCAGACAGCATTCTGGGGCATGTCACAAGGCGGAACGCACGCTTTGTCCCCGACCGGCCCCGGAACCCCAGACATCGAGACGGGTCGCGCCCACGAAGCCCCCTCGCCGGATCACGACAGGTCTTCCGCAATGTTGATAACCCCTTCCAGCCCCGACTTGGGCAGAATTATGAGAGGAGCCAACGACTTGGCCGCCAGCCCTTCCATCCCTCCCATCCCTCCCTTCCCCGACGAAAGTGCTTTATTCGAAGCTACTGCTGAGGACATCACCATGGCCAACAGCGACGACAAGGAGGTGGCAAGTGAGCAGGAGCGCGAGCAGGAGTCCCGCATCTTTGTCAACCCAAAGGACGTCGACAGCCTAGCGCCGGGGCTCCAGCTTAAAGATAACGCTCTCAACCTGTGCCTGTCCCTGCTTGTCGGAGCTCTCCCTCGCGGCGAACTCGGCCTTATCCCATCGTTGTGGTCGGTCGCATCCAACATGAAAAGGCACATAGAGCCCACCACCCCTACCAAGGGATATCTCGCGCCTCTGCATCTCGTACAGGCAGGCCATTGGGTTCTTCTCCACGTCAGCACTGATGGAGAGACTGTAAGCGTCTTCGATTCGGCCAAAAGCACCCAGAACCAGCGCCAGGCGCATATCCACTCTTATATCAAGCAGCTGGCGTCAAAGCACCTGCACGCCCAGATGAACCCCGACCCGACCGTCGAGTTTCTTACCACCGCCCAGCAGAAAAACGGAACGGACTGCGGAGTCTTTGTGATTACCAACGCCATCAGAATCGCCACAGCCAGCAGCAACGCCTCTCTGACAAGCGGCATCAACAGTATCCTCTAGAGGCAGATACTAGCCGCTCTCGTCAAGCCTTTGCTCCCCGGGGGCCAGGCCACGCCGGTCCAGGCGTGGGACCTGTACAAAGAGTGTGACGACTTGGACGTAGATGCTGACCTAGAGGCTAATAACGAGCTATGGCCAAGGAAGGGCTCAAAGACGAACAGGGCTCGGGTCACCGCGGCCCAGGCGGCCCTCCGCACCTACATGCAGCGCGTCCAAATCCTCACCATGGACAAAATCAAGCGGAGCCTACCAAAGCTAGGCGTGTACAAGAGAGAGCTCCAAGACGCCCTCGACCATGTCGAGAGCCTGCAAACGTCAGCGGACGGCGACGAAACCATACGTGTCGGCCTTACGAAAGAAGTCGAATCGCGAAGGAAACTCGTCGAGGGCTTGGAAGGCCTGCCGCACCGGACACCGGAAGAATGCGAATTCCTTAGCAGCCAGAAAGAACTTCTTCGAAAGGCGGATCGCCGCTTGCTGGACATCACAAGGTCGGCTATAGCATGGACGCGGGCTAAGGCGGAGCTCCATGCGGAGCTCGATAATTTGGAACGTCGCATCAAGGTTCTCGAGGAGGAGCGAGACAGGGAGGTTTAAGGGCGTGTTTGGCTGTCCGCAAGTAGTGCTACAGATTGCTCTAGACAGTGTTAACCATGAATATGTAGACGAATTGACATGCAGGTTGCAGCATGCCATGTGCAGTGTTTGTTTGCTCCGTGACAAGTATGGGTTTGTCTTGGCCGATGGAACTGTCGACGCGGGCAGCTGAGGCCGAAGCGTCTACTACCGGGTCGAGTCTTGTGTTCCTTAATCTTTGTCTACCGGCTGCTAACGCAAACCAGGAACCATAACTTGCGATCACGACTCATCGTCGCGGGAGGGAAGAAAGCCCTCGGTTGTAGCGGCTGAGATGCACGCCTGAGAAGTCGCCGAGTGATCCAGAGCATCCGTTCCGAGTTACGCCAACTACACGAACCTGAACTCGGCATACCGTGGCGAGCCCAAGAGGCTACGACGAGAACCGAAGTACGTCGCCTCCTCGCTGCCGTCGACCACCATGGAAACCGATGTTTTGGGCCATCTGCCTGTCCTGGGAAGAAGACACACGTTTGTGTCCATATATGAGTCCCGTCAGAGTCGGCGAGCTACGCTTGTGAAGGCCGGCCGTCTAGCTAGAGGAGGCGCCCCTCAGGCAACCCATTTGACAATCAGTTCTCGTTGCGACCTCGCGACACCACAATCACGGCTTCAGACGGCGTCGTCGCCCCCACCTACCTTACGACCCTGCGACCATCCCCCCTCCCTCTTCCGAACATGTCTCCAACCCTCCCTCGGACGCTGCTCGAGGCCACGTCGACATTCCGCCCCCTCCTATTGCGCGACTACAGAGTTTTATTCCAAAATACACCCAACACCGACCTACCTGTTCCGCCTGCTGCAGGCACTGCGCAATCGATCCGGGTGAGTCGGAGATGTCATCGTTTATTCGAGGCGTCAGCGACACCCGGCTTCCGTCAGACTCATCGCCCAGCGCCAGACACATCCCTTCGGTCATGAGAAGGGACCGACGTGTCAAAGTTCACCGGCGCTAATCCGCCGTACGACCGATTACGCCCCTACTAAGGCTGCGGCTCAGGAGGAACGTCCGTGTAGGCACCGTTACCAGCCCAACGATTCCTCGTTCGCTTTTGGCGCGATTAGGATCCCAGGCCGAGGCGAACCTCGGAGTGCATATCCCTCTTGCCATCCACCCCGCAGCAAAAACATCAAGCCCATCGTCGTCGACTACGCATCACGCATTCAACGCACCGTCGTTCGCCTCGGTTCTTCTCTCATTCCTCTCCCCCTCCACCAAAACCTGACGCTATGACTATGTATAGCTTCAACAAATACGCCTGTGACCTTAGAGGCCGAGGTCTTTAGGATCGATTTGGCGCTGACTTGGACCTCTGGCCCTTCGCAGCATTCAGCCGCATGGACGTGAAGCGCCGTCTCTTCGCCAGTGACCACCTGCTCGACAACGGAATATGCATCAGCCTCTCCAACGATGGCATCCACACACCGCTTCGCGAGACCGTGACCGCTGACTGCTCCCGCTTTTGGAGTTCGAAAGACGTCAAGGAGCGGCGCCGAGAGTTTAGCGATAGCTGCAGCGACGGCAGCTTCGTCGTCGACATCACCAACATTGAAAACGCTGACGTCCTCGATGACCTCATCCATCGCCGGCACAATGTGCCATTGCCAACGCGCCCCCGCATCGCGCAGGACTCTCCCAGAGGGCGGCTCCTCGGAGACTATGTCACCTCAACCGATCCGGCAAGAGACCGCCCAGGGGGAGCACAAGTCCCCACGCGCGAGGACCCAGCCAAAAGATATCAACAACAGCTTCACCGCGTTGCCCGTCGGCCCTCCGACGCCGAACATATTCGCCGATCTCGCAAAGCTCAGCAACCGCATCGAGTGCAGTAGCGACCAGTTTGAGCCGATCAATACCAGACTCTGCATTTTTCAGCGAACCTGCCAGCGATTGGGCATCAACCAATCCCAAGCAGCCACCACCTTCCTTGTTATGCTACGAGATCAAGCGCAGTCCTACCACTACCCACCACTATGTCTCCCTCGCTGCGTCAAGCAGATCAAGGGGCACTTCGAGACACGTCAGGCGCGTCAACAGTGCTTCCTTGAAGCTGGATCCTCTCAACGAGATTCGCAACAATCACGGCAAGACTAGCGTTAAGTGTCTCAACGGCCTCAACGAGAAGACCCTAAAAGTGTAACCCGTACTCGACGTCAACCCCAAGGCGACGCAGCCCTGCGTAACCAGCTCCTGACCCTAACCGCCTGCCGCAGCACCTCGGACGTCAGGATCTACCTCATGAGGCCTGGCGAGTCCATACACGGCAGCAGTGGCGACCTACGTACGGCCGCCGGCCTCGCAGACAACGCGTCGCGCATGCCACAGAGCCCCCCAACTCTGGTGCCGCAGCCTTCCATACTGACCGCAAATTCAACGGTAACGACACCCGCGACCGCTTCCGCAAAAGCCGCGGCAACCGTCGAGGTCGCAGTCGGTCCGCACCTTTCAACTAAAGGAGCCGGAAGTGCAATGTCTGCGGCGAGATCGGGTGCTGGTCAACAAGGCACAGCTCTCAAGAACGCAAGGCTACGAACTGACGCTACAAGGCCTCACAGTGTGTTCAGGATCAAACCGTTGACGGATATAACCTGTTTCTCTCGCAGTGCGAAGGCATTGACCCCTCACTTGAGTAATCCAACGCTACCTCCGAAGCCGAGACGTTCCCCAAGGACGCAGAAGAGGCCTTCGAGGCCGAGGGGAAAGCAATTGGTTTTGGCAAGGCAAGCTTCCCCTTGACGGCACTTACGTATATGAGCCGTTATATGTCAAGCATCTCCCGCGGTAGCATGTCGGGCTCGGATGACGCGAAGTTCTCAATGGCAGGCCACGGCCACCACCTCGTGCTGAAGAAGAAGTTCCACCCCAGCCTCGAGATCAAAATAACAAGAACTAGCTGCGTAATTATCCTGTCTGGCGACGGGGATCTGATTACTTCACTCGGTTCCGTTGACGCCCTCCTGCCACCTGACGGATGCTAAAGTCCAGCGGCTGCATTGTCGGTTTGGCCACCGCCGCTTTCAAAGCCATCAGCGATACCGATACCGCAGGCCCCGACGGCCTTGTCCCGGATCCGTCCACTTTGCCTCCTAATGCCATCTACCGGATAGGGCGAACGCGATCCGCAAGGCCACCGCAGAAATCCGCCGCTTCTACGCCAAACAACAAGCCAACGAGGCCCCGACAATCGCAACGGGCTAGCTTCCCATGACAGACCCCGAGAACGAGACTGACAAGGCTGATGAGATCCTCGACGAGATCGTCGTTAATGCCGCATCAACCCGAGGTTCCCAGGAGACGCCACACCCGTCCTCACAATACACCTGCCGCGGCTTTTATCTCCACCAAGGAGCACGCCGACCTTGTGGATACCTCTTCTAGCCTCTCCTGGTCCAACCGGGGGCTCACTCCGCAAGGCCAGGAACGGTGATAGATAAGGTATTCTCCCTCTCCAGCGATCATTCCGAGCCTGTTACCAAATAGTAATCAAATCAGATTACTTCTGGCCCAAGTGCCACCTCGAACCTAGCAGATCGGCGCTTTCCTGATCAACCTCTGCATACCCTCTACTGTCGCCGTTAGTCTCTGCCGCTGAGAGCCGAAGATCTCGCTCTGTCTCTCCCACAGCCAAGCGGGACATACTACATACTAACCCGTACAACTTTCGGACAGGTACGTCAACACGCCTGCGAATACCTCCGCACAAATCAGTGTTTCACCATCCAGTCCAGCGCATCTCGGGTACTCGCGCATCTCCTCTCTTTTTATACTACTTTCGAGGAAGAGGTAGGCACACCTCTCTTTGTAAAAGAATAGACGTTCGGGCGCGAGTGTCCCAAGAATAACACTAGTCCTCCTTTTAGTCGTATCACACAGCATATTCCCGGCGGTCCCTACTACTGCGCCCCGCTATATATATTCTACTCAACGCAGGTTAGTTTAATCGCGGCCGCCTTACCAAGACAACAACTCTTCGTTTCAAGACTCTCTCTGCGCGAACAGTACATAGCCCGTTTCTCTTAATACCCAAAGCTCGGCAGACGCACACATAGAGTATCGAAAGGCCATAGTTAACGCGTGTTACCCAGCACAGGAATAAACTATTAATCCTATGGGGACGTAGTGCTTACCTTGCTCGATCCGGATGCCGCATTTACCAAATAAAACTACGTGATAATGTCGAAGTCCAAAGTCCTAGTATATGGTCTATTGTCTTATCTTTGTCCCGGCAGCACCTACAACACAGCATCGCTAATATTCACTAACATTTAGACTATAGCTAATACTTAGATACGCACTGCTCATCAAAGCCCCGTTCAAAACAATAGTAATTACATCCAGGACTTAATTTTAGCGTCACTGTTGGTTTACTCGTAGGTAAAAACATTGGTGATTAATCCGTACGGGGTTAAATATACGTAGTAAAAGAGTAATAATATTTATAGGTTAGAAGTAGCTTAGGTACTAGTATAAATATTAGAGCTATAAGTAGGGCTATATAGTTATATAGCCCTATATAGCTATAGTTCCTACTATAGTACTATACACTATAGGGGCTAACTATATAGTAGCTATACTAATACTAGTACTTTTTACTTTATAGTTTAAGGCGTAAGGCTTTAATAAAAAGAATAATTACTTTTATAAAAAGAGTAATAATTAATACTATTTTAATTAACTATTACTCTTTATAAAATTTTAAAAAAATCTAAAAACCCCTATAAGGGTTAAGCCTTATTTTTAATAGGCCTAGGACTTATTAAAGTACTTAGGGCTTATTAAAGCTACTTTTAGAGTAACTATAGCCTATATTGTTTTCCTTTTTCTACTTATATCTATAAATCCTTTATATTTCTAGCTTTATTTACCTTTTTATATAACTTATCTTTTTATTTTAATTATTATACTATTACTATTAATAAAACTTTTAAGGGTATAGTTTAGAGAAGTTTTTATAAAAATATTAACTAAGTTATTACTTTTTACTATTTAGTAGATATTAGTAATTTTGTGTTATATATAGAACTATTTTAAAGCTATAATATTAATTATTAACTACTTTTTTTTAATAGTACTAAACTTAATAAGGTATTTATATAGTAAATATAAATCTATATATACTACTATAGAGATTTTAAAAAGTTAAAAATAGTTAGTTAAAATTTAAAGGGTTTTAGTAATAGTAAAAGCTATATTAGTACTAACTATTATACTATAAATCTTAGATACTAGTAGAGTATTAAGGAAAAATACAAAATACAATACAAATACAAAATACAAATACAAAATACAAATACAAATACAAATACAAATACATGTATTTGTATTGTATTTGGATTTTTTAAAAATATATGTATTTGTATTTCTAATATAAATACATGTATTTGTATTTGTATTTTTTGTATTAAATACATTAATTTACTAGGTAATAATAAAAGTATAAAATAAATATACTTAAATACTACGTCTTTTTACTATTATAAAACTAGTGTATTTCTACTTATAGCTCTAGTTTTTATAGAGTTATGATTTTTTAAAGTATTAAAAGTAAGTAGGAAATTCTAGGCTAGACTTTAGGTAAGCACCTTAGCTAATTAAGCACTGCTTATTAAGAAAATAAAAAGTAAAAATAATACTTTAGAAATTTATATCTCTATTAATTTAAGAGCTATACTTGTAAATACACTAGTTCTATACTATTTAGATTTTTATATTATATACTATATTTATTATATATTTAAATAAATATAGTAAAAAAAAGTGTAATAAATACAAAAAATACAAATACAAATACATGTATTTGTATTTGTAATGTATTTGCCTTCCCCAAAAATACAAATACAAATACATGTATTTGTATTTTTTGTATTTGCCCTATAAATATAAATACATGTATTTGTATTTTTTGTATTTGTATTTTTGTAATACTCTGGATACTAGTATACTATAGATAATATACTTACTTTTTATAAAGTTATAGTAAATAATATTACTAATAAACTTAAAAGTATTATTAGTAAAGTAGTGTTTATTACTAAGAATAATAATAAAGGTAAGTTATAATAAAAGGTTATTATTATTAATAAATAATCTATTTATAAATATAAAAAGCTTATTAATAGTAAGGTTAAGAGGAACGTATATTAGCCCTTACTCCTAGTTATTAATTTACTACTATAAACACTTATTTAAAGTCTTAATATTATTATTACTAGGCTCTTAGTACTAAGTAGTAACTAATAGATTATAGAATACTTCTAGTTAATAAATTATTATAATATAAGTACTATAAGTCTACTACTAAACGTACTTAGCCTTTTAGTTTACTTTAGGGGGTTATAATAGTAAGCTTTTTACTCTAGCCTTTTTTATTAAAATACTAAGTTACTACCTTTAAGGTTTAGAATACTACTATTAAATATAAAGGAATTATTAGTAGTTAAAAAGGTCTTTAGTTTAACTATAAGGTTTACTTTTTTTAAAGCTAGTTATTTTTTTAAGTTAAAAAATTAATAGTAAAAAGCTTTAATATATTATTAGTTTATATTTCAACTATAATAAACTCTTTATAGTTCTTAGACTATTACTATTTACTCTCTATAATTTTCACTATAACGTAGTACTAGCTATAGCCACCGCGTTAATAACCTTTTAGTTATATAATACTAGAATTTAGATCTATATTACTTAACTTTTCTTTTAATAATATCTCTCTTTAACCTTTTTTTATTAATTAATAAACTACCTCCTTACACATTAAAGTTTATAATTCTCTTACTATAATATAATTATAATAAATTTAAAGTACTTTTATTAATTAATTACTATTAAAATAAACTAATAATTATATTTAACTACTACTAATTACTATTAATACCCTTAATACTTTATTACTCTTAATACCTCTATAAACCTTTTATTAATTTAAATTACCCGTTTCCCTTTATTAAACTTTAACTATTAATATTACTAACGTTATTATTAGTATACTACTATAGCTAACTTACTTAATTTAACTAATAAACCCTATACCTATTAGTAAATATCCTAATCTATCTTAACTAGTTTTTAATATACTAATCTCTAGGCCTATTAAGTACTAAGTACTTATAAGCTACTTAAGTTATTTAAGTAAAGTATTTATAGTAGTTATTTAACTCTAAAATAATAAAGTAGTAGTTATTAAGTTAAATTAAGCCCTAGTATAGAGCTTTAATCCTAGTTACTTTAGTATAGTTACTATTACTTTTAATAAAGTTAAGTAAAAATAAAATAAACTAAATCTTTTTATTTATAAAAAGAGTATTTTAATTAGGGTTTCTATTATTATTAAACATATAGTAAAGCCTATAATTATAAGCCTTTATTCTACATCTTTCCTAGTTTATTTTTATAAATAATTATAAGTTATAGGGCTTTTTATTTAGAGTTAGTATAGAGTAAATAATAGTAGTAGTTATACTAATAATCTAAAGTTATTATAAAGTAAATATATAGTTAAGAAATATAAGAGATAGACTAAAGCCTAGTTCTAGGGGTTTTATTAATATCTTGAAGTTTAAAAAGTTTAAGTAACTTAATAAAAAAAAGTTTTTAACCTAAAGAACATAGTAGCTATGTTAAGTTATACTATAAATCTAGTATAGGTTTTTAAAAGGCTATTTATATAAGGGTATCTCTAGTTATAATTAAAGTTCTTAGCTATAGTAGTGTTATAATTAAAGACTATTCCCTATCTACAATCACACTATACTCCTCTACTATTATTAATATTAGTTATAGTATCTTTACTATTTATATTCTACTTAAAATAATTTACTATATAAGTTTTAACTATTTTTATTAGTAAAAGTAGCTATTATAAAAAAACAAAAAAACTCTTTATTATTAATTAGTAATATTAAAAAGTAAAGATTATATATTAAATTAACTATATTAAGCTTTTTATAGTAGTAGTAGCCCCTCTCTACCCCCTCTAGGGTAACTAACGGCCTATGGGCTACGTACTCTAGAGAACCGTCTAGCTACCTACTTTATTAATCTTTTTCGTTACGGCACTTGAATTTACTTACTACAACACAGCTTTTACAGATTTAAAGTAATAGGTGTTTTCGATTAATTTCGCAGACTACTAATTACACCGTTAACGCTATTAATACCACTAAAACCACTAACGCCTTTCTAGTAGACTGTCCCTCTGAACCTATTAAATCTAATCCAAACCAAACTATCCCTTCCCTTAACTATTAAATCCCTCCGCAACTAATACACTATTGTTAACCACACTATAGCTAGTTAACTTAATTAAACTACTTTTCCCTATACTTATTAATAAACGTCTTAATATATTACTAGGCCTTATTAAACGTACTAGTTTCTTATAAACTCTAAGGGATCTATAGTTATTATTACCGCCTCTATTACTTACTTAAAGTAGTATTAGTTATCTTCTAAAGACAGTAAGTTTAAAATTTAACCTAGTGTTAAATTAGCTAATAGAGCTAGTTTAATAGTTTTTATCTAGACTCTATTACTACTAGTTTAAAAAAAGTAAAAACTAAAAATAGTAATTTAAATTTTTGTATTTAAGAATTAAACTAACTAGCCGCACTATGTATTAATAGTAGTAATACTAAGCTATATAGCTACGTTACTAAATTAGTTAATATTATTCTTAATTATAGTAACTAAGTTATAGTATTTAGTATTTAGTAGTAGCTAAGGGACTTTTATAAGTATAGTATTTTTTACTATTTTATTACTTTGAAGGATTATTAAGTATAAATATAGAAGACGGGAGGAATCGACGAAGGGCTCACTTACAGTACCTTTTTCTTTAATTGTAAACGCCACTAGGGCTCGTCAGGCCCTATAGTACGTCACAGTGCCCACATTATAATCTAGCCGAAGGTTCGCACAAGTAAAGGTTTGTTTTGATATATTAGTTACGCTATTCAGTACCGCCTATTGGTAATAGTATTGTTATTATTGCTAGAAGGGTAGGTAAGTAGAAGCGTTAAGGTACGTACGCTCTACTGAACTCTACTTAAGACTACTTAAGCTAGAGGGGGTCAAAGCTATTAGATACACTCTATTAGATACTTCTATTTAATTACACTATTTAATAATACATAGCTATAGTATATTCTTTTTAGAATAACTTATAGAAATATCCAGATAAGATAACTACTTAAAAAAAACACAAATAGTAGTAGTAGTTATATATTACTTACTAGTATATTCCTACTTTTATAATACTATAAAGTAGTTTTTTAATAACTATAATAGTATTATAAAAGTATTAATACTTAATATATTTAAAGAGTTTTATAAGGATAGTATAATTAAGCTTTATTTTTAACTATATATATACTTAAGTAATATCTTATAGCTATAGAGTTATACTATTATAGATTAAAAAAAGACCTAAAGTAAAGATTAGTTACTATAAAGTTTATTAAATTATTAAAAACTATATAAGGATTTTAGCTTTACGATTATTAGTATAGCTTTAAATTATAAAATAGGACTTTTTATAGAAGCTATTTATAGTTTTTCTTTTAATTTTATTATTAATCCTTAATTTAAATATATAGTAGCTATTATAAATCTTAGAGTTATAAGAAATAAAGTTAAAATATTAAAATTCTAAAGTACTATAATCTTTTACTTTATTAATAACTAAAAGAGTTTACTAAGTATAGTAATTATACTTTTATTATATATATATATATATATTATATTATTCTATTAATATACCTATATTACAAATAAAAAACTCACTAAGTAGTAGGCTTTTAACCTCTTATAAGTAAATATTCTAGTAAAGGGTATATAAAAAACCTAATAAAAAAAATATATAACTATTAAGTAGAGTAAATAGTAAAGGTTATATAGTAAAGGTAAGTAGGTTAAGTATAAGTTAAGGGATACCTACTTATATAAAAAAAGGTACGTATATACTATATATAGTTTAGTAGGGGCCGCCTACTCCTATTAACTAGAAGTAGTATATAGACTATATAGTATAGTTAATTAAAGTCCCTAGGGGCCCTACCCTAGGGAAAACTCTAACAGCTGTGCTATATAGGCGCGTAACGTATAGTTAGGGTATAAAAACCCCTTAAGTAGCATAGAATTTAAACCTACTACCTCTACCTCTTATAAAGTAGGGTTAAGTAGGCTCGTAACTACTAAGCTAACCACTAATACTTTTATTATATAGTTTAAATATAAGGGTAAAATTAACTTCTTTTTTTATTAAGATATATATTATAGTAGTATTTTTATAAGGGTAACTAGGACGTTTTTTAAGTAGTTAAAAGAGGTTTTTAGTATTTAAAAAAGGAGTAGTATTAATAATAATTTTATTAAGAATTTCTTTATGTTTTTTTATAGTATTTAGTATAAATATTTTAATAAAGAGTTTTAAAAAGTATATATTATATATGTATTTTTATAGTTATAATACCGCTTATAGTAAAGTAAAAAAAGAAATCTACTAAGTAGAAAATATTCTAAGTAAAAAATCTAGTAAAAAATACATTTAAGCTAATATATATATCTAGTAAGTTAATAGGTAAAGGTTATTTAAAAAGAAGAATAGATGCGTTACTAATATTAACCCCCTCTAGCTATACTAGGTGCTTGCGAGTAGAGCTTAGTAGGGCAGCCTAATGTACATACTAACTATAACACCTAAAGTCATCACAATAACTTCTACCTACCTACTCTTACGCCACGAAGCGCGGCGTAGTAGTAGCTATAGTAATAACAAAAAAAGAATATATTATAGCTATGTATTATTAAGTAGTATAATTAAACAGAAATATTTAATAGGGTGTATTTAGTAGCTTTAACTCTCTTTAGCTTAAGTAGTCTTAAGTACAGCTTAGTAGGGCGTATATACCTTAATAATTTTACTTATCTACTCTTCCTATAGTAATAACAATAATACTATTACTAATAAGTAGTAGGCGCGACTAATATATTAAAACAAACCTTTACTTATACAAACCTTTAGCTAAATTACATTATAGTACTATAACGTACTATAGGGCCTAACGAGCCCTAGTAGCGTTTATAATTAAAGAAAAAAGTACTACTACTATAAATAAGCCCTTTATTAATTCCTCCTATATTCTATATTTCTATATACCTAATAATTTAATAAAATAGTAAAAACTACTATAAATACAAAAGTCCCTTGATTACTAAATACTAAATACTATAACCTAGTTACTATAGTTAAGAATAATATTAAGCGGCTTAGTAATACAGCTATATAGCTTAGTATTAATACTATTAATACACAGTATAGCTAGCTAGCTTAACCCTTAAACATAAAAATTTAAATTACTATCTTTAGCCTTTACTTTTTTTAAACTAGTAGTAATAGAAACTAAATAAAAAATATTAAATAGAACCTATTAGTTAATTTAATACTAAGTTAAATTTTAGACTTATTATTTTTAAAAAACAACTAATACTACTTTAAGTAAGTAATAGAGGTAAAAATAATAACTATAGATCCCTTAGAGTTAAGAGACTAGTACGTTTAATAAAGCCTAGATATTAAGACGTTTACTAATAAGTATAGGAAAAAGTAGTTTAATTAGGTTAACTAGCTATAGTGTAGTGATAGTGTATTAGTTATAGAGGGATTTAATAGTTAAAAGAAGGGACGGTTTAGTTTAGTTTAGATTAGATTTAATAGGTTTAAAGGGACGGTCTAAAAAGGCGTTAGTAGTTTTAGTAGTATTAATAGTATAATTAGTAGTTTACTTTAAAATTAATTAAAAACACCTATTACTTTAAATCTATAAAAGCTATATTATAGTAAGTAAATTTAAGTGCTGTTTATCGTTCTTTAGAGTATATAGCCCGTAGGCTATTAGTTACTTTAGAGGGGGTCTTAAGAATTTCTTTAAATAGCTTAGCCTTACTAGTAGTATTTCTAGAACTATTAGCTTCATTATTTTTAGTTTTCTTAGTATAACTAAAGTTATTTAGTAGTAAAAATCTAAAGTTAGTTTTATTATTATTATTATAAAAGGGTTTAATAAAGGTTAATTTTAATATTTATAGGCTTTATAAAAGGGCTAGTATAGGTAGTTAGCTTAGTAGTTAAGAGCCTGCCCGACCCTACCTTATAAGAGGTAGAGGTAGTAGGTTTGAATCCTACGCCGCCTAAAGGGTTTTTATACCTTAACTATATATCGCGCACTTATATAGTACGGTAAATTAAAGTTTTTAGGGGTAGGGACCCTACTACTCTAATTAGCTATACTAGATAGCCCGTGCGCTACTTTTAGTTAATAGGAGTAAACAGCCCCTATTAAACTATATACAGCGTACAGTACCTTTCCTTATAAATAAGTATCCCCTAACCTAGACTTAAATAGACCTTTATATAAAACCTTCACTACTTTTATACTAAATAGTTATATATTTTCCCTACTAGGGTTTTTTTATACACCCTTTACTAAAATATTATTTACTTATAAAAAGTTAAAAGCCTACTACTTAGTAGATTTCTAGTTTATAATATAGGTATACTTATAGAACAATACAACACATATATATAAAAGGACTAGTATATATATATTTTTATAGTTATAATACTACTTATAGTAAAGTAAAAAAAAAGAACTAGTATATAGGACCTACTATTAATTAAAAGTAGTAAGTATAAGCTTTATTAATTACTTTTTAATACTATATTTTAACTTTAAATTAAAGTAAGAGTTCTACTAGCTAAGTAGTATTATTTAACTACTTAAGTAGTATTTTTACTTTCTTTACTAATAGAATTATATATATTAGTTATAGTATAAATACTATAGTTATAGCGTAATTACTATAGTTATAGTATAATTACTATAGTTATAGTATAATTACTATATCCTTAGTATCCCTAAGCGGCTACTTAACTATAGATGCGTTACTAGTAAAGACCCTACTACTAAGGACCCCCCCCCCCCCCCCCCCCCTTTTAAGTAACTAACAGCCTATAAATTACGTATAGTTTAAAGGTTAAATTACTTTATTATAATTAACTACCTTCTTTAACTTTCGTCGTTAATTAGTAATAACAGTTAGCACGCAAATTCACCTACTACAACACAACTTCTACAGATTTAAAGTAATAGTAGTATTTAATTAATTTTGACTACTAATTACACTACTAATACTACTAAAACCACTAATACCGTCTATACGCCTCCTAAACCGTCCCTTTAAACCTATTAAATCTAATCTAAACCGTCCCTTTACTTCCCTTAACTATTAACCTCCTCTATAACTAATATACTATTACTGTATTACTATAACTAATTAACCTTATTTAAAGAATCTACCCTACCTTTATTAGTATATATTTTAATATTTAAGCCTCGGGCCATGTACTAATTCCTAACTTCCCTTATACTATTAAGGGCCTTAATAGCTATAATAGTAGTACCTATTATACTACTATACTAAACTAAGGCTCCTAAGTAATATACCTATACCCTAACTATTTTAATAAATATATTAATAAAGAGGTTATATAGAAAATTATATATAATCCTAATCTATAAGTCTAAACTATTTTTAAGTAGTAAGTAGTATTTAAACCTAGTAACGGCCCTTTATGTTTTAAGTAAAAGGTCTATAAAATTAGTACTACTATTAAAGCTACTAAGGCCTATATCTTTAGTAGCTTAATTAACTTTAAAAAAGTCTCTAAAAGCTATAACTAAGAAGCTAAAGCCCTTAGGTACTATATAGTCGTTAAGCTATATTAAACTTATTATTTTTAAAGGATTATTAAATATAAATATAAAAGATAAAAGGAATTAAAAAAGGCCTTACTCACAGCAGTGCCTTTTTCTTTAATCGTAAACGCCACTAGGGCTTATTAGGCCCTATATATAGCGTAATTTAGTTAAAGGTTCACATAAGTAAAGGTTTATTTTAACATATTCAGCGCCGCCTATTAGTAATAGTATCATTATTATTACTACAACTACCACTATACTATGCTTCGTAGCGCAAAAGCAGGCAGGCAAAAGTCATCTCTAGACAATAACTTCAGGCATTATAGTTAGTATATACGTCGGACTACCCTACTAAGCTTTACTTACAAACACCTAGCACAACTAGAGGGGGTTAATATTAATAATACATCTACTCTTCTTTTTAAACAACCTTTACGTATTAACTTACTAAATATATATATTAACTTAAATATATTCTTTACTAAATTTCTTATTTTAAATATTCTCTACTTAGTAGATTTCTTTTTTTACTTTACTATAAGCAGTATTATAACTATAAAAACACATACATAGTATAATTACTATAACTATAGTATTATAATTAAAGTATATTAATTATACCTATTATAGTATATAAAATAAAGTACTTTAATTCTATTAAATATAATATATTAATTATACTAGTTATAGTATAATTACTATAGTTATAGTATAATTATAATAGTTATAGTATAATTGTAATAGCTATAGTATAATTATAACGGTTATAGTTTATTAATTATAGTATATTACTTGTGTTTTTTTATAGTATCTAGTACGGACATTTTAATAAGGGGTTTTAAAAAGAATATATTATAGCTATATATTTTTAAGTAGTATAATTAAATAGAAGTATTTAATAGGGTGTATTTAGTAGCTTTGACCCCCTCTAGCTCTATTAAGTAGTTTTAAGTAGAGCTTAGTAGGGCGTACGTACTTTAATAATTCTACTTACTTACTCTTTCTATAGTGATAATAATAATACTATTACTAATAAGCGGTATTAAATATATTAAAATAAACCTTTATTTATATAAACCTTTAGCCGGATTACGCGTAGGGCCTAATAAGCCCTAGTAGCGTTTACTATTAAAGAAAAAGGCACTATAAGTAAAGCCTTTATCGATTCCTCTATCTTCTATATATATAAATAATAACCCTTAAAGCTATAATATTTAAAAAAAAAGATCCCCGCTCTATCTACCTAGTACTAAAATATATACTAAAACGTAACTCTATAGATATTAACTAACTATATAAGTTATAATAAGTACCTTATAACTAAGGGGGTTAATATAATTAATTTAACTTATAACTAATAGGAATTCTTTAATAATAATAAAGTAAAGCTTACTATTACTAGAATCTACTACTATAAAACTACTAATAATAACTATAATACTTAAATAACTATAAATAACTTATACTAAGGGAATTAAAATAATATAAAAACCCTAAATACTAAAAATAACTATAAATACTTTAACTAACTAAAGAACACAGCTACTAAAGTCTTATTAGCTTAAATAGCTACTAATATTAGTATGTTTAGTAAGGCCTGTATAAATATTAAGATGGATATTAATAATAGTAGGGAGTAGTTAAATTAGCTGTAGTTGTGTAGTTAAGGGAAGGGATAGTTTAGTTTAGTTTAAATTAGATTTAATAGGTTTAAAAGGATAGTAGGAGGTGTATAGAAGGTGTTAGTAGTTTTAGCGGCGTTAATAGCGTAATTAGTAGTCTACTTCAAAATTAATCAAAAACACCTATTACTTTAAATCTATAGAAGCTGCGTTATAGTAAGTAAATTTGAGTGCTGTAACAAAAAAGATTAATAAAGTAGGTAGTTAGACGGCTACTAGGAGGGGTGATATTCCCTAGAGCACGTGGCCCGTAGGCCGTTAGTTACCCTAGAGGGAGTTATTATAGTATATTACTTATAGGGCTATTATATACTTTAAGGCCTTTTATAACTATTTACTTACTATAAAAGTAATAGACTTTATTTATAGTTTTATAAATAGTAGTAGCTTTAACTATAATATTTAGTAATAATAAAGAGGAGTTATTTATATAGAAGTATACTTTAAATACTAGTAAAGTTAGAATAAAGCTATTTAGGTTAGTAGTATTATTAATAGCTTTAACTATAGTTTAAAAGTAAGTATTATAGTTTATTTTAGGGTTTCTTACTTTAAAGATTTTATAAATTTTATATATTATAGTATAGTACTTTTTAACTTTATTAGTTAAGTAATATACTTTAATTAGAGTATTTTTAAGAGTAATACTAAAGGATTTAGTATTACTATAGAACTTATTAAACTAAAATCTAGTACTTAGATTAGTAATAAAGTTATTAAGGGTTCCTTAGTATATATTAATTTAGTTCTTTTAGAATACTTACTATAGATACTTAGTAAAGAGTAATTTTAAAAAGTAAGTAGTATTAAAGGCTATAAATATATTAACTATATATAGAACTAGTTTATTATTAATATATATAATATTAATAATAATTTTATAGTTAAAGTTAAAGTTATTATAAATATTAAACTTAAAGTAAAATAGTACTAAACTATTAAGTTAGTATTAATAGTATATATAATTAAAAGTCTTAATAATAAAGATCTTAATAGGGTTTTTAGTTCTTTATAAAACGTTATAAAGTTATTAAATAAAAGGGTAGTTAAATTATTAATAAAAATAGTAGAACTTAATATTAGTTAAGTAGTAAAATACTAGTAACTTTTTAAAGTTAAAAGTAAATGATTTATACCTTTATTATTAAATAATTAGGGCTATAGTAGTATTTTAATAGAGTTTATTATAAACGTTATTAAAAATAATACTAAGTTAATTTATATTACTTAAATTAAGTAAAAACGAGGTACTTATAGGTATTATATAAAAGGTAATGTTTTTAAATAAAGTAAAGATATTAATAGATCTAAGTAAGTTAATTAGTACTATATTTTTAAAAGAAATAAAGATCTTATTAATACTAGAGGTATTAAACTTAAGGTTTAGTAAAACGTAATTTTATAGTACTATATATTAATTATAGTTTATAGTTAAAAGCTTTACTACTCTAGTATTAAGTAAAATACTATAAAAGATATTAAAGAAGTAGTAACTATTATATATAAATATTAATATAGGTACTAAGTAAAAAAAGGAGTCTATTCATTTTAAGTAGTAGGTTATAGTATTATTTCTAAGTAACTTAAGGATATAGTAGTTATTAATAGTAGCTAGGCTATTAAGGCTTATAGAGGTATAGTAGGCTATTGTATAATAAATAAATTTAATATCCTTTTTAGTCTTTAAATTACTTTTTTTAAAGCTATTAGTAACTAAGAGGTTATTATTATTATTTAAAGAGTCTTTATATTAAAATAAAAACTAGTAATATTCTTTATAAAAAGAATCCTAAATATAAAATAATAATTTATAGTATTTATATACTTTATTATACTCTTTTTATAAGTACTTATTAAACTAGTAGTTAATTTTACTATAAGTATAGTACTTTAATAAACTACTACTATAAAAAAAAGGTATATTATTATAGGGATAGTTATAATTATTATAGCTTTAATAGTAGCTATTATAATTACTATTATATTTATAATTAATATAGTAAGTATTTATAGAGATATACTAGTTACTTATAGTATAGTTATTAGTAATACTAGTAGTTAATTATAAGTTAATAATAGTACTACTAAGTATAAAAAATCCCTTAATAAAAGTTAATATAAGGTTTAAAAAAAGTAGTAAGTAGTAAGAAGTTAGCTATATAGAGTATAGTTACTTTAGTACTCTTTATTAAGTATAAGTTAAATCTTTAAAAACTTTATATTTATTTTATTAAAGTACTTAATATAAGACTTACTTTAACTATTTTATATTTCTATAGTAAAGTTAAGACGTTACTACTTAAAGAGATACTACTAATATATTTAATTAGTTTTAAAGTAGTTATATACTATAACTACTATATTAAAAAGTAATAAAGGAGAAGTAGAGTTACTAAAGTAGTTATAGTAAAATATTATAGCTAGTCTTTTAATAGTAAAGTTTATATTAATAAAAACTAAGGCTTAATACTATAAGTAGTACTATAGGTTACTAAAGGGATCCTAGGTTTAAAGTACTTAAGTAATTAGCTTAAATATTTAATAAAGGGGTCGTAGTAGTTACTACTAAAGAACTAAAAGTATTTAAAAATTAATATAAAGTTAATAACTAAAAATCTATAAAAAGTAAAACTTAAGGGTACTTAAGTTCTATTTATATATAAGTCCCGTTTCTTTATTCCTAATTACTAATAAGTATAATTACTAGTTAAATAAGTACTTAGTAATTACTAGTAAATACTTAGTAATTACTACTAAGTACTTAGTTTTAATTATAACTACTTAGTATCTTATTTTATTTATACATAACTTAAATTATAGTTCTTTTTTTTAAAAAAGTTATTTATACTTTATACTTATTCCTTAGTTTTATTACCCTTTTAACTACTAATCCCCCTATAAGTAGGGTCTATAGTAGTTTATAACTAATAAATTATAATATTAACTCTCTTTTTAAAAGTCTTATCCTTAAAGCCTAATATAAATAGGTTATAGCTTTTAGGTTAAAGGGCCTACTAACTTATATTCTATTTTACTAATACTAATACTATATTAAGTTATACTTAAAAGTAAAAAGTAGCTTTTTCTCTATATTATTATTATTATTTCTTAGAAATTACTAAAAAGGAGTTTAAAGTTATACTTTATTTTTATTATTATACTAAGGGTTTCTATTATAAAATATTACTAAGTTCTTTAATTTATAGTAAGTATATTACTGTAAGTAGTACTTAAAAGTCCTATAATACGTTTAAAGATACTATTTATACTTATAAGTTTTTAGTTTATTCTTTTATATTTCTTTAACTAACTTAATAGTAATTAAACATTTAATAATAGAGTTTTATTATTTTAATAATAAAGAGGAGGAGTCTAAAGAGTTGTTTTAAAAGAAAATAAAGGCTTTAAAGAAAGCTTAAAATAATATAAATAAAGTTTTAGTTTACTTGAATTATATATAGTAGTAAAAGCGAATAGTATTTTAAAAGAGTTAGAATTTAATAGATATAGTAACTAAAGAGTCTATAAATCCTTTTAAAGTTATTTAAGAGGTATAGTTTATTAGTACCTTTAGTATAGTAGATTTAAATATAGTTTTAGTAGACTAGAATCTAGGTACTCTTAATTCTTTATTAAAAAAGAATAGTACTATTATTATAAAGGGTTTTTAATTATTTAAAGTTAAGTATTTTTAAGTAAAAAACCGTTTTTTTTATTTTAAGTCCTTTTACTAGTCTATACTTAAGCTAGGGTTATATAATATATAATTTATTTATTAAAGTTTTTAAAATTAGTATATATTACTTTTCTTACTATTAGGTCTAGTATTCTTCTAGCTTATTTAGCGTATTTATAAGGCTTAATATAGGTTTCTATATATTATTTTTATAACTATAGTTTTTCTATTTAATTAAATACTTAATTTTAGTATTATTTTATTAATTAATATAGTTAATAATTCTTTTAACTTTATAGTTTTATTCTAAATTAACTTTAATATAATTTATAGTATATAATCCTTTTAGTATTAATTTAAAAAGTAAAATATAAAAAACTAAATAATACTTTATAGTATCTAGTAGTATAAGTTTAAAGTTAACTTTTAAGAGTTTTTTAATAATTTTAAAGGGTCTAAGTTTCTTAAAGTTTAACTTATTATTTAGTTATTCTATTTTAATATTACGTTAAATAAAGTACGTACTATTTCTTTTTTTAAAGGATAGTTCCTTTATCTTTAAAGTATTAGTATATTTATATATATATTATTTAATAAACTTAAGGTTAAGTAAGAGTTATTAATAAATGTCTTTAATTTTATTAATATAAACTTTAGTTTTAATAGCTAAAGGTCTAGCTTTTAGTTCTTTATAGGTAGTAGGTTTAAATCTATAGTTAAAGTAAAAAAGTAAGTTCTATATACTTTCTCTTACTATACTATTATATACAAATTAAACTATTAGTAATAAAAGTATTTAATTATTCTATTAGTAATTAATATAACTTTTTAAGTATATTTTTAGAATTTAGTTAACTCGTTTTATTTATTTATTAGTTTAAAGGTAAAAGGTAGTAAATAACTACGGTTTAAATTTAAGCTATAGAATTAAAGATTTCTAAAGCTTTAAAATAAACTACGTTTTTCTATTTAATACTATTTCTAAGGGTAAACTATATTAATTAAGGATATATTTATTAAAAACATAAGTAAGTTCTTTAGCTATACTAACTTTAATTTATAAAAAAAAAGTAAGTATACTTAGTAAATCTATTTATAATAACTAAAATACTATTAAACTATTTTCTAGTAAGTAGTTTCTTTAATTGTAGTAATTTAATAATAAAATTAAGGAAAATTAATTACTATACTTTTTTAGGTATAAGAAGTAGTTATAGTTTTTTATATAGTTTATAGTATACTAATTTACTTTTATTATAAATATTATAGTATTTAATAACTTAAGTAACTTATTCCCTAGTAACTTTATTACTATAGTATTACTTAATTCTTTTTTAGATCTTAGTAACTCTTTAATATCTATATACTTTAGTACTATAAATCGTTTTAATTATTTCGTTAGTTATTTATTTAGATATACTAGTACTAACTTATTTAGTAATTATTAAAAAATAAATAGCTAGTATAAAGTTTCTATTTAAATTCTTTTTAAGAATTACTTAAGTTTTATTTAAGACTATTACTTCTAGGTTTAATTATTTACTAAAAGTATTTACTCTTCTGTTTTTTAATCCTTTTTTATAAATAATATAAAAGTTAAATTCTAAAAGGAATTCTAACTATTTAATTTATTATTTATTAAGGTCTTTAAATATAGTAAAACATACTAGGTTTTTGTAATCTATATATACTATAACTTTATAGTTAGTTTTTAAAAGGTATAGTTTCTATTCTTTAAATACTTTAATAATTACTATAAGTTCTTTATTATAAATTTAATAATTAAGTTCTAGTCTTTATAACTTTTTTAAGTAAAAGGTATATAAATATAAGCGTTCTTTTTTATTTTACTAACTAAGTTATTTATTAATAGTATAGTTAAAAGTATTAGTTTTAACTTTAAATAGTAGGTTTAGGTTAGGTATTATAAGTATAGATTTACTAAAAACGTAGTTTTTAATTTTTTAAAATACTATTTTTTACTTATTAGTTTAATTCTATTTAGTATTTTTTTTTATAAAGTTAGTTAAAGCTATAATATTCTTTAAGTATTCTTTAAAGAATTATTACTAAAAGTTAATAAATTTAAGGAATAATTAAATATCTTTTATATTTTAGGGTATTAGCTAGTCTTTAACTATAGTAATGTTTTTATTAAATATTTTAATAACTCTAGGTATAATAGTAAATTTAAAGTAGTTTACTTTTTATATATAAAACGTACTTTTTTTTTAGTTTAATAAAGAGTTTAGCTTTTTAAAGCTTTTATAGTACTTAATATATATATTATTTATATTCTTTAAGGGTTTTTAAAAAAATAAAAATATTATTAAAGTATATAATTATAAAAATATTAAGCTTTTTTTATAGAATATAGTTAATTATATTCTAGAATATTATAAAGGTATTAATAAGTCTAAAAGGTATTATAAAGTACTTAAAATATCCTTTATAAAAGTAAAATATAGTCTTTTACTCCTTCTTTTTTTAATTTTAATTAAGTTATAAACTTCTTTAAAGTTAAAAGCTATAAGCTAATTAGCTTTATAAAGTAGGTTTTATAGTTTTAAAATAAATAGTAGTAAGTAGTAGTTTTTAATAGTAATATTATTAAATTATTTATAATTAATATAAAGTTATAATTTACTATTTTTCTTTAGTATAAATAGAATTAAGTATTTTATAGGTAAAGTTAATTCTTTAATATAACTCTTAGTTAAATATTTATTAATATATTTATTAAGTACTATTATCTTCTATTAATTTAACTAATAAACTCTATTAAATACTAGTATTTATCCTTTTTTAATAGGGATTTTATAGTTAAAAGTACTATACTTTAATAGGTCTGTTTTTAGTATTAAAGTAAATAGTTTTTTATATACTTTATATTTTTTTAAAATAAATAAAAGTTAATTTTTGTTTGTAATTAAGTCTTTTTATATTATAATAAAGTTCTTTTTTTATAATAACTTAATAAGTACTTTTTTAACTTTTAAGTAAGTAATAAATTATAATATATATATTATTAGTGTATTATAGTAAAGTTTATTTAAAGCCAACGGTTAACTATGTTTTTTAGTAACTAAACTCTTTTTATATTTTTAATAAAGGTAGCTAGTTTTTTAATTTATTTATAAGTTTTCTTTTTATAACTATAGTATTCTTAAAATAATATTCTATTATTCTATATTTATAATATTAAAGTAGTAGTATATCTTTTAGTTATAGTAGCTTAAAGTAAAAAGTATAGTCTCTTTATTAATAATACCTCTACTATACTATACTTCTTTTTTTTTATATTATTAAGTAAATAAAGATTCTTTTTTTTATTCTATAATAGTTATAAGTTATTTACTACTTATAGTAATATAAAGTTACTTTAAGTACTACTATTAATTAAGGCTTTAACCTATATTTTATTTACTATAATATTAAAGTAAAAGTACTTTTTATTTAAGTTTATATTTATTACTAAGTAAATAAATCTTATTATTATTACTTATTATAATCCTTTATTAATAAGTAAGTCTAGTTTTTTAACTATTTAAGTCTTTATTCTATATACGTTTTATCTCTATTAGGGTATTTAATTATTTCTCTTTTTTTAAAGGTATTTTTAATATTAAAAATAGGTAGAGTAAAACTAGTTCCCTTTTTTTTTAAAGTTATTTTTTTTTAGGGCCCTTACTTTTTTAATATAGTATACTTAGTATTAGTTACTATAGTATTTTTACTATTCTATATTATTATTATATAGATATTATATAAAAAAGTTTAAGTTAAGTCTAAAAACTACTTCTTGAAGTCCTTTAAATTCTTAAATCCTTTATATATAGAGTTCCTAAGTAAAGTAAATATTTTTATGTAGTACTTCTTTCTTTTTTTAAAAAAAGAATTAAGAGTTAAGTTTTTTTATAAAGTATAATTAGTATTTATCTTTAAAGTACTATAACTAAAAAATATCCTAGTATTATTTATATAGTATATTTAACTACTTATAGTCTCTTAGTATAGTTTTAAGTAACTATCTTTTTATCTTTTTAATTAAGTCCGTTCTATAAAATAGAATTTACTATTAGTTATTATCTAGAAAAACATATAACAGGGTTTTTTATTCTTTTTTTTATATTAAAGGTTCCTTTTTAAAGTCTAAATTCTAAGTATTAAATAAAGCTCCCTATTTAATCTTATTCTAAATATATTATTAAGTAATATTATAAGGTCTATTTAAGTTATATAGTATATTTAATTTATATAATACTTTTTAAGTCTTAAAATAAGCTATAATTCTTTTTAATCTTTTAGTATTATTAGTATATAATTATTTAAGTATAGATAAATTAATACATACTACTATTCTTTTATTTCTTTTTATAAATAATATCTAAATATACTTTATATAGTCCTTATTAAGTTCTATATTAGTAGTATAGTAAAAGTCTTTAATTATAGTATTAAGTTTTTTAATAATTTATTTATTTTTATATTTAACTTCTTTATTACTAAGTATTATTAAGTTATAGCTTACTTATTAAAAACTTATATTATTAAGCCATTCCATAGTTTTTTAAACTAGTTTTTAATAAAGTACTTAGTAGGCTACTATAAGTATCTTTTTAGTAATATTAGTAGTATTATAACTAAAACGTTTAGTATTTTTAGAGTACTACCTAGCGTTTCCTTTACTACTTCTATAAATAGTATATTTATTACTATAATATATAGTTTATAAAAGGTAAGTATAATTTTTTTTAAAAGTAGTATTTAGTTGTTTACTTTTTAAAACTAACTACTATTATTACTTTTTAAGTTAGTAGTAGTTCTTAACTATATACCCTAATTTATTATAATTATAGTACTTAAAAGTATATTTTTTACTAATTCTTTATTATTTAGTAGTACTAAAGTCTATAGAACTAGTATAGTATCTATAAGTAGTACTATATTAGTTATTATTTTAGTTTAACTAGTTATTTTATTAAAACTACTATTTTTAATTATAGTACTAGAATTATTATAGTTACTATTAGTACCTTTTACTAAAGTTAATATTAAATTATTATTTTCCTTTTTTATAGTATCTTTTTTAAAAATAGTTATTAATTTTAATTATAAATTTAGTATACTAAAAAAAGTCCTTAAAGTAATTAATTTTAATAAATTTATCTTTAACTTTATTCTTTAGATTTTAGTAAAATATAAAGATTCTAAATTCCTTAGTAAGGTTTAGTTATATATTAATATACTAGAATTTAGTAGTATAATTAGTTATAGATTTAGTTTATTTAAGTATAATAAAGTTATATTCTACTTATTATTTTTAATTAAGGTTTTAAAATAGGGTTTAAAGAGTATATTTAAATTTATTAAAAATTAAAAAAATATCCTTAACTTTAATAGTATAGTTATTTAAAGTCTTAGCTTTAAAGAACTATTTTTAAAAAAGTTTAATCTACTAAAAGGCGTATTTATAAAGGAATATAGTAGTATAAAAAACTCGTTTAGTATTATTTTTAAAGTTATTATAATAAAAGCCTTAATAGTTTTTAATTTAAATTAAAAATTCTTTAAGTTATTTAAAGGTTTTATTATAAGTAATAGGTAAGTTTAGTTTAAGCTTTTTATAGTTATTATAAATAAGTATTTTAATAATATTAGTAGTAGTTTAAAGGGTTTTGTTTTAGTTTTTAACCTTTTAAGTATATTTATTAGCTTATTATATAGTATTTTAAAGTTCTTTTACTTAACTAAAATACTTATTAAATATCTTTTAGAGTTATTTAATATTATAGTATATTTATTTAAGCTACTTATTAGTATTATTATTACTAAACTCGTTTTTATTATTTTTTATATATTATTCTCTTAACTCTTAAGTAAAGTTATAAACTTACTTATTAAAAAGTTTAAATAAAGTAAGAGTTACTTTAAGTATTCTAACTAAAAATATTATAAAATACTATTTAATTAGTATTAAAGGTTAATTTACTAAATAAAAGCTATTAAAATATTATAATTAACCTTTTAATAATAAGGTTTATATTAATAAAAACTAAGTCTTAATACTATAAGTAGTACTATAAGTTACTAAAGGGATTTTAAGTTTAAAGTACTTAAATAATTAGTTTAAGTATTTAATAAAAGAGTTATAATAGTTACTACTAAAGGGCTAAAAGTATTTAAAGATTAATATAAAGTTAATAACTAAAGAACTATAAAGAATAGAACTTAAAAGTACTTAAGTTTTATTTATATATAAGTTCTGTTTCTTTATCCCTAATTACTAGTAAGTATAATTTTTAGTTAAGTAAGTACTTAGTAATTACTAGTAAGTACTTAGTAATTACTACTAAGTACTTAGTTTTAACTATAGCTACTTAGTATTTTATTTTATTTATATATAACTTAAATTATAGTTCTTCCTTCTTAAGAAGTTATCTATACTCTACACCCGTTCCCTAGTTTTATTACCCTTTTAACTACTAATCCCCCTATAAGTAGAGTTTATAGTAGTTCGTAACTAATAGGTTATAATATAAAAGGTCTATACTTAGCTTTATAGTATTAATAAAAAAGTAATATAGACTTAATACTAAAAAATACTTATAAAGTAGTAATTATACTTAAAGATTCTAAGCTTTATATTAAGAGATTTATATTAATTACTACTATAGGTTATACTATTTTTAAGTTTAAAAAGGTTAGTAAGTATTTTTAGTATAAAAGGGTTAAAGAGTAGTATTACTAGAGTTAAAGTATTTTAAAAAAATCTTTAAAGTAGTAAGGATAGGGTTAACTTTATATAACTTTATAAAGGTAATAGGGCTAACTATAGTATTAATCTTTTAAAAAAGATTAAAAAGTAACTACACTTTATAGTAGTAAAGTATTTACGTTTTATAATATAGTATTATTATAATATTTAATTAATAGTAAAATAATACTTTTACTTTATATAATTAACTCTAAAGTACTATATAACCTACTATTTATAATATATTTAAAGAAACGGGACTTTTTAGAGTTAGCTTTAAAGCCCTTATAAAGGGCTATTACTTTTATAATATTTCTTTTACTTTGAAAGTTAAATTAATTTACTTAAGTAATATTAAAAAGTTATTAATTAAATATCTTTATAAAAGAGTAAACTTAATACTATTAGAGTAGAGGTAGTTTTTAATAATATAATAAACTTTAAGTAAAACTTAAATAAAGATAGTTATAAACTAATTACTAAAATTAATATTAAAAGTCTTTTAAAGTATATAGTTAGTAAGGCCTTTTATTTATATTTCTTTTTAAGTAGTTATTTTATTTAAATATTTCTATAAGTTATTCTAAGAAGAATACACTATAGCTATATATTATTAAATAGTATAATTAAATAAAAGTATTTAATGGAGTATATTTAGTAGCTTTAACCCCCTTTAACTCTACTAAGTAGTTTTAAGTAAAACTTAGTAGGGCGTACGTACTTTAATACTTCTACTTACCTGCCCTTTTAGTAATAACAATAATACTATTACTAATAGGCGGCGCTAAATATATTAAAATAAACCTTTACTTATATAAACCTTTAACTAAATTATACTACGTATAGAGCCTAATAAGCCCTAGTGGCATTTACTATTAAAGAAAAAAGTACTACTACTATAAGTAAGGCTTTTATTAATTCCTTTTGTCTTTTATATATACACAATAATAACTTAAAAGTACCTTATTAAATAAACTACCTACTATAATATTTAATAAAAAGCTACCTACTACTAGCCTCTGCCCCTAGAATAATAACTATTATATAACCTTATAGTTATTAATTAACTATAAGACTAGTAATAAGTACTTTATAGCTAAAAGAGTTAATATAATTAACTTAACCTAAAACTAGTATAAATTCTTTAATAAAAAAAAAGTAAAGTTTACTATTACTAAAATTTACTACTATTAAACTATAAGTAATTAACTTAATACCTAGTAAATAATACTTAAGCTAAATACTAAACTTAATAGAACTATATATATTTTATAAACTAAAACTAACTATAAATACTTTAACTACTTAAAAAACGTAGCTACTAAATCTATAGTACCTTAAGTAGCTACTTTAATATTAGTATATTTAGTAAGGCAACCCCCTCTAGGGTAACTAACGGCCTACGGACTATGTACTCTAGGGAATAGCTGTTTAGCTACTTACTTTATCGATCTTTTTTGTTACAGTACTTAAATTTACTTACTATAACGCAGTTTTTATAAATTTAAAGTAATAAGTATATTATAGCTAGCCTTTTAATAGTAAGGTTTATATTAATAAAAGTTAAGGCTTAATACTAAAATAGTACTATAGAGTATTAAAGAGATTCTAGGGTTTAAAGTACGTAGGTAATTAGTCTAAGTGTTTAATAAAAGGGTTATAGTAGTTACTACTAAAGAGCTAAAAGTATTTAAAAATTAATATAAAATTAATAGTTAAAAAACTATAAAAGGGAGGACTTAAGGGTACTTAAGTTTTATTTATATATAAGTCCCGTTCCTTTATTTATACTATAGTACTAAGTATAATACTAGTTAAGTAAGTACTTAGTAATTACTAGTAAGTACTTAGTAATTACTACTAAGTACTTAGTCTTAACTATAACTACTTAGTACTTTATTTTATTTATACGTAACCTATATTATAGTTCTTCCTTTTTTAAAAAGTTATTTTATATTTTATATTAGTTACGTCTTTTATTATCCTTTTAACTACTAATCCCCTATAAATAGGGTCTACTACTATTTATAACTAATAGGTTGTAATAAAGTATTTTTAATTAATTTTAACTACTAATTATACACCCCCTTTAGGGTGACTAACGGCCCACGGGCTACGTACTTTAAGGAATAGCCGTCCAGCTACCTACTTCATCGATCTTTTTTATTATTAGTTAATAAACAGCACTCAAATTCACTTACTACAACACAGCTTCTACAGATTCAAAGTAATAAGTATTTTTAATTAATTTTATAAACTACTAATTACGCCGTTAACGCTATTAACGCCACTAAAACCACTAACGCCTTCTACTGTCCCTCCAAACCTATTAAATCCAATCCAAACCAAACCGTCCCTTCCCTTAACCGCGCCACAGCTAGTTAACCCAATCGGACCACTTTTCCCTACACTCATTAGCAGACGTCTCGATATATCACTAGGCCTTGTTAAACGTACTAGTCTTTTATAAACTCCAGGGGATCTATAGTTATTATTACTACCTCTATTACTTACTTAAAGTAGTATTAGTTATTTTTTAAAAATAGTAAGTTTAAAATCTAACTTAGCATTAAATTAACTAATAGAGCTAGTTTAATAGTTCTTATCTAGACCCTATTACTACTAGTTTAAAAAAAGTAAAGGCTAAAGATAGTAATTTAGATTTTTGTATTTAAGGGTTAGGTTAGTTAGTTATACTATATATTAATAGTAGTAACACTAAGCTATATAACTGCATTACTAAGTTAGTTAATATTATTCTTAACTATAGTAACTAGGTTGTGGTATTTAGTGTTTAGTAGTAGCTAGGGGACTTTTATAGGTATAGTGTTTTTTACTATTTTATTGCTTTAAAGGATTATTAGGAATATAAAAAACGGAAGGAATTAATAAAGGACTTACTTATAGTAGTAGTGCCTTTTTCTTTAATTATAAATACTACTAGGGCTTATTAGGCCCTACGGTACGTTATAGCGCTTATATTATAATCTAACTAAAGGTTCGTATAAGCGAAGGTTTGTTTTAATATGTTTAGCGCTACCTATTAGTAATAGTATCGTTATTATTACTAGAAGGGTAGGTAAGTGGAAGTGTTAAGGTACGTACGCCCTGCTAAGCTCTGCTCGAGACTACTTAGTAGAGTTGGAGGGGGTTAAAGCTATTAGATATACCCTATTAGATACTTCTATTTAATTATACTATTTAATAATATATAGCTATAGTATATTCTTTTTAGAATAACTTATAAAAATATCCAGACAAAATAACTACTTAAAAAAAAAATACAAACTACTAATTATACTATTAATATTATTAATACTACTAAAACTACTAATACCTTCTACCGTTCCTTTAAACTTATTAAATTTAATTTAAACTAAACCGTTCCTTCTTTTAACTATTAAATCCCTCTATAACTAATGCACTATTATTAACTACGCTATAACTAGTTAACCTAATTAGACCACTTTTTTCTATACTTATTAGTAAACGTTTTAATATATTACTAGGCCTTATTAAACGTACTAGTCTTTTATAGACTCTAGGGGATCTATAGTTATTATTACTACTTTTATTACTTACTTAAAGTAGTATTAATTATTTTTTAAAAATAGTAAGTTTAAAATTTAATTTAATATTAAATTAACTAATAAGTTTAGTTTAATATTTCTTATTTAGTCCCTATTACTACTAGTTTAAAAAAAGTAAAGGCTAAAAATAATAATCTAGATTTTTATATTTAAAAGTTAAACTAACTAACTACACTACGTATTAATAGTATTAATACTAAACTACGTAGCTATATTACTAAGCCGCTTAATATTATTTTTAACTATAGTAACTAGGTTATAGGAATATAGAAGACGGGAGGAATTAATAAAGGACTCGCTTGTAGTAGTACCTTTTTCTTTAATTATAAACGCTACTAGGGCTTGTTAGGCCCTATAGTACGTTATAGCGCCTGTGATCTAGCTAAAGATTTGTAAAAGTAAAGGTTTATTTTAATATATTAGTCGCACTGTTTAGCGCTACCTATTAGTAATAGTATTGTTGTTATTACTAAAAGAGTAGGTAAGTAGAAGCGTTAAGAACTAGAGGGGGTTAAACCTACTAAATACACCCTATTAGATACTTTTATTTATTATACTATTTAATAATGTATAGTTATAGTATATTCTTTTTAAAATAACCTATAGAAATATCCGTATAAAACACTACTTAAAAAAAAACTATAAATATTTAGTAAGGCTAATAATATTAAGACGGATACTAACAATAGTAGGGAGCGGTTAAACTAGCTATAGCTATATAGTCTGTAATAATAGCGCGTTAGTTATAAAGAGATATAATAACTAAAAAAAGTAATAAAACGGTTTAATTTAGATTTAATAGGTTTAAAGGGACGGTAATAGTTAAGTGTATAGGAGGTGTATAAAAGGCGTTAGTAGTTTTAGTAGTGTTAATAGCGTAATTAGTAGTTAAAATTAATTAAAAATACCTATTACTTTAAATCTATAAAAGCTGCGTTATAGTAGGTGAATTTAAGTGCTGTTTGTTATAACGATAAAAAAGATTAATAAAGTAGGTAGCTAGATAGTTCCCTAGAGTACGTAGCCCGTAGGCTATTAGTTACTCTAAAGGGGGTTAGTAAGGCCTTTTATAGTATACTTATTAAGGAACTATAATAAGTAGGTTTTAAAAGTAGCTATTAAAGTATTTTTTATAAGTTTATTATAATTAAGAGTAGGCTATTATATAGTGAAATCTACGTTAATTATAAGTTTCTAAATAGTTACTTTAAGGGGGAGGTCCTTAAAAGACTTATTTATAAAAGCTACTTATAATATTTTAGTAACTTATATAGCTACGTAAAAGTCTTTTTAGTTAAAATTACAAGATTTACTAAAAAGCTTTATAACTACTTTATAAAAAGCTAATAATAAAGAATAGTTATTAAGTTATAAATAATTAATAATAGCTTTAAATTCTATTATTACTGTATAAAACAATAGAGTTAGAGTAATAAATAATAGGAATAATAAATAAAAATAAAAAAGAAATTATAAGGATCTATAAAGAGTCCTATTATTATTAACTTTAAAAGACTTAGTATTATTCTTTATATTTAACTTAAAGATATAGACTTTTTAGAGTTTACTAAAGTATATTTAAGTAAGTTATAAAAGAAGAAAAGAGAGGCTATAGATCTATAGGACCTAATATATAGGTTTTTAAGTAATAGAATTAATAGGTAAATAATAATTTAAATAGTTAATAAATACTAGTAATAAAATCTTTATTAACTTAAGTAGTTATAAAGTAATTTATAGTATTTTAAATAAGTATAGTAGGGGTTTAAAGTAGAGAAGTAAGTTATAATTATAATTAATAAAAAGAGCTTTTTTATAAAGGTAAATCTTAACTCTTATTAAAAAAAAAGAAGGTAATATTAAGGAAGTTTATAGTTATAGTAAGAGGTAGTAATAGTAGCTTTTTTAAGGGAGTTATATTATTAAAAAGTAAACTATAACTAGCTTTTTAAAAGAAAGAGGAGTTAAAGAAAGTAAAAAGTAGGTTAAAAAAAGGAGTTAATAAAGAAGAGAGGTTAAAAAAAGCTATAAGTAAAAAGAGAAAAGAAAGAGGCTATTATAAAAAGATTTCTTATAGTTTTTTTTATAGTACTCTAGTAGTAATATCTTAGTTATTTAGAAATATAATTTTATTTATAAAAGTTTAATAAAATTATAGGTTTATTATACTTTAATACTTTTTTTTTTATACTTTTAAAGGTTTATTTATAAGGTTAGGGTCTCTTTTTAAAATTAAAAGGATACTTAGTATATTAAAAGTATTTTAAAAGTCCCACCCTTAAAGTTAAAGTTATAATAGTTTATTATTATTTTTTCAAGTAATTCTAGTTAATTTATAGTTTATAGTTAAGTAGTAATAAGTAAACTAACTACTAATTAGTATTAGTTTACTTATAAGTAAAAACGTTAATAATTAATCCGTATAGGGTTAAATATAAATTATAAAAGAGTAATGATATTTATAGGTTAGAAGTGGCTTAGGTGCTAGTATATATATTAGAGCTATGGGTAGGGCTACGTAGTCACGTGGCCCCGCGTGGCCATAGCTCTTACTGTGGTGCTGTACGCCACGGGGGCTGACTGCCCAGCGGCTATGCCAACAGTCACATTTATCGGCTGCGACCGACACAAAGGGCAAAGCCGTCAAGAATCTGAATAGCACGGCAAGAAGAAAGCCAAAGAGACAGCTCCTTTTCCGGTCGACGGCGGGCCCATCTGAGAGGCTGTCAACGACACAGAATCGCAGTATTATTCGCCCGAGAACAGCGCAACAAGTTGGAGGATATCGAAGGCTGGAAAGTTGCCCCAGGGGTACTTCGGGCCTCTCAAAGCTGTCTGCGGGGGCCTATCTCCGACGAAGTCCGCAGCTCGGTTTTCCAAGACCCAGTCGGGCTGTCAATCCTCCTTTCCAAAGCTAAATTTGTAGTAGGGCTTCTGAATAGTGTAGTGAGACTTCTTATACTCGGGGCCGCGAAACTAGAGGAAGGCTGGGTTTGCATGCAAGAGACGAGATCTCTATGGAGGGTGCGTTGCCTACTGTGACGAGAAGGCAGTTCTTGCAGGCGAACCTGCTAGTGGTGCTACACTTGGTGTTATCCGGTGCCTGGTAGGCGCAAATTGGTTGGAAAGTCGCTATGTTTCTGTCTTGCCAACAAGGTCCAGGCGTTGTTGTTTCCATGGCATGCGCTCACAGAACGAACTCTTAGCGTTTCCAGCCGCCCTTCTAAGCACTGCGTGGCGCAGAAGCGCATTGCTATACCCCAGCAAGGATCAGACTCTCCGGGTCAGTGGGCGAGGGGCCTTCATCTCGGATTTTCAATGGCTCATGCCATCCCTCTCACTCTGCGCCTTCGTCGGGGGAGGCCGGCATGGTGTTGGTCGCAGCGTGGAGGGAGAGGCCGGTGTGCACGGCCGGGCGTGGCGGTAGCTTTGGCGGAGGAGGCAGAAACCGTGGCGGATTTGGAGGAGACCGCGGTAGACGCGGGGGCGGTTTTGGCAAAGGACGAGGGGCCCGCGGCAGCTTCGCTCCTCTTCGCTCCTCGCCGTGACGCTTTCGAAGGCGAGGCTCACACCTTTCACGGGTACGTTTTGTTGCTGCTCTATGTGATGATCTCGACATTGACACCCTTCAGACAGGGCTCGGCAACCACGACCTGACACCAACGTTGCCAACATCAAGAACACAGTCGTTGACAGCCACCGATTCAAAGACCAGGCCCTCGCCAAGAAGATGAGCGGCATAAAGCTGGCCGATTCAAGCGCCGTCTTTCTTATGCCCCGTTAGCCGGCCCACGGAACCAAGGGGAAGCAGATCATCGTCTAGGTCAACTACTTCCGTATCATTACGCTCATAGTTCTATACCGGTACAACCTCAAGGCCCGCAAGGGCAAGAGTACAGAGGAAGCGGCAGACGACCCCAAGGGCAAACGAAAAGACAAAGCACAGGGCGGAGACAGAGGCGCTTACAGTAGTAATAAGCTTCTCACTAGTATCCTAAAGCACAAGCTCAAGATCATCCTACAGCACGCCCTCGCAGAGCTGCAACGTCTTAGGGCAAAGGCCGTTCTAGCAACCGAGTTCAGGCCTCAGCTCGTTTCGCTTAACAAGTTAAAACTTAAAAAGAACCCCATCGTCTTCAAGCTCAAGAACTCAAGCGCTACGTACAAGGAACTCTAAAGCGTTAAGATCGTTAGCGAGAATAATATCCTCTTAGCTACAATACACCAGTACCTCCAAGACATAGTTGACCCCAGCGATTCCAACGAAGCGCACTTCCCTCGCTTCGAGACCTCAATCAATGCCGTCCATGTCGTCTTTGGCCACAGCCTACGGGCGAACGACCAGGTCGCCGCCATAAACAAGGGTCGCTTCTTTCCGTGCAGCCCCGGGGCCACCTCGGTGCCGCTCTGCCGGCAGGCCCCCCTCACGGCCATCAGGGAATTCTTTAAGAGTGTCCGCCTTCAGCAGGACTTTACTGAACGTTAACGTCACTCAGGGCGTTTCCAAGACCGATATCGTTATCAGCGACCTTTGTAGGTGGTACGATGTTGACGTATTCGGCACTGGCAACATCGACGCGCACCAGACCGCTCACACGTGGTTGCGTGGGTTATTCAAGTTCCTCGCCAAGCAAGACTCGCGTGACTGTCCAGTTTCGCACCGCCGATGGCAAGAACGTCGTGGCCAAGAAAGTAATCCAAAGCCTTGCGTGCACGCGAGACCTCACGAGACCTCCCGTCGGAAGGATCGTGGGTTCTCCGAAGGATTTGTCTGTTGCAGCCCGCAGGAGGTCGTCAGCTGGATCCTGCAGAAGGCCAAACTAAGGTCCTGGGCAACAACCGCCTGATGTATACTTCGTCGCACAATACTGGCAATGAAAGTACGGGCAGCCTGCCAACCCTGGCAGGACGACGAAGAATGCAAAGGCGGATACTAAGGCGCCAAGAGGCCTTGAAGACTACTTGTATCGTACCACTGGTCAAAGCACGGGAGAAAACCTCGGTGCCGCTTTGGATATCCTGGCCAGGAAAGCTGAAGCAGACTTTGGCGAATATTCAGCCCATGGGTGCATGAGGACGAGACAATAGGGGCGAACATGTGCGCCCCTGAACAGCTGGACTGAGCGGTGTTGGGCTGAGCTTTTCGGACATATTGACTGCCATCTTGAGAATGAATGTGTCTTTATAGAAACGGATTGAGCTGTGTTTTTACATCCGATGCTTGACAAAGCCTCCGAGCGTGCAGTCATAGGAATTCCATTAGTCGAGAATCTAAGAATTCCTAACCCCGTCTTCCACCCCGGACTCCATGTCCGAGACCGCTTTCGAGGACCAGAAGCAAAGACTGATTGTATAGCGCCCCGAGAAGCCCGAGAACCGCACAGGATCAACTGGCACTGGATCCAGATCTCTAGTAAACGATACGGCTCATCGCCGCAGGCCTTCACGTCTCGTCCCTTTAAGTACGGTACATCATTATCGAGTCTGCGGGCGTCCTGCACAAAACGAATAGTTTCATTATCTACTGCGTCGACTTGTCATGTTCGCCGGGACAGGCACACGTGCAAGTTCACAACAGAGAGGATTTGGACGCCAAAAAGCACAATCTATTTGTGCCATCAGCTATCACCAGCGCGCTCTTGGAAAGGATTAGTGAGCAGGTACCGTTAATGTATACGTAATGTCCAGGATAGAGGACAGCATAGGCACGCCAGTGTGCAGTGCCATCATGAGTCTTAGTCGACCGTATTCCGAGCCGAGCCCTGGGTACAGAGGTGATCCCGGAGCGTCAGCTCCAAAGCGAAGCGAAGTGGAGCAAAGGAGCAACGCAACAAGTTTAACAAGGGATTAAAATACTAATAAAGCTTAGATATTTTTTTTTATATAGAAGCCCTTTATAAATTAATTAGATTCTTTAGGTCCTTTATAAATTAGTTAAGTAATTAATACTAATATAAGCTATAAATACTATATAGTTATTACTACTATATAAGTAATAATTATATTATAAATAAAAAAAGCTCTATATAGCGGCTCCTAAAGGGAAAAAGCCTATATAGTAGAGTCCGTATAGTAGCCCCTAAAGGGCTACTAAAGGCGGGGGTTTTAAAGAAGCTTACCCCCTAGTAATAGTAATACTAAAGTATTAAAATCGTAAAAAGATCCTTATATAATTATTTTATAAATATTACTTAAAGGGTAGTAATAGTTATAATATAATTACTATAAGTATTAATTACCTTTTTTTATTTTAGTTAAAAAAAAAATTAATAAGTATTTACTACTTACGTATACTTTTTAGTAACAATATAACAAACGCACTACCTAGCTATATATAAATAAATAATACCTTTTTATTTACCCTTTACTATAACTTTTTCCTTAATTTATTAACTACGTATTTATTACTAAATTATTTATTCTATTAAATCTATTACTAAATTATTCCTTTTATTAAAATTATTATTAAATTATTAACTTAGTATTATTAGCCTCTTTAATAACTTCTATAGCCGCCCCCCTACTGCCTTTACGTCCCCTAAGTCCTCTTAGTAATAAAAAGCCTCTTAATTAGCCTAATATTCCTATTAAAATGTAAATATATTATAGATATAGCTAAGTTAAGTCTACTAGTAAATTTTAGAGTATAAAAAAGGGAGCTACTTATTTTACTATTAACTACTTTACTTATTATATTAACTAGTCCTAATAAGTAAATATTCCTATTACCCTACTATAAAAACTAAAGCTAACTTTAGAAGTATACGTCTTTAGTACCCTTTTAATAAAAATTTAAAGCTATATTAACTCCTTAATAATAGTCCTTTTTTAAAATATAATATACTAGCCTATCCGTCTTTTTATATTATAACTAAGACTCTTAAAATATACCTAAAATAACTATAGTATATACTAAATAAACTAGAATTTAGTGGTAAAACCGTATTAATTAGCGTTTAAGCGTCGCTCCTTTACTAATACTAATATTAATAGAGATTATAGGCTATTAAACTTAAAGTCTATTTAGTTAAGGCTTACCTATTTAATTACGTTCTTTTTTAGTTAATAGATAATAGTCTCCTATTAGTAGTTATAACTATAGTAGTATAGAAATAGAACTAATTAATAGTAATAAATCCTCTTTAACTCCTCTTTACTATTATTTCTTTTATATTAACTATACCTTCCCTTAATCGGTTAATTACTATATTAGTAATATAAACTATTATACTTAGTATACTACTTATACTCTTAACCTTAACTTTAAAACTAAGTAAAAGTAGTATATTAATAGTAACTATAATACAAACTATATTCTATTCTTTAATTAAAATAATTCTAATACTAAGTACGTCTAGTACTTTTAGTATTACCCTCTAGTATAAAAAGCCTTAAGCCCACCCTTAACAAACTCTAATAATACTTATAATAAGTTTCCCCCTTTATCCTCTCCTATACAGCCCTCTTAGCTTTATAATTAACCTTTTAATTAGCCTCTTAATTAACCTTGTACTTAACCCTAGTAATAAGTATAATATACTAGCAGTAATTTTAATTAAAGTAATCCTAATTAAGACTTTTATATTACTAACCCTATATTTAATAGTAATTTTAATAAAAAACCTCTAACTCTATAGAACAAGGAATTAATTACTAACTTTTATACTAAACTAAATATAAATTAATTAAATACCTATTTTTATTATTTTTAAAAATAGTTTACTATAGGTCTTAATACTAATAGCGTTTATAAGTCTTATTATAATACTAATACAAGGTATAATATCTTTCTTTTTAGTTTTAATAATAATATAGACTTTAGTAATATCCCTACGTATCTACTTAAACTAACTTATATTAAAGAAATCCTTATCACTCGCGTCTATTATACTATTAACCTCTACTAAGTCCGTAGCGTTTAGTACACTTATAAAGAGTATACTATTAACTTTCTTTATAATATTACTAAAGTCCATAACTAACTTCCTCTCCTCCCCTAAAACCTTAACGTTATTATTATCCACTCTCATAATACTAATAATAACCTAAGTTTTTATTAATAATTTAAATCTAAATTTACTATTTATAAAGTAGTTATCCGTACCTAGCTTAAGTATCTCCTATAACACTATCCTAACTACACTAATATCGTCGTTAACTACCACAACTTTAATAGCCTTCCTAATAATAGTAATATAACAAATAACCTACTCTAATAGTTTATTAATACACTAAATAAAGAGTTTAACTCTAATTAAAAAAACAATAATAATATTAAAAGTATAGCTATACTAAATATAATAGCTAAATAAGTAAATTTAAATTAACTATACTAAGATATTAGTACCCCTTCCCGTTAAAAGTATATTAATATACTATCGTTTAAAGTAACTCTACTTAATAATATAAATAATAAATAAATATTATTATTACTAGTATTCCCCTTACTATACCCTAATAAATAAGTAGATTTTATCTAACTCTATTAAAAAACTATAAACTATATTACATATATCTAGTATATAATTAAGTAAAAAAATAGCTACTTTACACACTATCCTTACTTCTAATTCATCACCTTTAACACTATAATACACAAAAAGGCCGCCAGTCACAGTATCTACTTTACTAAGTATACTAACTATAAAGAAATTACTATTAAAGATCTATATACTATCTTTTAAAAAGATATACTTAAATTTAAGTCCCTTCTAAACTCTATTATTTAATTTATAAACGTTCTAAAAAGCACCTATATATACTAGTAAACTAAATATAATTACTTTAAAACTTATATTTATATACTTAACTATCTTACTATTTTTATAACATTTAGTACAGTAGACTATTATTAGTACTATTTAATAAAGTATATACTATACTTTAAAGAGTAAAAAACAAGCACCCTAGTCTAGTAAATTTAGATTATACATAAGAACCTTAAAAATAACCCGCATATCGCAACTTACTATTTTATATAATAGTTATAACTATTTAAATAAAAAGTATTATCTTATAAATTTAATATTATTAATTACTAAAACTACTATAAATTTTAGAGTTAAAGAAGTACTTATAACTACAGCCTCTACTAAATCTAAAATACACTATCTTTTAAACTAATAACTAAAAGTACTTACTATAAATTCTTTTAAAGCTAAAAAGGCCACATTAGCACCTAAAACCCTAAGCTGGGCCGTATATTCAATATCTAGAACAAAGTTAATTCTCTTAACCTTACTAATAAAAATCCACTACCGTTTAACTTCACCTTCCTCTTTTTTATTATTAATAAAGTCCAGTACTATAAGCACAACTCCTACTATTAGCACAAAAAAAAGGGCACTAGTAAAATCGCCTATTACTTCTACTTTCCGTATCTTAAGTACTTAGTAGTTAATATAATAAAAAACTTTAACTCTAACTATTTAATCTTTATAAATAAAAAAAATAATATAATACTTAACTATTTTAGCCTAGCTTTATTAATTAAATAGCTTACTAATACTAATATCTCTCTATATACAAGCGTATACACAGTTATCTAGTACATTACTAAGTACTATAATAAAACTAAAGTTAAAACACAAACCTATTTTAAGTTAATAAAAAACGTCCTCTTTAGTATTAAGTCTAACTAGTCTATAGTTTCTTTTATAACTAAGTTAATAAATAAAATTATTATAAAAAAAGACTAGAGTACCTAAAAGATCTACTATATCCTACTTTTAAAGCCTCTTATAAAATATAACTAAACTATAATATCTATTAATTACTATTACTCTAACTAAATTAAACAGAATAATTATATTATTTTTAATAACTAAGTAAGGGTTAAAAAAAGTCCCCTTTAAAAATATTAACAACGCCCTACTAAGGACCCGTTCGTATTTATATTATTTATTTATTTTATTTAAAACATTAATACTAGCTATAGTCTATAGTATAAGTTCCTTTATACTAAGTCTTAAGTTATTAATTACTTTCCATAATATAAAAAATATATTCCTAACTAATATAAAAATTACTACTATATTAAAATAATACTTAATTATATATTTAAAAAACTAAATAACTTACTTATTATTAAAAGCAACGTTTATAACACCTTTTAAAAAGTATATACTACTTATAAGGCCCTCTATAGTCCCTATCTACCTAACTTTTATAACAGTATTAAAGATATTAATATTATTAATAAGTTTAAGGATACTAAAGCTAAAGAGTAAATACATAATACTAACTAAAAAGAAATAGCGCATAAGCTACCCAACCGCTCCCTTAATACAAAGGATATTAAGGTCCTTAGTAATTATTCTATTAATATTAATTACAACTAAGCCCCTCACATTAACTATTACTCTAATAAACTAAGTATTAACAACTTCTAGTAAACTACTAAAAGTTAGTATAATTAAAACCTACCTATTAACAACACTACCTTTACTAAGAACGATATTACTACACTTAACCCACACTAGTACTAGGTATACAACTTAGTTTATACTTACTTTTTACGCATCTCTAGTAATAATAGCCCTCCACAGCTCCTCCTCTATATCAATAGTAAGAGTAGCACTAGTAAGTTATACGTAATTTATATAATATACTAAAAGCTTAAAAAACTCACTAGTTAGTATAATCTAATAATAATTACTACCCCTACTAGTATTATAGTTAATAGTATTAAAGGATCTACCCTCTATAACCTCCTTTATCTTTTAATTACCCACTTATTATTTTAAAAACTCTTTATAACTAATACTAACTACCTTTAAAATACCTAGTAATATATTTACTACCTTATTATTAATAAAAAGTCTATAGTTAGTTTTAAAATACTTAAATAGCTTAATAATAAATTCTAAGCAATCTTCCTAACCTAGTCTAACCTTTACTTTAATAAACTTAATATCCTATTAATAAAAAACTTTTACTAACTTCCCTCTATAATAAAAAAGCCACTATTTAATAATAAGCCTTTAAATAATCCTTATAAGTTTATAAGTTAAAATACTTACTAGTAGTTTAATTAAATAATTAAGCTAAATATAATTATCCACTAATAAAGCGACAATCAAACTACCTTCTACACCACACTAAACCAACTTTATATATTAATAGTCACTACTAAAACCTAGCGTCTACTTTATACCCATATTAGAGTTATCTTACCTCTACTAAAAGTTAATATATTTAATAAAACTCTCTATATCTACTTTACTAATACAAAAGTTAATAACTTTAATATAACTAAACTAAAGAGTCTTAAGTCACTAATCTAACTAATCTAAACTAAATACTACAGACTTAATACTAATAAAGTGTCTTTTATTAATACTAATAGCCTCTATACCTATATCTATTTATATATCGGATTTTACATTATACTTATAAAGAATACTTAAGTATAAGCTAGCCTTTATAATAGCGCTATTAATATAGTTAAAAACATTATTTAAGCTACTAGTACTAACTAGCACAAAAATCCGCCCCTTACTATACTTATTTAATTTAATACTTATAAAGGTCCTGTTAAAGTCTCTAAACTAGGTATTATACTTATCTTTTACTCTATCCATAAGTTTTATAAAGGCGCTACTAATTACTTATATACTTAGTTTCTATTAATAAACACTTTTACTATTACTATTTATAAAACTTAAGGCCTTACTCTTAACTATACTATAATAAATATCTTAAGCTATAAGTTTTAGTAAGGCCTTATATACGTTATAGTATCCCGTATTAAGACTATTAGTAGCTTTATATTTAAGGGCCTATTTAACTTTAATTACTTTTAATATAATAAAATAGAGTTTTTTAAAAACCACAACAATAATAGTATTATAAGAGTATATTAATAAATTATCTACTTAGCTAATAAGTTCTTCCTAGTTTATTACTAATGTATAACTACGGGGATTAAGTAAACTAAAAAACATAAATCTAATTTAAAAATCTCTAGCCTTACTTAATAGTTAATAATATATATTTACTAAAGCTACTACCCTAGGATTTTTTTATAATTACGTAATAATTACTATTAAGATTATAATAATAATTAAATAGTAATTATAACTATAATCCCTAACTATATTTAGTATAAGTCTTTATATAAAGCTAATATTTATATACTAAGTTACTAATATATATATATAATAGGATTTTAATAAACTTAACCCTAAACTACTTAACTATCGTCTATTACTTAAACCGTCCTTTAATTTTACTATATTTATATAATAACTTTATAAAACTCTTTAAATTAGTATATAGTAGGCTTAGTTAGTATTATTACAGCCTCTCCTTAAAACAAACACTAAGCACTTAATTCCTTTAAGTTAAAAGGCTTTACTAGTAATTATACATACTATAGCCTTTCTTTTAAGCAAACACTAAACACTTAATTACTTTAAATTAAAAGGCTTTACTAGCAACTTTATATACTATAACCTATATAATTCTTCTTTTATATTCCTTAGTATCTTTAACCCTATAGAGGATAGCTATAACTAACCTAAACGTCACTTAGTTTTCTATTAAATAAAGTACTAAAAATTAGTATTATTACGGGTTAGGGGTTTAATTATCTTAAAAACTATAGTTAAGTAATAAAACACTAAAAATACCTCTTTTATTTAAATAAATAAAGTAATTACATTACTAAATAGAATTAAGTAGTTATAAGTAGTAATTAAAGAGTCTTTAATATTGACTCTATTATATATAATAATAGTAGTTAGTATTATAAGTAACCTCTTACCTCCTTAGTAAAAATTTCCTATAGTATATTTATTTATTTTACTACTACTTTAAGCTCTCTTACTTTACTTTTTTTTTATTAGTCTCTTTTTTTTTACTCTACTCTATATAAATAATATTATTATAACTATAGCGCCCTTAAAAAAGTAGTAGCGCGCTAAGAAGCCCTTTAACCCCTATAATATCCCTAAGTACGCCCCTAAAAGTATTTATACTTAATATCCTTATATATTTACTTACTAACTCTTCTATAGTACCTTAATAATCTACTACCACCACTCCTATTACTATACCTACCCCCCCTACTAACTAAACTATTACTACTAAAAATAAATCCTATAAATCTATTATTATAGCTATACTAACACCTTTATAGCTACTATATAATATATTAAATACACCGTCCTACCCTTCTTTAAAAAGCCAGCTACTAGTATAGTCTAAGAACTTACTAACCTACCCGTTAAGCACAAACTTACTATAAACATATATCCTTATAGTATCTTTAACTCTAAAAAGACCCAAAACGTCCCTACTACTATAATCTAAGTAGTAAGTAACATAGCTTTTAAGTTCTATATTAAGTATACTAGTTAGTTTAGTTTATAGTTTAACTATATTATTCCCCTTTTTAGTTTTTCTAAAATTACTAACCTCGCCTATACTAACTACTATTATAATAACTAAAGCTCCTAGTACTCTTTTTATAGTACGTAACTATCCCTTTAACTATTTTTTACTAACTACGTTACTAATAATTAAATAAATAGGTTTCTTTTTATACTAAATAACTTAGTACCGCCCTTTTCCCCTTTAACTAACCCTCTTTTTAGCCCTCCTAAGTCTAAACCTACGTCTATACCCACACCTAAGCCCGCACTACACTCCCCCTCCCCTAACCTCTCTAACCCTCTTAGCCCCTACTCCTTTACATTTACTAACCTAAATATTAAGTTACTTAAAAAGGAGTATACTACTATAAGTAAAGCTTAGTTAGCTAAAGCTAAAACTAAACTTAATATCTATAAGTTTATTATAGTTACTACGCGCTTTAAGCATAAAAAGCCTCTTTTTTATTCCTTTTAAAACTTTACTCCCCTAACTACTACCCCTACTACTACTACTACTAATAATAATAACTTTTATATATTAAACTTTAAAAAAAACCTTTATCCTTTTTAAGTGTTATTTATTTTATTCTTTTACTTTAAATATATTATTTTATACCTACTAATCTACCTAATATAATATTATTTTAACTATAGTATAGATTATAGTATAAAGCTTAGTACTCATTGCGTTATTCTAAGCCCCAAGTACGTATCTCAAGGCTTGGATCGCTAATACTCCAGTTAGTTACACTAGAGGTCCCCCACCCCCTTAATCCTCCAGCGTCCACAGTCTTGTACCAAATGGGCTAGAAGGAAGGAGAGATCAAAGACGAGCATGTGTTCAAGGCTTCATCTAGCGCAGCTACGTCGCCCGCATCTAAACTAGCGAGCGCCTGGACTCCGTTAAGGATGCGTACGGTGAGATGGAGAAGATTGGCAACGCCACAGAGGAGAACAATGAGCCAAAACGTAGTTATCGTGTTGGTAGGTCTCAAGTGCAGATGTTTGTGCGAGGTAGATGTATGGGGAATTGCGCTGCTTGTACCCCTGATGCCGCAGATACGTCGGTCTGAAAGGTTGGGAGAAAGCGGAAAAGACGAGTCAGGTAATTGATCAAACGGCCCAGTCTGATTGTCGAAAGCACGCTGACTCTGACAGAAGCCACAGCATTGTTGTTCGCTCGGCCGAGACCGAAGCATGATTTGATCACAACGTGCCATCAAACCATCTCAGAGACCAGAAAGTTAAGAGTCTACGGATCCCATCAAATGATTGTGGCTGTACTTTCGCGCCGCGCTTCAGGAGCAATAAACTGTCTTGCAGATTGGGTGGTTCTACAACAACAAACGGCTCAACGCTGTCTAACCGGAAGAGCCCGGATATTGACATCTACGTCTGGAAAAGCGAGGAGACGTCTTGTAGTGGAAGGCGAAGATGACTCCAGGTCCAAGAGAAGTGGCCGTTCGTTAATCCCGGCTATCCACACCACGCCATTCGGACTGGCACCTCGTTAGACCAGTCTCCCAATCAGCATCGCTCTGTTCCAGCTAGCCTTTAGCGGAAGCATCGCGGCGAAGCCAAGAAAGTCATCCGAAAGAGATGTTACAAGTCACCTCGGGCCCCATGTTTAAGGAGACAGCCGGCGAAACTAAATAGACCCTTCTTACTACAGTATTCTAGAAGAGATACCGTGTGGCCTCCAGACACGATAGAATCGTTGATTTCAGCTTAAGATTAGAGAAGTAATTTAATGGCCAAAGCTAGCTGTAAGCGGAAACCTCATTGCATAGCACAGGGGAGTACGGCCATATACGTCTGTTACCTCCACAGCCGCTGGCGTGTCTTCGAATATCTGCTTAACTAGGATGTCAAGACCAGTAGTCAAGCTGAAGCCGCAGAAACGGCCACTAAGCCTTTTATCACTAATTAGTCAGAATTTGTGTATAATCTGCTGGAGGCGGGCGGATGCTAGAAAGCCCTTGGATTTAATATTAAATATCCGAACTTCGCTGGCGGACTAGCTATCCTCGAGGCTATAGGGGCGGGCGCTCTAGAAATCACCTATGTCGGCGATACTCCACCTATTCAGGCCCGCGAATCAAGAACACTTCTGCCGATTGTCGGGAATTTCACGCGTAAGGTCGCTCCAAGCCATCCAAGTCTCAAGATCGAGAAGCTTTCTGAACTTAAGGGCAAGAAGCTCAGCTATGTCGAGTGATTGGGCCGCTAGGTGTTTCTGATGGAGGCGCTGAACAGGGCGGACCTGGGGCTCGAAGGCGTTACGCCTGTCAATCTTCGCGTGGCGGATATCTCCGATGCGCTGCGGCCAGGACCTGTCGAAGTCGCCGTTTTACAGAAACCCTTCGTCACGCAGCTCACCAAACAGGCGGGAGCGAGCCCGATACTCGATCCTGAAGAGCGGCGGCTGTTGCCAAGAACGTCGTACCTTTACGCCCGTCCCCAAGTGCTGGCCGATCCTGTCAAGGTCGAGGCCATCAAGCAATTCCTGGCAGCTTTCGTGAAGGCCGAAACATGGAGCAACGAACAAGATAAGGACTGGGCGAAGTTCTATCACACCGAATTTCAGTGGGTCTCCCGGGACGACGCTGCGGCAATTCTGGCCGGTCAATCACTGCTGGTCTTCCAGACGTCGGCCAAGGCAATTCCCCACCATCAGAAACTAATCGCCATCCTCCACCATACCGGGACCCTCAGGGAGCAGTTCGACGCCAAGGGATCCTTCGTCGACACGTTCGACACTTTTATCGAGTAGTCCCGCTGACATAGGAGGTCGTATAACGGATCCATCAGGCAGAATGACGAATGGGCAGACATACCAGCACTGCGATCTTGTTGTCAGCAAGAGGCCAACGCGGCTCGCTCCTGCCACGCTGCCGCAAAGATTGCGGCTGCTTGGTCCCGTCATTGTCCTGATTGTCTGGGAAGCCGCGTCTCGTCTGGGCCTGCTGGCACTGAGCACGCTCGCTGCACCCTCGACGGCGATCGCGACGGGCTACGATATGTTGCTAGACGGTAGCCTGCTGCCGCATCTCGCAGTCTCGGTAGCCTGCGCCTATCTCGGGCTTCTTATGGGCGTCGTCGCCGGCGTTATCCTTGCTCTTCTCTCCGGATTACTGCGAACCGGAACGCGAACCGGGGAAGCGCTCATCGACGGCCATCCCAGTCTACGTCAATACCCGTGCGATTACCATGCGGCGCTGCGTGACATTGATATCGGCCATGTCGAACCCGCACGCGTGTTTGGACTGACCTACGCCGAGCTTATCCAGCACGTCGCCCTGCCCGGCTTCGTCTCGTTGCGGCTAGCAGTTGCTCCTGCCGGACGGCCTTGGTCGTGCTTGAGCTTGTCAACACGCAGACGGGCATCGGTTACTTGATGAACCGGGCTCGGGACTGGGGTCAGACAGACATCGTCGCCCTCGGCATCATCATCACGCCCTACTCGGCCCCTTATCCGATGCGGTCGTCCGGATCCTCGAAGCCAAGGCGCTTTCCTCCAGACGGGATCTCGGCTTATGAACGCACTTGTAACTAACGCTGCGATCCTTCGCGACCTTTCCCGCAGCTTCAAGGGCAAGACTGCCCTCGACCGGATTTCGCTGGATATCCCGGCTGGGCAGTTCGTCGCCCTTCTTGGCGAATCCGGTTCGGCAAAGACGACGCTGCTGCGGGCGCTTATAGGGCTCGACGTCGACGCCGAAACCAGTGGGCATTTCAGCGCGCCGGAGAGCTTTTCTGTCCTTTTCTGAAAATCTCGCCTCTTCCTGTGGAAAACGGTAATAGAAAACCTGACGCTCGGCTTGCGCCGCCTAGACGCTAAAGCGTCCGCTGCTACCATGCTCGAGGATGTTAGACTTGTCGATAAGGCCCACGTATAGCCCTCTACACCGCCTAGAGGGCAAAAGCAGTGTACGTCACTGGCAAGTTCCCTGCTGTGGACACCGGAAATCCTGCTTGCTGACGGGCCTTTCGGTGCACTCGATGCGCTCAGGCGCCTGAAGATGCAGGCTCTGCTGATGCGCCTCGTGGAGCGCAAGAGACCAACGATCATTCTGGTCACGCATGATGTGGATGAAGCCCTTATCCTGGCAGATCGGATCCTTGTGCCAAAGGATGGAAATATCGCCGAAGACCATGCGATATCGCTTCTGCATCCTCGGCACGAACACTAGACGGAACTCGCTTCCTTCCGAACGAAACAGCTTAAGAGCCTTGGCGTTGAAGCCGACAGCATTTGAAAGGCACCTGATGTCGCGCTATCTGCGCCTGAACCTTTTCCTCGTGTCCCACGGTCACCACGAAGGCCACGAAGGAGCATGGCGGCACCCGAAGTCGAACCATAAGGCTCTCACCTACACTCTATGGCGAGGCAGCGGCGATTGCCGAGAATGCAAAATTTGATGCCGTGTTTCTCGCCGACACGCTGGCGACCGGCAACAGCCAACAGCAGTGTGGCCATGCATCCTCGGGATCGCTCGAGCCGTCGTCCTCCTCCCCTACTTGCAGCTCATACGCAAAAGACTGGTCTCATCGGGACGGCCTCCACCCACAGTATTCCAAATACGGTGGCGCGTCAGTTCGCAACGCCGGACCATCTCTCCAACGACCGCGCAGGCTAGAACATCATCACATCCTGGGCTCCCGAGGCAGGGGCGAATTACGGGCTGCAGCAAAATATTGCTCACGGCGATCGCTACAAGCTGGCGGAGGAGTTGGTGGAGGCGGTCGATGCTTTCTAGAAGAGCTTCCCGGCCGACGCGCTCCTCGACGGCTGTGAGGGCGGAAGATATCTCGGTCGAAACCGGATCGCGCCGGCGGACTATGCCGGCCAGCATCACCGGACGAAAGGACCGCTCAACGTGCCGGAGCGCCCGCAGTCCCGCCCGGTTTACATCCAGGCCAGACAGTCCGATGCGGGCCGCGGCTTCATCGCAAGATGGGTCGAGGCCATCTTCACCGCCCATATGACAAAGGAATCCGTTAAAGCATCCTATGGGGACGTGAAGACCCGGCCCTTGGGCTACGGGCGTCGCCCGGACGACCTCGTTGTTCTGCCGGGCATCAGCGCGGTTATTGGGTCCACCACCAGGGAGGCTGAGCGGTCTGGGAGGAGCTGGACAATCTCGCCAGCACGGATGTCGGAATGAGGGGTCTGTCGGCATCTTTTGGTGGCCACGATTTCAGCGGCCTGCCGCTGGACCGCCCACTGACCAAAGACGACTTCCCGGACCCGAATGCCGTCGAGGCTCCAGACGCCGGGTGGTTGGTTGTATCGATATGATGCTTAAGGAAAATCCGACGCTAAGGCAGTCGCTTCGTAAGCACACAGGTGCCCGCGGGCATTTTATAGCGACGGGTGCGCCGGAGCAGGTCGCTAATATCATCGAAGAATGGTCCAGGACGGGTGCAACCGACGGCTTTAACGTAATGCCGCCGATCATCAACGGTCAGCTTGCACTCTTCGCTGACAAAGTTGTTCCAATTCTGCAACAGCGCGGACTATTCCGGCAAAATTATGAGGGCAGCACGCTGCGCTAGCCCGATCAGCTTGACTATGAACCAGCTGGTGGCTCGGATTCAAGACTCTCTAGACCGAAGTACAGCCACGTGGTTTTTCATCGCAACGCCTGGCTTGTATACCCGCCGCGGAAGAACCTTTAAGCCATTGTATTTAAGCTCATAGAAAGATATTACCTACCGGCTTTTCAAATAGTCTGCCCCGGGCTCGTAATCCAGTCCGGCGCCGCCTTCACACCCGCGATGGCTGCGTTTCTCGTTGTTTTGATCTGGATGCTACTCGCCTGCCTGGTAGCGATGTGTCTTCCACCAAGCTAGCGATTGATCCGCACAATGCAGATCTCATCGAGCAGTTGTTCCATCAGTAGCGCTATAGTGAGGCGGTGGACTTCGTCCTTCCGCATCTAGGCTTCTTGGAGCGCGCTAGAACCGCAAGCTCTAGAACCAAAAATCAAAAGACTAGCTTACCAGCAAGCACATCCCGATCTTGAGGAACAGCTAAGTGATACAGAATGCGCAGAGAGGAAGCGAAGGTAGCTAACGCCGTTTTGGGTATTATCGAGGGGCATTTCAGGGGGAGAACATGTACAGGAGCACGCCGAGCGAATCTTGAAATCCCTCTATCTGAGCCGCAAATCCATGAACTACGCTGCCCTTTAGCGGTCTAGTGTTGCAGCGATGCTTCTGACGCTCGATCCCTATTGGCGTTTTTGACTTCTCTAATCGACCTTTGGCTAACTTGGCCTTGTCGCTCGGAAGCCGTCTGTATGAAGGAGTAGTTGCTCTTGATATTGACTATTTTGACTTGATAATCCGTTTGGAGTCAGTTAGAACGTTAAGAATCGCATGTGGCTGGCCTACCTAGATCACTTTGTGGACAAGCCCGTTGAAATCTACAATGCCACTAGTCCCGAGATCAATCAGGGTGATGAACTCCCGAATTGGAATGCTCATCTGATCTATGAGCGTAGTAACACTTTGGGATACTAGGCTCAGCTTATTCGACAGGCACCAGCGGGATCAGTTCACTTTAGTCTTCCGGGGAAGCCTTCACCAAGGATCGGCGGGTAATGCGGCGAATGCGGCACACAGTCTTGGCACATGCCTCTACCATGTCCTCTAATCCCACCGCGTCAGCGATACCTTTGTAATGTATATAGTTGAATGCCTCTTAAGGGACATCAGGTAGGAAGCTCGGTCGTTCCTCATCCGCTCAATCGTCACGGGTGGCGGCCGAGACAGTGAACATGATTATGGATCAAGGCTTGTACACCTACTGGCTGATATCGATTATATCCTTGTGAATAATGTCCCGGATTTTCTCGCTACTGCGAGGGTTTCTTGATCCCGAGTAGAATCTCTCGATTACTAGGCTTATGCAAATCTCTGTAATGCATGAGATGAGGTGGATGCAATTATTGAGCCATGCCGATAGCGACGCTTGCGGCTCAGACATTGTTGCATTTGTGTGGGCCGGTGCGCTTGTAGCCGCGAGAAGGACAGAGGACGAGATCAGAATCGAGAACCTCGGCCCGTTGGCAATTTCGAATGGGGCATAATCAACGGAAAGCTCTCAGTTTTGCGTTGGGCCACGGGTGATAAGTAGGACATGCTCGACACCTAGCCTGCCAATGCGCACCGTGCCGTCTCACGGGTGAGTGCCCGAAGCAGATCGGCTAGATCCAGGATAACCTGGCCATCCTCCTTTCTAGAATAAGGTGAAACGAGCTTACTATACATCAAGCTACTGCGGAAGTTTATCCAGGACCTGACTTAGGCGTCGGTTCCTAACCCTTAGTCTATCAGCATAAAAAGCGCCCGCTGCACAGAAACCGCATCCGCTCTTTTCACCGCAGATAGATAAGGCCGTATCTCTTAGCCTCGATGCGCCTTGCCACTCTTTAATGTGAGCAACTAGGGAATCAATAGCCGCCTGATCGGCGTCGGTTCTAAGGGCCTCTTCAAGAACCAGATAACGCGCCAGGCCCTCAATACTACTGGCCAGCATCAATGCCATCAACCACCTGCAACCCTGCGCGGATTAGATAACTTCTTCGTAAAAGATGGTGACCATATGGCTTTCCGATCCTACGTCACACGAGATCAGCATTAGGAGGCTGGCATAAAGAGCAGATAACTCGGCGTTATTTGTAAAACGATCGTCACTATTCTACAACGCGGTCTATACAGAATCCGCAGTCCAAGCGGGCGAGTCTCGCGCCCAGAACGTCAAGCGCAAGTCCAGAAACCAACGCTCGACAAGACGCGGAAACACTAAATGTCCAAAAAGAATCTAGAGCGGTTTTCCAAACTAGTTCTCCGCGTTATACACAGACAGATCCATAATACTACCAGCCAAAATCAAAAGCACATTTATCTTTTTGTCGGACGTGAGCCTGACCGGCACGCCGAGATCTTCGATCATGCGAGTCGCCTATAATCCACCCTTCCCTTCGTCGCTACGCACAAAGCAATAGAAAATAATCAAGGGGCTATAATCGCGGGATATGAGAAAGCGGGCTATGGCGCCGCCCTTCCCCGACGCTGGCTCCTGAACGATTGCGCTCAGAATTTCAACCGTGCCTTCAAGCACCCAATAATGACCATCCCGATCTACATCGGGCACCGTCCAGTCCCCCCATCAATTCTATCCCGTCCGCGCCACTCATCACGAGCCGGAATCTATCAAGTGGCTCATACGGCTCATTACGCTCGTAATTAAGCGTGTACAGACTATGTTCCAGATTAACAGGCAGATTTATCATCCGATAGCGTAGATCCCGCCCCAACACGATCTCTAACTCACCCAGCCCTCTGCTAACGGTGGCTCAAGATCCCCGGCCAAGAGTACCACTTTCGGTGTACGGATTCTAACAGGGCCCTGTAGAAAGTAGTTCAGGCGATCATTTTGCTCTTACTTTTTCACTCTTACATTTTTGCTCTCACTTCTTTGCTCTCACTTTTTTGCTCTTACTTTTTTGCTCTTACTTTTTTGCTTTTACTTTTTCGCTCTTACTTTTTTACTCTTACTTTTTTGCTCTCACTTTTTCGCTCTTACTTTTTCGCTCTTACTTTTTCGCTCTCACTTTTTCACTCTCACTTTTTCACTCTCACTTCATTTGTGATATCGGGAATAGGCGCTTCTAATCCAGTAGCATCAATTGTGGATATTATTTCTGTAAGACGACGCGCGTCTATATGAAGTTCCAGGTCGCGCTGCCACCGGCCAACGCATTGCACGTCGAGGTCTACGCGCAAGGGCATCCGGTTACTTTCAGGCCATCCCGACAACAGCTCGACGCCACGAGTCCATCCACAGCGCGGTTAGGATGCCGCTGCCGACCGGCTTTGCCGCCCGAAGGATCATATTAAGCATCAGTATTTGCGATAGCCAGAATGTGCCTTTGAACGCCTCGGAATGTTCATAGAACCGCACGCCGGCCATCTCTGCAAAGACGTTTTCCCTGCACTGCATCAATAGCAGCGCCCTCACTTTTTGCGGCAAGTAATCGACACCAGAAACCCAGGCGATGCTGCAGTTCTCAACATAGAGTCGTTGATTTCGGGGTGCAACGCAAAGTCGCTCTTGAGCTTCTGCGCGTCGATGCGCGGAACGGGCGGGGCGACCGGGCACGTCACCATGCAGTTCCCGGCCTGTATGGCGAGAGCTAGCGCCCCCGGCCCCGGCGCGGCCGCCCAGATATGTTGGAAACGGCCTCGGGCGATTCAGCGCTCGGGCCGTGGGTCCCTTGCGGGCCAGAGAAAACCTTTCTTCACAGTCCCTTTCCGTCTGGCTTGCGGCCGATCTTGTGCAGCGTCGTCGGCCACAACGTCTCATATTTCTTATCGAACATCGCGGTCCAGGAGCTGAAGGTCAGGGCAGCAACAATCCGACCGGGTGTCGGTTCCTTTTTGTCTTCCGCAATGTCCTTGTGGGCCTTGGGGAGCTTTTTGGGTTACCATTAACCGAGCAGCAACCCCGGCTACGGTCGCCGTTCGCCCAGCCGGGGCAAAGGTCAAACCGCTCCAGGGACAGCGCCGTTTCCGGCGCTTCATAGGAAATTATCTTCCCTACTTCCACTTACACTTTTCCCCCCACCCCTTCTATATTGGTAATCGTGCACCTCGGTGACGCCTCTGCCCGAGGCATGCGGCCGGGGTAAATCTTTGCTCTACTTACTTGACGTGCCTCGGAATTGGTAAAGCCGCCTTGGCTTCCTTCCGCTGCCCTTTTTCAGCCGCGAATTCCGGCTTAAGCGCCCGAAGCTTCGTCGCCAGGCCGTCGAGGTGGTAGATATTGATGTTCCGGTCTCCGGCAGCCGTCTTGCGCATTTCGGGCTTGATATAGCCGGCCTTCTCCAGGGCGCGCATATTGTTCTGGATGGTGTTCTCTGTAACATCTAGCGGGAAACGGCTTGCGCGTCGGCTCGTGCCAGTGATCCAGGAGCTGGGTCACGATGTTCATCTGCATCGCGTTGATGCCGAGGCGCCGCTGCGCCTGGACCAAGATGGAGGGGATGTCCGCTCTATAAACAACCTTGCTTCAGATAGGCTCCATAGAGGACGACTTCTTGGCTGCGGGCTTTTGGAAATTAATGACTCCAGGATTGGTAGGGCTTGCGCTTATGGTTCAAATCTTCTTTGGTTTGAAAGAAGATATGCAGGCGCATACTAGCTTTCAATGAGCCGGGCTGTTGGGGGTATAGACAATGCAGAGGCTACCCCTATCTGCGTCAATTATGCCGTGTCCACTACTAAAGCTATATTGTCTGCGCTACTTTGCCGGTCGGATCTCGCTCCTACTTTAGAAAGCCGCGTTCCCGACGGACAGGCCTACCAGTTTCCATACGTAAGCGTCATTATTTGTACCGCAAAGTGGTTGTAACATGTCCGGAAACTAATCAGACTAGAAAATGCGCCCTGTTCTAATCCTACTTCGACCAGCCTAAAACGATACATTCGCGCTGATTCACGCTGCAGTGGTTCCCATCTTCTGAAGACGCTCGTGTTCTTCGACGAGATGGGTGATGCAGCCCCGGATTAGATTGCAATCCAGCCGCGCCTCATTCTGCTGGATAGCGACCCCGGTTTTTGAGATCCATACCGTGACCGTGACGGACGCCGCCACTGGTCAGCAAGGACAGATAGCCGTGCAGTGCTGTCATCCAGTCAAGGATCTAATCTTGGGCCGTTCCGCGTTTGCCGGGTGTCATTTCGCCAATAATCTTATTAAAAGACTTCCCCTAGACCGTGCCACCGTTCGTGCCAGTGCCCCGGAATACCGTTGCGAGCGGCTCTAGTAGCTAAAGGATTCCAGAGACCGCCTGGCGGCTTTTCCCTTCCTTGATGAGCTGGCGCGACTCTTCGAGCGATGCTTCAGTGGATTTCGCCGAGAATCCAGTGCGGCTTCTTGGGCTCTGACTTCCCGTCGAGCTATGTCACCGCCAGGTTGGTGCGGTTGAGCTTGCGGACGCTCACCGCCTTGTCGCGGGTATAGCCCACATAAGTCGCGTTAAGCGTCTGCTTAGCGTTGGATATGATAAAGACGACTTCGGCTGGAATGACTTTGATGCCGTGCATTTCAAAGATCAGCGGCGTGTATCGCCGGTTGTGAATGACGACGTTGGTCTGCTGACTGAACGTGCCGTAATTTCGAAACTAAGATAAAAGAAATAGCGCTCGGCCGTCCTGACCCAGTTCTAGCGATGCCAATTTGGCCTTTGTTCAAAGGTACGACAGCGCGGGCGGGGTCAAGAGACACGCTTACACGAAAGACCGCAAAAGACATTCCGGTCAAGTTTAGAGCACGCATCATGACGCGACCACCAGGCATGGTGGCTGCGGCTTTTTCACTCACAGACCTTAGCTATGGATTAACGAGGTTTGCCTACAGTATTCCTCTGCCTTCTATTTAAGCCAATCTGAGCTGAAGTGCAACAACAGCCGGCTGGATTGTTCTCGAGTCGGTAAGAATGCTACATGTAGGCTTAATCACGGGATTGCTAACTTAGTAACTCGGACTGAGGGCCGTTCGCCGTCTTTCGATCGGGTTCCTTGTTATTGCCGTCGGCCAGACAGCGGGAGCTTCATGTTTTGAAATGGTGGTGGAGTTGTCTTGGCACTCATGGTCTTCGCGGCCGTCATGGCAAGCGGCGCGAGATTTTCTGTGACGAAGCTTGAATAGAGAAACTAACTCCCCCCCGTTCAGCCACTACTGAAGCCGTTCGCTCTTAGTCTTTAGTTTCAGCAGATCACAAAGTAGTACAGCTTGAAAATCCTCAAACACCGCAGGATGAATGTACGACGAACGACACACTAAGCGGGTGATGACAAGCTTCGTGGCCACTATATCCACCGCCTCATCGAGCTAACGGGTGAGCTTCCGCTCGGTGACGCCGACTTTAAGCGACCCGGGGGCTTGAACCGCCATGTAAGTCGCACCCCGAATCCGAATCTTCTTGGAACCGAAGTCGTTGGTAAGCGACGTCTGCGCCCCATTGATTTATCAGTTGCAGTGGCGCGTTAGTTTTGTGTAAGATACGGCTGTGAGCTCACCGGAAAGTACCTGACGAGCTCATCGTGAGGCTTTGATGCGAGCGGCGTAGGCCCACGGCATCAGATTGTTGATATCTTTGGCAAGGTGACCATTGGCGACACAGGTGGAGAGATCACTTCCTTTTGTAAGTGCCAGTCAGGCTGGCAAACCTGCCCGATTCCGCCCGCCCTCATCATGGCCCACGTAGAGCGCAATGCGGCGGTTCATGGCGGGGCGACGGACAGCATTCTCGACCAGATTGGAGTCGATATCGACGCATCCATCCTCAAGGAACAGCCGAAAGCCATCTTGACGTTTGAGCATGTACGCCAAAGCAACGCCGAGGTCGGCTTTACGTGACAAACGCGCTGCCCGAGCCTTAATTCACGTGAAGAACTCGTCTACTAACGGGAGAGATGGTGCCTGTCGGACGTCCCAACGGTGCTCGGGATCCGAGTCTCGGATGATGTCTTCGATCTTATAGAGCGCAGCAATGCGAATGAGCACCTCCTCGACGATGGCCGAGCCCGTCTTTGGTGTAGCCTTGATCAGCTTTCGGCGGCCATGTGCCCAGCAAAATGCCAGGCGGATTGGTTTGCCCCCCGTGCGATCTAGTGTCGCCAGATGCGAATAGCCACTGTATGCATCTACCTGGATCGTGCCATTGAAGCCATCAAGGATCTCGGTAGCATCCTCGCCTTTCCGGCTGGACCGATAGTGGAATACCACTCCTGACGGCGTCGAGCCATTTCAGCGGCAGTTGTCATGTAAAATCGCCAACAGGTACCCCGTCTTCGTCTTGCCTCGCCTCGGACCGAGAAACAGCACGGTCGTCTCATCTAAAAAAAGGCTAGTGCTTTCCTACAATAGTCTCTTGGCCATATGGTCGACGACCGGTTGGTTTTGCTGACCCGTGCGCCCCATCCGGTCGGAAATGACGGTGCGGTCAGTTTGCACCCCGTGTCGCGCCATGACTTCGGCCTACCGGTTGAGCGGCATGTGTTCAGAACGCTTAGAGGCGGCCATCTCCGGCGGAAGGACTTCGGTCGGCCAGCTATGAGCCAGCGCTTTGGCTTAGACGACACCCTTTCTCCCTTTCGCATAGGCATATATCGGGCGGATCGTGACAATGACCTGATAGCGGGCCGGGACCCGGGCAAACCGCTCCGTTCAGCCTTCACCAATCCGAACTATGTCGCTGCAGCCGCAGGGGTAAGCGATCTATCAGTGTCGATCACCTCCTTGACCCGCGGCAGGTGTGAGAGGCTGCGCTTTCCTAGTCAACGGATACGCGGACCTAGATCTTGTCCTTGACGGCGGCGATCCGCCCCTGCGTCTCGACCATCACCGTTTCGAGATCTTCCACCGTCAACTCAATCCGCGCTGGATCGAGCTTTTCCAACTTCGGTCCGAACTTCGTGCGCCAATAGTTGCGAACCTGACCCTTACGTTTCTCGACCAGTTCCTTCAGTTCAGCAATGAACGTGTCAATTTCGGCCGCCACCGCCCGCTCATGCTGACGCGCTACACGCTCCGCTCCGCAGACAACTTGAACTCCATCGCCACAAAGGCCTTGACGACCTCGGGCGGAGGATCCAGAAACTGGCTAAGATTAACAGGTCGCAACATGCTTTATATAGCGGCGCAAAATTCCTAATTAAACAATGCCAGACTGACTCTGATATTACCCTGCAGCAACCGGTGCCATGACCTATCGCCAGTCCAGCCTCTCGAGTTGGGCTTCGTGCTGCGCCCATGAAAGCCGCATCGTTCCACTAAGAGCGAGGAGGCGGAAATAAAGATTAAGCTTAGAATAGCCTTTATAAACTAGGGCTACTTTAGACTTAGTCTAAGTGTCCTGAACCTTGGGCCAGGCAAAGCCCCTCTGTTCTAGAACTTTATGAAACAAGACCATACTACAGGTAGATCCCGGTAGGTCAAGTAGGCGAATACGGGTTCGAATCCTGTAGGCGTCATTTGGTTTTTTTCGCCCAACGGCTTACTTGCTACTCCCATCCCACACCAGGATCTTCAGACAATCTGCACGCTTCGACAGGAAGATCACCGTAACCCCGGAATGTGGGTCGAGTTACAGTTCGGTCTGCACTATCAGAGCCAAGGCCTAATACCCGCAGCGGAAGTCCACTGGGCGCGTCGCGATAAGGATCGGCAATCGTACACATCGCCAGGAATACGGATCACAAGGTCTAAGCCAATCTTAATAGTCAAATTCTGCGCTTGCGGCTTATCAAAGGCCGGTTTTAGCTAAGGTTTTCAAGACTCAGTCGGATCAACAGTAAGCGCGACAGGCACAGAGGCCCGCGTTGCATCAATACATTCCGATGATGTCGGTGTCGAGGAAAACGGTAGGAGGCCTTCACGCGCCTAACGCCGCCAATCGGAAAGGTGGTTTCCAACGAAGCCGTGACAACGCGCGACGTCCGCCACGCGAACACCAGGCTCCAGACTCTCCGCTACAATATAAGCCTCTACATCATCCAGCCAACGCCGGTTACCGCGACACAGCTAATAGCAGCCAACAGATCTATAATCCATCATTCAACTTCCAGATACAACTAGAAGAGTTCTCGCATGCACTGCCGTCTTCAAAAACCAGCGAATTCAATAGGATAGAGACGCGCTTACAGTCGTCGCCGGTCACTCCGCGGATGTAGGCGTTGACATTGTGCGAAGATATCGGCTGGCATCCGCCTTCATCACAAACGCACTGAAACAGGTGCTGACTGGGCAGTTCCTAGAGCTTTCTTATGAAATTGGCAATGCCAAGATCGCTGCGAGTAAAATTCCATTCCTTGCCCGACTTGTCTTTAAAGCGAAACTTCAGGCTTCCACCCTCGACCGTAATATGGCGACTACGCAACGTCGTTAATCCGTACGATTTGTTTACCTTGGCAGAGGCGGCGTTTCTCACGCGGATGTACAGGTTGTCGAGAATCCATACGACTGTGGCCAAGGTTTTGTTCATGGTCAGACTACAGCAGCGTAAATCCATCTCAACCCGCGTTCAAAGATCTGACAGTCGACCGGTGAGGTCTAACAGCCGCTCTAATTTGGCTTTTCCACCCTCCGCATGCCGGTCGGAGTGGTAGCAATGCTGGCGACGACCGCGTGCATTCTTACCGATTGCCTGGAGATGAGAGAACGGGTTCGTTGAGATGATGCCGTCGGTATCGGCTAGCGGTATCACCAAGGCATTGAAGCGCGAGATCTTAGCAGCTTCCGTGATCCGCCGCCCATCCGGTCGGTAGTAGCGAAAACCCTCGGCGCCCACTTTTCGCGTTATTCCAGTCCAGTCCAGGGATGGAGACCAAACCAGATGCGAGCTCGGCTTCTGTGGCGATCGTGTCGACTTCGGTGATGGTCTGGTTCATTTCGCCATAAATTCCGAGGCATTACGCTGTTCCTTCGCGTCAGCCCCATCTCGGTGATTACTGTTGGCCCAAGCCGGCCTCGCTTATCTGCGAGCGGCGCACTGTCGGCGCAAAAGGTGTCAAATGGCTGGACAATATCTTTCATCGCTCGGGTGTCAGTGATCTCCTTGGTAATTTTGACAGAGAACCGAAAGGTGCCCGGTCCTGACGCCGCCCACCGCGCGAAAGTTGACGTTTTGTGCCAACGGTAAAACGTCGAGTTGATTTCGGCGGCGCCGAAGACAGACACGTACGGTGTCAGGCTACTTCCCCTGTGTGCAAACCGGTCGGCCATCCTTTTTGGAACGGACCAGGCGGTAGTGGCGATGCTTGGCAATTGCAACTCGTCCAGCTTGCGAGCACCTGAGACAAACGGAAGCGTTGATCGAAGGGTTCTATGCTCCGGCTGAGCGAGGTTCGAAACAAGCGCACGGTCCAGATCGTTCCAAGAACGATTTCAGGAGATCATGATGACTGACAACCCAAAAATAGATACGTCGTGGAATAAGCAGAAGGAACCTGATGATTGGGTCAGTGGCGATGGGCTGATGACCGGAACGCGGCGCTCCTACCTCAAAATGTTGTCAAAGCAGGCACAACAGCCTGATGTTTATGCTGAAGACCTGACAAAGACTGATGCGTCGGAGCGTAGCGATGAACTCAAGCAGTCACTCAATCTTATATAACATGTCCTGGTAGATCGTATAGCGGCATCGAGCTCATCTCGGAAGCGACCTTGAGACAAGTCCTTTATTGGAAGCGGTATTGCAATCCATTTCAGGCTCGCGAATACGGTTTTGGTTATTGCAGTTATAAACAACCCGTATTATACTGGCGGCCAAGGAGACTTTCATGGCTAGCAAACTCGCCCATCTCGCCGGCTTGTCGGATCGTGATCGCAAGGCAGTTTTGCTACTGCCTAAGCTGGCCGCGGGCGACAGACCGGAACTCCACGTTTGCCACGAATATGGCGAAGGTCGAACACTCTCAATCCCGCCTATAGCCGCTACGGCAGTTGAAGCGCTTCTGGCCTATGTGCTGCGCGGCGAGCGCGTTGATGTTTTGGCTGAAGATCAGGAATTGAGCCCGACCGAGGCGTCGGCCGTTCTAGGCATCTTACGTCCACTTGTTGTTCTCCGCATGGATAGAGGCAATCTAACGTTCCGCTACGTTGGTAAACTTCGCCGCGCCTTGCTAAAGGACGTGCTCGTGCTAAAGTTCAGGTTGCGTTTGCCAGGCCGCGATGGGCATGCTTGCTGAAAATACTGAGGATTTCGTTTAGACCTATGGCCCCTAAGCCGCCCGTCGCGGTCTATGATGCCTACGTCCTTTATTCACTCCACCTTCGTAAGCCCTTCTTCAATGTGCTTTTGACGGTCTCGTCGAGGCGCGCTGGAGTGATGATACCCATGATGAGTGGATCCGTACTCTGCTGTCAATACGCCTTTCTTGTCTATTGAGTGACTGATTGCCATGCGGGACAGGATGGACGCTGTGTTGTTGGACGCGGACGTGACAACCTACAGTTCTTTGGTGGGTGACCTAAAGTTGCTAGACGCAGATGACCGGTATGTCCTTGCGGCCGCCATCGACGGGAAAGCTTCCGGTCTTGTCACCTGAAACCTCAAAGACTTCGCAGCACGCAACCTTCGTCCCTACAGTGTGACGAGCCAGTCCCGCATCTTCGAGTGCTTTAGTGTCGGGCGGATCACGCAGCGTCTCCATTCCGAACGCTGCCAGGAAATGCAGCGTGGGCGCGCCTGGCGTTGGGCTGTGCGGCCCGTAGCCAAGGAATCCTAAGCTGCGCAAACTGCCGATGACTTCATGTTGGGGGGCACGAAGCCCTAAATGTATTGAGGTGCTGCGTGGTGACTGAGGAAGAAGTTCCGAGCAGGAGACTGGAGACAGGAGGAGGGCTTAGGAGGCCGCAGGGGTTGCGTGACCCCGCTTCTTAACACTTCATGACTGACTTCCTTGCCAAAAGGCTTTGACAGCTGGCGGGTTAAGTGTGATGTGCATAGTTTGAGAGCCATGTTCGGACTTTGAAATTCAGAAAACTGTCCGAGTAGGTAGTGCTGGCTGGAGAAAGTAGTGCCGGCCGGAGGAGGTCGCAGCCGAAGGTAGACTTAGAACAAGTTGGGCGCGCGTCACCAGCTGGAAACATCCCATCGCCATCAGCACCATCGACTCGAACTCCGACAGAGCAGCCCCCGCCTTATTGGCGCTGAAGACGCGCCGATCGTCCTGGCGAACCGCGGCCGCGTTCGATGCTTCTCGCCACCGGCCACCAACGCCAGTTCATACGGCTGGTCCTGTAACTCCTCGATGAGAAAATCAACTAACAGATAAATGCTGCAGCTTTCTCCGACCACCCGCGCCTGCGTCTCGCGGCTAACGGGTTTCATAAAAGCAAAGATCACCCCCACCCGCATCATCCATTCCCGCCAGCACAGATTTGATGGCAGGTCTCCGAGCTCGCGATCGAAGAGTACGTGCTGTAGATCTTCAGTCTAGTGGTAACCGGTCTTGGCTGTGCTCACTTCCGCCATCGTCACAACCCAGATATTCGAAAGGAGACCCGGCCGGATAGGTCCGCCACTGCGAAGGGTGGATAGCAGAATCGACGATATCGGGAATTAAGGCAAGGCTCTCGCCCGACGTCATCGCCAGCAGTTCGGCGACTTCCCTAAAGAAGGGTAAAGCGAGTTTTGTGTTATAACGCGCGACTATCCGTGTAGCCAGAAACAATTTTCCGCTTGCCCCTGATCGTCGCCGGCCGCAGTCAGCAAAACCACATCGCGGATGGCAGTCTCATCCTCGTCGCGGCCGAGCATCCTGGCGGCCACCGCCGCCGATGTGAGGGCGAGGCGATCACGCCAGCAGCCCAGGCATGGCAGGTCGGCGCAGGTCAGATCGTCGAGTGACTTTAGAGTAATACTAGTCGTAAAGGGCAAGCGAGGAGATCACGGAAGGGCTGTTGGAGGGAAGGGCGCGAGTGTATCAATATGGCAGAGTGTAAATTATTGAGAAAAAAACCGAAAACTCTATCGAGGAGGCCCCAGTGCTGTCTCCCAGTACGGCTCCCTCTCTTAATGATTCCACGCCTGAGGTGTTGGGCGATAGTCCGCTCTCCTCTCTCGTCGGCGAGGATCCGACGCCAGCTTATCTCGCCAACCTTGCCGATCGCGCCCGGGGATATGTCGAAGCCGCCAGTATCGCCAATACACGCAAAGCCTACGCACTGGACTGAAAGGACTTTCAGAGTAGTGCCGGCGGTCCAATCTGGCTTCTTTTCCCCCGCCTCCGCAAACCGTCGGGCACTATATCACCGCTTGCGCTTCCAGCACGGCCAAACGGGACGGAAAAGTGAACCCAGTCTCGACTATTGAACGCCGATTCTCCTCGTTCTCCTGGAACCATGCTCAGCCAAGCCTCTCGCTCGATCGCAAGAACCGGCATATCGCCACCGTCATGGCCGGCACCCTCAACAACCACGCGCAACCAACGGTTCAGAATGAAGCTGTCATGGCCGAAGGCATCATCGCCATGGTCGAGAAGCTCGATCGCGGCTCTCTGCTCGGCTTGCGGGATCGGGCGATGTTGCTCATCGGCTTTGCTGGAGGTCTTCGGTGCTCCGAGATCGTTGGCCGTGATCTGAAGGCCGATCAAATGGAAGACGGTCGTGGTTGGATTAAGGTCTTCGGTCAAGGCATGCTTCTCACCCTTTGTGGCAAAACTGGCCGGCTAGCGCGAAGTCGAGGAGGGACGCGGATTCTCAAATGCCACCTGCCCGGTGGCCGCAATCGAAACCTTGGTCAAGTCTGACAAGCTGGCGCGCGGCCCGCTCTTTTGCCACGTTACAGGGCAAGGGAAAGCTGTTGATTCGGAGCGGCTGAACGACAAGGAGATTGCTAGGATGGTAAAGCAACAACAGGAGATATGAATTATATTTACCCACGTCATGATCGGCAGCAATGGCTTTGAGCGGACCGGGCCGTTTATGATGCGACGTTCGCTGAATTAGGAGGCAGTCCCGGCGCAATGGATGCAAGCGGCAGGCTGATCTACGCCCAAGAGGGCGGCAGGCCGATGATTATAAAGCCGATCGACGGAAAGCCGGCGACCGCAGTGGGCGGTGGAACAATTGGTATCGCCGCCGCAATATCAGATCGCGTGCTCGTATGGCATGCCACTGGTACTGCCCATGGCGGCACAGTAGTTGAGGGCCCACCCGCGGAGCGTCCGAACGGCGCATGCGTCGCTTATCTTCGAAACCCTGACGGAAATAAACTGAGCTGCCGATGTCAGCCAACAAGATAACGCCTGCTTCAGGCTCCTGAAGCCGAGCAACACAATGTCATACAAAGGCGGGTCTCAAATGCCCAAAAGACAGCCCAAATCCATGCCTTCACGTTGATTCTTTCCTTCCACGATCCTCGAATCCAATCCTAGCTCAAATGGCCTCGGTAGGCAGCTTGATCGGGGCCTCGGGGGCTTGATTGGTAGTCGGCTACGTAGGTATGTCGTGAGAATGCTGGTGAGGGCGGAAAATAGACGATGCCACGGCGAGGGATCCAAGGGATCGTCGTAAAGTGGTGAGATAAAGGAACCCAGCTAATGTTGCAGAAAAGGGTCGAAAATGCTTGGTTTCCTTTGGCTATTAAGAGAAGAATGGTTAGAAGGAGGGCTTAAATGAAGAAAGAAGCAGGGCCGGCAAAAGGTCGGATCTACCCTGAAAGACCAATAGGGCCGAAAGGTCGGATCTTACCCTGCAGTTATGGGTGCAGACGGGCGGCGCAAAGGCTCAAAAACCACTGTTATTTTGGTCGATCGAGGAAGGGTAGGTACGCGTCGGCGTCGGTGTGGGTGAAAAAATCAATGGTTTTCGTGGAACTGAGGAAAACCTCGTGATGGGTAAAAAAGAGGGTAAAAAGAAGGCTCCGAATAGCCCCGTAGCAACCGTTGACACTCGCTAGATAGAGAGGCCTGGGCTCGTAACCTGTCAGGGATGTTCTGCGGGTAGTCAATGCGGAGTGCATTGGGTGGTTGTAGGAGGGAGAAAGTGGCTGCTAACAGTGGAGCCTGAAGAAGGCTAGGAACCTACGCTTGTCGTGCGAATACACGCCCGGAAGGTTGATGTAGAAGATTGAAAGCTCGATGAATAAGCCACGAACAGGAAGAGTCCGGGTGTACGCCTCGACGCGCGCCTTGTCCGTGAAGTGCAGGGCGAATTTTGTCCCTGTAGTGATCTGGTTGATGTTTTCTAGTGTACTGAAGACGACATGATCGACGCCGGTCTTGATGGTGGCATCTGCCGGATCCCTGCCGATATCGAACTTGTAGGTCGCTAATGCAGCGACGCCTGGCGTCATCAGGACTGCGCCCTGCGCTCTCTAAAAAGCTTTGACGAAGTTGTTCTTGTGGTTCGTCCTAAGCGGCACGGCGACGCTCTAGGACCATGACAGTTCGCGGTGCACTGCTTCGCTCCGGCCAGGTTAGCGCAGCAGCTGGCCGACGGTGACGTGAGTTTGGCCATCGTCACGCCGGATTCTGGGCAGGTTAATTGCGTACGAATTTGTTTGAGGAGAGGTACATTTTCATCGCCCGTCCCGGCCATTCACGGATTGAGAAAGGGGCGACCGCAGCGGGTTTCGGCTGGCTTAAAAACATCAATTCTCGCTATTAGGCGGAGGACTCCCGACGCCTATCGACGCTATGCTGGGAGCATTTAGGTACTCCCGTTCCGTTGCATCTTCTGCGAGCTTGGTGCATGTGTGTGAGCTTGGTACATTTGCGACCTTGCGTACTGCCTCCTGCTTAGTTCTTCTAAGCATTGTTACGAGTAGCGATCTTGCCGCGCTGGTACCGCAACGTCTTATGCGGGACTGCTTGGCCGAGGTGGCGTAGATAGACGTCCCACAGCTTTCGGAGCGAATTCAGGTGGAGCTTATCTAGCACGAGCGCGCCCACTGGCATCAGGGCCAGCAATAGATTCGCAAGCAGATCCACGAGCTCGCAAGGCAAAAGCCAGTCGACGTCATGGAATGGCTAAGCCTGTTTCTCGTAGTGGCATCTAGCATAGTAACTATGCTGATGAATAGTCCACGCTTTGTGACGTTTAAACCCACCGCGATCTATGCGATCGTTGGTGCGGTGATGCTAAGACCGGGCTAGATAAACCACTACCTACCCGCAATCGGCCGGGCCGTGGCAACCGACGTCGCCACTTGTTTTGGTTTTGTGTAGGCCTGTCTGATATTCATTTCGGCCGTCCTAAATGCCCTAACTACCTCGCCGTCTATAAAAATAGAGCAATCTTGACGGTAATGATAACGATATTTAGAATAGTTAGTAAAGTCGTTCTGGCTATTGCAGGATTCCTAGTCATTCGACCTCGCCCCCACTGACTCCCTAGGGTAATACCTCGTCAACGCCCTTAACGGTATTACGTGCGATAAGGTGTTGAAAGTGCAAATGGGGATGTGGTGTTTTGGTATACCCCAATGGGCGTCGGCCTCATCGTGAAGAGTCTTGAGCTGCCCCTGACCGAAACGAGCCTCTCGTTAGTAACGTTCGCGCTCTATAGAAGATGCCGCCCCCGAGAGCCCCCTCGTCATCTTCGACGAGCCCGACCGCCCTCAGCCCCGTCTTGACTGCGAGCTCAAAGAAATTGTCACAAAATGGCCTTCTCTCCGAGTCTTGGGATGTAAGGGCGTGGGGGCGGAGGCAGCATTTATAGCCGCAGCGGCCGGAGCGAAGCCACATACGTAAGCAACGCAAAGATATATTACTTACATGCTGCGAGAATGGATGCACGGCGTTAAAGCAAGCTTCTGACGAACCTTGAGCGGCAAAAATCAAACATGCAACACTAGGCATTCGCCGGTCGTCGGCTCGTTCTCGAGAATGGCTTGAATGAGTTGTCCGTCAACACGTAGACACCCTTCAAGGTTGTCAAAATCCAGGTCAGCAATTTCTCTCGCATTATTTCCCCCGAATCGAGCGCGGAATCGTCACTCGTGGCTAACATTCTCCCTATCGTCGAATAGAACATCCCACGCAAGAGCTGCGGCCGCCTGGAAGCAGAATCACGGCTTCCGCTTGGTTTTGCGGGTTCAAATTCTTAAGAAACCCGAAGGTAATCCACCAGAATGAAACCAAAGCTCTTCATTTCCTCTCTCCCACACCAAAAAAGCTCATTCTCTTTTCTGATTTGTGGATCTAGATAATGGGGATGGAGAGACGAGTCGGGGGAGCGAGACCGAAGCGCCGTCTCCAGATGACGCCGGAAAGCCCGCCGGTCGAACCTTATCGCCCGAGCTGTCGTACCACGGAGGCAGCAGATCGAGAGTTGCATACATCTCCGATGCACATCCAGCTGCCATTTGCATATCTTTACCTTGCTGATGTGTCCAGGATCCTGCCAGAGAGGTCGGATGTTTCCTCTCAATCAAAGGACTCGGACGGGCACTGGTCGCTTGGACTGACCCGACTCTACTAATCTCTCTTTAGTTTTATACACTTCGGTGCAATCGCAGACGCAGCTTGGTTCAGCGACTCGGATAGACCCGTCAAGAAAGGGGCCACACAAGCGTGCTTACAGAAAACAGGGGGTAAAACCTTAGAAGTAGGCGAGGCGAGGCAGCGGCAAGCGCAAGCGCAATAGAATAAAACGAACGACGCGGGCGATAAAGGTTAAGGGACCCAACCCGCTGCCCTTTGTGTCCTTGCCACTCTTGCCGCCACTAATAGCCAAGCGGATGGTGCCGGTCTGCGCCGCGCGCTCGTCAACCTCACCTCTTTTTACTAGAGGTCTAATCGATCCGACTCAATGGTACCTCCCATCCCGTCGCCGCGGCTCCAGCAACACTCCCCCGGCTTACAGCGACATCCCACCTCTTTCTAGTCCACTGATATCCACTGTCGTGCAGTCACATACAATCCTCGGCTCGAAACACAAAGGGGCATGACCCAGCTGGCTTTGGATGTCACTTTTCGTTCTATTAGTCTTTGCGTTTAAGAGTCAAAATAGCTAGGATATCTTATTTACTTAGTTTCTAAACCTTTAACCTAGTTAGTAAAAGTCTACACAGTAGTACTTAGTACACCTCTTAGTATACACCTCTTGGTACACCACTTAGTACACACCACTTAGTACACTAATTGGTACACCACTTGGTACACCACTTAGTACACCACTTAGTACACCACTTGGTACACCTCTTGGTACACCTCTTAGTATATACCTCTTGGTACACTACTTAGTACACACCACTTAGTACACTAATTGGTACACCACTTGGTACACCACTTAGTACACCACTTAGTACACCACTTGGTACACCACTTGGTACACTACTTGGTACACCACTTAGTACACCTCTTGGTACACCACTTAGTACACACCACTTAGTACACTAATTGGTACACCACTTGGTACACCACTTTAATTTCCTAGGTGCGTAGCGTAACATCTAGACGGCCTAGAAAGGTCGAATGGTCTTTGGTAGCTGTCTAGTCCTCTACTTCCGTTTGTAAGGTGGGCGACTAAACGACCGCAAACAGGTCTTTATGCGTTGGCGGGTCTTGGAGAGAATGAAATCCATCTCCGCATTATGCCGTAGACGCTCGGTGACGTTGTCGAAAGAGCCCTAGGGTATTAGTGCTGTCGTCATTAGGTGGACCAGACGCTGGGCATTGACGAGGAAAGTGCGTTGCCCAATCCCGGGAAAATTGTGTTTCACCCCGAGGCCAATAACGGCAGCGGCTTCCGGATTTACGCCTGCGACCCGACCGCGAAGTTTGTAAATGTCCCACTGGCCGTTGCCCAGACCAAACTGGCTCTGTCCAAGAAGATTGTCGTGCTCAACCTGGAAGGTCTTAATAAACGCGTTATTAGTGGTGATGACGCACGTCCGCTGGTCGAGAACAACGGTCGGCTGGGTCATCTTGTCGACCACGCCTTGGGCTTGAAGTGCCCGCTTCTCAGCAGGCGGTAAAGATCTTCCGGCGTCATTGGTCGTCTTCTTCTCCCATAAAAGGTGTCTCGAGTTCGGCATTTCAGATTTATACGTAATAGCGACCTTATTGGTTTAGAGGCACCCATACCAAATGCCGCCTAGGACGTTATGAAGAACGGCGGACAAGGTTTGGCGTTCCGCTGATATTCCAGCTAGGAGGGCAGCGCAAAGGCATCAGGCGGAACCCTGAGCCTGGTTACAAGCACATTAGGCCGCTAATCCCGCGATACCTGTGCATTTAACATTTGGCTCGAGTGTTATCCCGAGCCCCGTCTTATTACCTCGCGACACTGTGGCAGGTCTCGCATTTGATTCCGCCCATGTGATCTCGAAGCTGTTGGGTCTAGACACCAAGGTGACATTTAACCGCTCTTCCGGCGCGGAAAGGACGCTGTACTTTACCGCATTACTTGTACATTTATGAAAGAGTAATGCGAGGCGACCTTGTTGGCGCTTATTGGTGCGCCCTTCCCGTATAGCTGCTAACGCCCCTCCTCCTTGTCTTTGAATGGAGACAGCAGGCTGTTGAGAAGAGTGAAGAGTGCCGTTGATTGTTCAACAACGGCTTCACCGCCAGTGAAGCTCGGCAGGTCATCTCGTGGGCCCGCGACAGAGCGACAAGACGATCCTTTATACCAATCGCGAGTTCGGCCGGTGTCAAGAGGTTCTTCACGCGGGGGTGCATCTCCCGCAGCAGCAGGTCGTGATGCTGTGTCGCCTGTTTTCGATCCGAGATGTCACACGCAATCTTGGATGCACCGATGATCTTGCCGTCACCGTTGCGGATCGGCGAGATTGTCAGGGAGTTGTTAATCTCGACGGTGGATCGTATCGAAACGTTCAAAACGTTTACCAGATCTGATTTGCACCAGGATTGCTGGCTCTTCGTCGAGCCGATCTTCTAGGATCAGTATGGTGATCGTTTGCCCCACGGCTTCGTCCGCGGTGTACCCCAAAACGCACCCCGCACTCTTATTCCAGGTGGCGATGATACCCTTAAAGGAATTGCTGATAATGGCGTCTTCGAGGAAGGCAGCTCCGAGACGGATTTTGCACCCTTTGTGGGTCAGGAAATAAAGCTGTTTTCTGGCGCTTGAAAGTCTGACCTTGTCCCTGAAGATGTAGTAGCGAAGCCCAAAGGGGAACCCGATAGCGCTGATGAGAGTCGAACTTATCCCCACTATAGGGTATCACTAGAAGGGTAATGCCTACTAATAATGTCCTGGTCTTGCCAGCAGCGCGTGTATGACATAAGCAGCACGACAAGGGTTATTCTTTCGCACAGCACAGGACGGCCAGCCTTTCAAACCTTCCAACATCAATACAACCTACGCTGGCCGACCTACTGCGAGGCATTTATCTAGCAGAGGGTCGACAGGTGTTCGGTGGCACGCGGTGATGAAATCCGCACGTGTCCACGTTCGTTTCAACCGCTACGGCCACACTTTGCGAGGAAAGCTTAACGTCGAACGCCGCTCCGAAGACGGTCGTCACCACATCATTAGCCGTGACCACGAACGGTCGGCAAGGATCGGGCGCGACTCCGAAATAGGCCCCTCTCGTCACTAGTCTGGTGCGCCTATCCTGTCCAGCAAAGTCGACTGCTAGGACGCTCTCCGCGCCATGGAGACCGTGCTTCCATCCCCACGGCGGATTTACTGGCTTTCCGCGACCACGGTACTGTAATCCGCTTCCGGCCAGAGAGTTGGGGAGGGCAGGACCAGGGCCACAAGACAGACCGTCGCGATCGCGCAAGCACCTGCCTTGAAGAGCGTGCGCCTGCTCATGTGTCTACGCCACGCGGATGTCGGCTGCGCGGCTTCGCCATTACCGTAAGTCGGCCACCGGAGCTACCGCCACAGTATTATGCTAACGGCTTACAGACGCTCGCCTCTGTCGTGAGCATGAGTGTTATCGCCGACAAAATTATTCCCATGCTGGACAAGCTCGTTGACGACGAGATCCCCAACATCCGCTTCAACGTCGCCAAGATAGGGTGTCCTCATTGACGTCCTGCGTCGTATGCCTGAGGAGGGCACCATTTACTCGCTGGAGAGGGAGGGTACCAGCTTCAGGCCGTCCCCCAGAGGTATGGGTTCGCTGCGCGGCATGCGGCACTTGTTGCAGCACGTTCCAGAGCTTTTGTGCCTTCTGCCACGTGCTCACATTGTCCGCATGCCGGGATAGCCAGACATCAAACTGGTCGCAAAGCTTCGCGTTATCCGGCTCCTTACGCAATGCGATTAGCCAGTCAAGTGCTTTGCTTTCGGGCGAGCTTTTACCTCTCCGCGCGATCGTCTCTTCTCCTCCTACCGTCCGGCGAATATCCATCTTAACATAAGAACGATTTGCTACTCTGGTGTTTCAGAATTTCTGTTTTGGCGAGCCGGCCTGGAGGCTTTTGCGGCAATTCTCGAGCCCGTTATGGACCAATGAATGGGTGAGTGCGACCGAGATGGCGAGATAGGCCGCGATACCCTCGAGCTTGGCTCCATCTAGACGATGCATCCTCAGCGCCATTTTGGTGTGCGCAGGCAGTTCATCGAACGCATCCAGACGCCATAGACATCCTAGTTAGAGACTACTAGGCAGTGTCTCAAACTTTTCACGGAAGCAATTGCCTATCACCACACGTGGATAAAACGCGCGGCCTGATATTCTGTTTCGCTCTATTTCGAATGATGCCAGGTATTCTTTTCTCTGCAATAAAAGTCATGCAGCAAGGCTTACGGGGAGGGTAGGAATTTCAACACCTAGAATATTTAACAGCGCCGTGGGATCGTTGATACCACGCTGATGAGGCGTTGAACCGTCCGTTGCAGGAGGAGGCGTTTGGTTATCAGGACGTTATAGCGGCAACGGTGGAAGGCGAGGCTTTATAAGGCGGTGGCTTATCCCGCGGCTGTATAATTTCCGAAGCTTGAACCCGAATATCAATGTGCGCCTCAGTGCGTTGATAGCCCCGATAGACTTCTCTTGCCGGCGTCGATATCCATATCAGGGTTGAGACAGCAGTGATGTTCAACAAAGGTCATACTATTAAGCTGTTCCAGAAGCAAACCGGCCTTATTTAGTTCCCGGACCTTGGAATTGATCTGACTGCTGAGACTGTCAACGTACCGATCCTTCATACTCTCACGCTACGTGATGCTTGGGAGACTAGTCTGTGCGAAGCGGGGTGGGTGTCACTTCAGATCGCGCGATCGAATACAAGCATTGCTATTTAAGGCTTCAAGCAGTCCGTTCCGGAATGGGCATCTGCGTCGCATCTCATTTCTATGTGATGGAGTGCATTGAGAACGGCAGGCTGATAGCGCCGCTTGGCTTCATCGACAGTGGCCATTCGTACATCGCTGTCTTCCGGCAAAGGACTGATGCCAAGACGCGTCTCTTTCTCAACTAGGCTAGCAAGAAGGGCGTCGAATCCAGAATAACTGACAGTGTGTAGCAGACAGAAGTGTGGCCGCTAGTCACCCTACTGAATCCTCACTCTTGTGACCCGCTTGTTGGACAGAGATCTCACGTGGCGCCTAGTCTACCCCGTAGCAAATTGCCACTGACGTGGCAACCTTTAAACGGCGCCGCTTCCTCACAGATTGAGCTCGTAGACGTCGGCATTGTCCTGCCGTTCCCTTATGCCCTTATTCGAGGCGTGTCGCAATTTAACGTCTCCCGTCCACGCCCGGAACTCGATCTCGGCTATCGGCTCAACCCAGACTATATCTGACTTTTCGGCTCACAGTACAGGCGGCTGTTTTTGCTTCCAGCGCACATTGTCGAGCGTCTTGCGTATCCTAATCATCTGGGTCTCTTTGAAACCTGTCCCGACGTTTCCGACATGAAAGAGTTCGTCACGACCGCTTTCAACGCATTCAACCTTCACCCAGTCTCCAGTCCGACCAGAGCGATAGGGTTAATCGAGACGTTTGCCGACGACGCCCTCCAGACCAAGATCACGGAAATGCTCCAACAAGACGCTGGGGTCAGCATCAACGGTTTCTGAAACTCGGATTCCACCGTAGTATCACGTCAGCATACCCTCAAGAAGATACCGACAAGACTGATACTCCATATCCCGAAGGTCATGGCCATCAAGAGTAGATCAAACGCGTAGAAGATCAGAGGTCCAATTACCAGCGGACCTGCCGGAAGCGCCCAAAGACTTCATCAGGAGCCCAAAATTTAGTCGCCCTTGATCATCGAGCACGACAGCCTCGCCATCGACGATCATCGCCGCTGGCCCGAGCGCCTGGGCAGTCTTTGCAATATCGGGAAATCGATGCGTCCAGTCATGGCCGCTGCGGGTCATAATGCGTACCGCTGTCGGCTTGATTCAGACCGCCAGCCTGTAGCCGTCCCATTTCAGCTCACGGCTCCACTGGTGCGTCGTCAGTTAGGCAAGCGCTGGCTCGACGCGATCAGGAATAGGATCGAACAGAAGCTGTGGCTGCAAGGGATTGCGTTTCCGACGTGGCTTTGAGCAGTTCGGGGCTTCGGTATCACGAAGGAGCGGCTTTAATCTGGGTGTCTTCTATGTCGTTGTGCTGACGCAGTTGTTTAAAAAGTTCTTTTATCCCTTACATCTTTGATCTACTTTTAGGATTAGCGTTTTCTAATGTAGTCGTCGTAGTCCGTCACTGTTGTCGTCGGCGTCCGTCACCGTTGTCCATCATGGTCGTACTTCATCATTGCAGTAGAGTGGGAGGGGGCCGATAATTAGAGAGTGAAGCCATATAGAGGATGTTAGATAATGGAAGAGGGAATGTCGTGTGCAACCAAAATCAACCTCAGACGGGAAACCGTCAGCGACTTGGGGTCGAAACCAGGCTGGAGATATTCGTATTCGTCCATGTTAGAAGTTGTTGTTTGGTGGTGCGATGGCAAACTAGGGAGAACGCGCGAGCAAAAGGAAGAAGAAAAATCAGATGTGCCCGTGATAAATAAGATTCCCCTTGGAGATTTGCGCTTTCTCGGTTTCCAGACGATCAGTAAGCTGGCCAAAACCCCTCGCGCCCCATTAACATTGTGTTTTGGTCCTGAAGTCGGACGCCGCCTCGACCAGATGCTCTGTTGTATTACCGAGCCAATTGAGCCGATCCGGACGCCAGAGCTGGTAGACGTATCTAAAGTATTTACTGTTCCGCGACCGGACAGAAGAGATTGAACCAGGGCTGGGAATCGAAAAGTTGATTCTAGTCGCTGTCATGACCAAACCGCTAGAGGAAGTGCAGAAGCTCACCGCACTTGTTTCGGATGACATCACCAACGTGACACCACTGATCAACAACTACAGTAACTGTTGAGGAGCGTGGTCACGTGCGCATATGACCCCTAGTCCTCCTAGGCCATTTCCTATCTTCAGGCTCCTGCCAGCAACTTCTTCCTGAGACATAGCCACATTCAGCACCTTTCATACATTCAGGGCTTTGTGCCCCAGCAGGTTATGAGCACCATGGCCCCTTCGGGGGCTCGTTTTACCTCTGTTTGAAGCTATTCAGAGTCTTCTTTTTACCTCTTTTACATCGATCGCGATACCTTCCTCGATTCTACGAAAAACATCGATCCTTTCACCTATAAAGACGCGTACCTACCCTTCCGCAATCGACCAAAATAACAGCAGTTTTCGAGCCCACGCGCCGCTCGTCTAAAACCCATAACAGCAGGGTAAATCCAACCTTCCGCCGGCCCTGTATGCTCTCATTAACAGCACGGTAAACCCAACCTTTCGACCCTGCTGCCTTCTTCCTTTTCAGGGTAACTCCGACCTTCCGCCGGCCCTACGTCTTGCTCTTTTTCATCTATCGCAAGAAACCCTCCGCGGCCCTCGACGGATCGATATTCGACCGCAAGCAGTCCCGAGATCGAGGCAGAATTCTTTGCAGCAATTCATTCTTCCTTCCTCATCTTTCAAAAGAGCCCCATCTCGGCCCTTGGCGCAGCGATGTTCGACCCCAAGAAGTATCGCAGCGGCAGTATTCTTTTGACGAGATCCCCTCTTTCAAGACCTCCTTCCGAGACATTCTTTCATCGACATCCAGGGTAAATTCAAGCATTTTCGACCCTGTTCTACGAAATTAACTGGGATTCTTCCCCTCATCACCTTTCTGCGGTCCCCCAGGCCCATCGCCGTGGCATCCTCTATCTTGACCCTCACTAGCATTCTTGCGATATACCTACCTACCCGACTACCTTCCACGCCACCGAGGCTCAAGCCAAGCAAATTAAGCAAGCCACCGAGGCCACCAGCAAGCTGCCTACCAAAGGCCATTCAAGCTAGGATTGGATTAGAGGATCGTGGAGGAAAAGGATCAACGTGGAGGCATGCATTCGGGTTGCTTTTCAGCTTCCTGCGCGGCGCATCCTTCAATGACGCGAAAACGCGTGGCGACAGGAGAGCCAGGGCGACACAGAATTTTCGAACCGCCTGTCGAAAACCCCGCGAATCAGGACCGCGATTCTCCCAGCCGGTGATCGCCCCATCCTCATTGGCATGCGCTGCCCACATGCTGCCACAAGGTCCCTCCCGAAGGACGTCCCTTTCTATGGCCTCCCAGATGATCGTTGCCGGTAGGCAGCACTCAGTGCGCAGATCGCGCCAGGTCATGGATCCCTGCCACGGCCTACGTCGAGTTGCCCAGCTTTCCGGGACGGAACCGCTGTGTGTATGCTTCCCGGCCGGGAAAGACAAGACAGGATCCCTAGCGGTGACGTCGACAAGATCGGCTACCTAGTGCAGCGCCGCGACCTAGGTGACGCCGTCCAGGTGCTCCGCGAGGCCAAAGACATCGATCGCCTTTCGCGTTGGACAGTGAATCGAACCATCCCCGCCCCTCATGGATGACGATGACGATTTCCGCACCGCGCCGGTATTGTTGTTCCTTGCGGGTGCTTCCCTTGGCGTCGATGGCAAGGCCAGCCTGTTCCAGCACAGTAGCGCACGGGACACGGTCCCGAAGTTCTTCTAGTTTCTGTTTTTCCATTATCTTTCCCGGCGCTCCTGGAGCCGCCCTTCTCTTTAGATTCATATCTCCCGCATTTTGAGGGACCGTTTCCGGCGGCCGCAAAGAGCAGAGGGGCAGCGGCGCGGCTGGCAATCTACAGTTTTGCCCTCGCTCCAGGTGACATGCCGGCTGCGGCGCAGCTTACCTTGCCGCCTGCCGCTCGCAAGCGGCACAACGGAGATGAGGGGTCTTGATGAGACCCGTCCGGAACATATTCTTGCACGATCTCCAGATCGTCTTCGTCATCGATTTCGCCGCTCGGCAGAACGCCTCACTCGTCGCCGGACCTGAACAGCGTCACTGGAACCATCAGGGTGCGGGAAAGCTGGAAGGCGCGGTTCTGCGCAGGCGAATGATCAGTATTCATCTAAGCCTCTATCTTGGAGCGGGCCATTCCCGCTCGATGGCTCCCGTCAGTGTCCCAAACCGTTCGCGATCACCGCAAAGGATTAAACTGGAGCGGCCGCAGCTTGCTAGTGGACCCCGTCAGCGACTTGCTTGATGGAGATCCGGGGCTGGACCAGGAAGCCATCCATCAAGAGCGGGATTGGGGCGTTCAACAGATCCGCCTTCGCACGACAATGATCATGCTGATTTAGATCTATAGCCACCGATACTTTGCCCATTGTTCCCTCGTTCCGACGTCGGGCTGGTGACGATGGTCCCTTGCATAACTGCTGGACGGCTCGCATCCGGCTTGAAGCTGAATTCCGGACGTTCTCCGGCACCATCGCTTCACGCATAGGTGCATTGCACAATTTTCGCTTGAGCTCAACACATATTCTAGGCACAAGGACCATAGCTGATGCGCACGATGGCCGTCTCCCAGTGCCATCGCATTAGTTGTTCCCCTCTAGAGGTTTTACCTTTACACTCTAAGGGCCTCGGTTTTCCGGTGGCCCTATTGTTTAACGCCTTAAGCTGACGGCCGGCTTGACGCTATTGTTGGTCCGTTGCTCGAGTAGGCGTTAGGCCGCCCCTTGAAAAGCAGGCCCGCAGCAGATACATGTTGGTTATCGTCGACGACTGTTTTACTCGGCTTGCCGAATTAGACCGGTCCGTATACGGTCCGGTCTGCCTTTTTGTTTTAGGGGGATTGGTGGTATCTACTCTGTCTCGACGAATCCGACCACTCACATGATCCAGGCTCGGACTTCTTTGTCCTGGTCGGGTTCAGCTTATTCCAGCGCCAAACGCATTAGCTAGAGGCCTAGATACCTGTAGCCGCACACAGTAGCTCAACCAACCCTCAAGAAATCGAATTTCATGGAAATCTGATGTGCTCGGGCAACGGCACCTACAGAGGTGTGCCTCCGAATGAAAGAGTTCAAGCCGTCCTCGATATCTTATCGCTACTGGCCAATAAGCAGTTGCAGTTAAAGGTCTACGCCTGCGTCATTAAAAGAAGCTCTTTTCGCCTAATGATATTCTGACTCGAAGTTTTGAGGACGTGCCCTCGTGTTTCTATAGATACCTTAAGACACTCTAGAGGAAATAAACCCGCAACGTGACCCGCAACGTGGCTTGGTCATCTTTAACAAAAGTAATTACGAGGAGAATATCTAGACCGTGCCTTATGTGCTCAATCACGTTGAGCACCTAACGGGCAACTTTGGAACTTTGCTAAAGCACCGCTCCTCCTGGATTCCAAGGCGTTGCGCCTGATACGGATGGCGGACTTGATTGCCTACTAGATTGATTGCCTATTAGACTTTTCGTCACTTTCAATCAGGCGACCGCGTGGTTACAACCTCACAAAGCCGTACCTTGCACGGTATGGCGTCGGGCCAGTTTCAGGTTTGCGCTGCCATGTCACGCTATAGACAGAAGCGCCCCTTGGATCACTTCCAGTTCAAGTTCATCCGTTCCTAAAAGCATCCGCGAAACCTGTTTTCACGGATGCATCCAAGGTCTTCATACTTAATGACTAAAGCGGCTTTAGCGGTGTAGGCGCCGCTTCTAATACGATCGGCTTGAGCATTTCAGTGAGAGTTCCTGCTCTTGACATTCAGCATATCGATATGACGCTCGGGCAAGAACATATCTCGTGGGATTACGACCGGCTTTGGTCTGTCTCGCGAATTCGGCCCACCGCCTCTATGGGCAAACTCATCCCCTCGGCCTGTCGAAAATATGATGTTAGTACCCCGATGAGCCACTCCCACAGATTCCTTGACAGATTGAACAACTGCTGTGCCACGAGATGCACAACCTCCCCTTCCCGTTCTATCCACCCATTGATCGCCATCGTTAAGGAGCCCAGCACCACGCGCCTGCGCGTCTCGAACAGGGTCGGCCACACGACAATATTAGCCGACCCCGTCTTGTCCTCGATGGTGATAAACATGACACCCTTGGCCGATCCCGGCTTCTGCTGAACTAACATAAGGCCGGCGTGTAAACCCGTCGGTCGTCCCGTGCATTTGTCGCGTCTATGCAGGTGATGATATTGCGCGCCGACAGGTTCTTGCGCAGGAAGGTGACAGGATGCTTTCTCAGGGTCAGCCCGGTATAGCTGCAGTTCTCTATGACGTTATAGCTATTGGTTGCTTACTGAAGCGCGACATCCGGCTCCTGCTGCTTGGAAATCGCCATTGCCATCGCCTCGCGTTCGGCCGCAGCGACAAATAAGGGCAAGGGCTCTTCGCGCAGCGCCTTGATCGCCCAGGTCGCATCGCGCCGTTTGAGCTTCAGCGATGGCAGAAACGCGTGGGCCTCCGCCAGCTGGACAGACGCTTCCCCGTTACGCTGACCGGTGCCGTATGTCATCGATAGAGGCGAACGGGCTGTTCATGCGCGCTGCGACGATCCTTGCGGCGTCCGCGATCGCCAGTCTCTTCACCTGCCGAAACCCGAGCCGGACGGCATGACGCTCGCTGCTTCCGATCTTTTCTAATGTGTAGTCCTAGCGCGAACGGCTGACGCAGATCGGCCGCACCTCGACGCTATGCTTAATCGCATCACCGAAAATCTAGGATAAAGCATAGAATCCAACTGGCCGTTTTAAAGGGCTGCGCAGAACACATCGGGGTGATAGCACTTGATGTAGCTGGAAGCATAGGCGATCAGCGCAAAGGAGGCAACATGGCTTTCCGGAAAGCCGTAGGGATCAAAGCCTTCTAGCTGGGAAAAAGTCTTTCTTTTTAGTAAACTCTGGAAAATATCCGTTTTTCACTATGATAAAAACAGGTTTGTCCTTGAAACGTGACACGCCGCGAGTGGACTTGACGGTGGCTACGGACTTGCGCAGCTACTCGGCTTTACCGCCGGTGAAACCGACACAGACCATAGCAACGCGCATGGCGCTCTCTTGGAACAGCGGCACGCCCAAGGTTTTACCAAGTACGGCCTCCAACTCTGGGGTGGGATACTGCACCGGCTCCTTGCCCTCTCGGCGGCGAAGATAGGAATGCACCATATCGCCCTGGATCGGACGGGACACACAATCGCCCCCCGAACGACGAGGTGCGGGGTTTGAGGGGCGGCAGCATGGCCATCTGCGCACGGCTCTCGACCTAAGAGGTGCCGAGCGTGTCCGCCTTGCGAATCATCGCAAAGGTAGCGGTATCTTCCTGCTCGATCTTGGAGAGATAGAGATCTTCGCCCTCATGTTTTCGGATTTAATGAAAGACCTTTGACATACAGGTGAGCATGCCGAGCACCAATACGTCGACCTCTATGAGTTTCAGACCATTACCGTCACCCTTTTCCTTTCGATGATCTGCCGATCCGTCATCGTTGCTGGCTTAATAGGTACGAGATCGTCCAACCGAGCATGGGTGAGAACAAAACCGCCCGGATTCTGACCGAGACCACGCGGAGCTCCCATCAGCTGCTGCGCCAGTTTGAGGGTGAGTGCCAGACGGCGGTCATCATCCGAGTTGAGATTAAGTTCCGGGATGTTCCTAGTGGGTACTTCTTCCGACCAGGACCACATGCCCGACGACAGCGCCTTGATCACGTCCTCCGGCAGGCCGAGCGCCTTGCCAACATGGCGGATCGCACCTTTGGCCCGGTAGCGCGTGACGGTTGCGCAGAGTGCTGCCCAACTTCTTTGCATAGGTCTTGTAGATCCACTGAATGACCTCCTCGCGCCGTTCATGCTCCAAGACGATACCGGTACCCGGTGGCTCGTCCCGCTCCTGGCTAATAAAACGTTTGAAGAGCAGGTCATTGGTGGATGGATCGATCGAGGTGATGCCGAGGATATAGCGGACGACGCTGTTGGCGGCCGATCCCTCGCCCTGACAGAGAATGCCTTGCCCTCTGGTAAAGCGCACGATCGAAAACACCGTTAGGAAGTGTGGGGCGTATTTCATAGTACGAATGAGAACGCGTTCGTGCTGTATGGCTTTGAGGACGCCTGGCGGCAGGTCTTCCGGATAGCAATCCGGCACGCATTCCCAAACATAATGTTCAAGAGATCCTTGACCATCCTTGCCCAGCATCATCGCTTCCTCTAGATACTGGTAGATGACTTTTTCCAGCGAGACTGTGCAGGTGCTTCGGAATAGCGAGGAAAAAACCGCTCTATTTCTTCCGGCGGTTTTAGATGGCGGTCCGCGTGTCGCTCTCGCCCGGATCCAACGCCCTCGATCGTCTTGTTATGCCTGATACAGGTATTGATATTCTGCAACAGCCGACGGCCTGGCCCATGAAAGAGTACATTATTCGTAACGACAGTCTTCACCTTGAAGCATGCAGCCAGATTGTGAATCTCATACAGGCGCATCTAGTCGTTCTATCGCCGACGAAGGCAGAGCGACACGTAAGTACGATGGCCAAACAGCTGCGCTATCTTGCGGAGCTGCGCGGCACAGGTGGCAACCGGCAGATCCGGCACGAGAATGCCGATCACGTTCCGAGTAAAAGACAACGTCATCCCAATGCAGCATGCAATTGTCCTTGCCGCCACGTGCCTTTCCCAGCGTGATGAGCCGGGTCAGACGCGAATAGGCGGCACGATCTGTCGGACACACCAGCACCAACATACCGTCAGCCAGATCGAGGCGATAGCCAACAACCAGACACACACCGGTGGCCATGGACGCTTTTAGTGCCCGGACAATGCCATCGAGAGAATTGCGGTCGGCAACGCCAGGTGCCTCGATCCCTAAGACTTTGGCAGTCTCGAACAGCTCCTGTGCAGAGCTCACGAGCGTTGCGGCACTCGAGGGGCCTCGCGTGGGTAGCCTATATTTTAGCACGAGCGCTGGGTGGTCGTCGGCAGAAGCGGCAGTCCGTAAGCTGGCTGCAGGTCCCGGTGTTGTTCTGGTCGCGACCACCGATGCCAATAGCTAGGGCGAAACCTTCGCCGGTCGCGGCGGCGGGCCGCCTCCGTACCATTGCCAATGAGATGGGCTGTGACTGGTTGCGCATGAAGCCTCCATTAGAGGATTAGAACGAAGCGTTAAAGACGAGGGAGGAAGAAAAGAGGGAGAGAAGAATGGAAACAACCAGAGGCCTACTGCATGCCCGCCGGTCGCGTCAAGGGTGAAGCTTCGCCCGCTCGCGAGCGGCCCTTAACCCGCCCGGACAGACAGGCAGCATAAGGGGAGGGGTCATTAAGGATTGAAGAGGATGGTGAGCCGGTAGGAAGCATCATACTTCGGTCCGGACAGGGCGATAGGGGCCATCAATAAGTAACCCTCCTGAGTCCATAAAATCTACTAGGGCATTGCCGACCGCCATTAGATGTTCCGGGTGTTTAATCGGTATGTATAACGTTCTTGCCGTTTTGACGGTAACGCGAGCACGCTTCATGCTGGCGGATGGAATGAAATCACCGAGTGTGAGCATGATTATATATGATAATATGTTCGAGATCCTGCCGCTATTGTGGATCCGGGGCTCGATGTTCGGAATGTGCAAGTTCCTGACGCAATAAATCCGTCACATCTGTTTTCTTCGCGCTGCGGATCGACGGGATCATCTTAGACTTCGATGGATATTTTGACCTCTCTAATGGTCGGTCGGTGGAAGACATGCGGCTGGCGATCATAGAGCGGGAAACGCGCCCGTTGTCATCGGTAACGCAAGATGAACGTCTTGGGCACATGTGGAGTGCCACGGCGGACGCCTATCGGGGCTACTTGGATAAAACCACCCCGTAGTATCTGCCCGGCTAGCGCGTCACTGCTCTCTATACTGACGCTGGATCCGCCAGGCTGAAGCTGCTTGACGACCCGACGAACGACGAAATCGCCATCCGAGATCGCCACAAGTTGTCCGTCTAACTGCGCCATCTCCACGATAGTGCAGTCGCAGAGTAAGGAGGCAATTTACATGCTTTGATCTCCGACTGAATCCGTGCGGGCGGTGATCGCCCGCGGTTGCGCCGACGCCGAGGCCAACGGCGGCTACCTCAATCCCCATTACAGCCTTTATCCCAGCAGCAACGAGCAACCGGGTGTATGGCTGATGGATGACCACGGCGTGTATTTGTGCCTAAACGGCAAACTGCCGCATGGCTAAAGGCCGTTCGTTGCTTATGCGCTCGAATGCGACCCTCGCACGAACGAAGACTGGGTTGAGGTGAAGCGCAAGACCTTCGGGGGCGACGACGGTCTCGAATTCATCAACGCTGTGAAGCTGGAGGCAATGATCGCCGCCACCTCTACTGCCAGACATCTCGACATCACCGTTGACGCGGACTCGACGGAAACCTTTATTATTGAGTGATTGTAGTATCCGTACCTCAGCGAGATTCCAGTCTCAATCAGCGTGCCTTTTTCGCCAATTGTTCTGGCGGAAAGACGACGCGCGCTTTCTTAAGGGGATCGTTTTATCATGAGCAACGATCCCCTCTCGGTCGACATATTTGGCAACACCGCACTTTCGTCCGGGCTTGGCCTCGGCATCACGGCCTTTGGCAACTTTGCGCCCGAGGTATCTATCGAACCTACCAATAACCACGATTGAGATCCGGCGCCGCCGACGCCAAAACCAGCGCCGGCGAAAGTAGCAAAAGCGTCTACTTCCAATTTGCCGTCGTTCAACAGGGCGACTGTACTACTTTCTATCTTAAGACGATGAGGATCGCGGTCTCGCCGCGACCTGGAAGGAGCGCGCCCGTCTGAATGTCGCTGCTATCCTGAAGGCCCGAGAGATCGAGCGCAAGATGTGCCCGTCACACGCGACCACTAGAAGCGCCTGATGCGTGTTACCGATTGTGGTGCGTTAGAGCTGGTAAACAGTATGTTCCGCTGTCCGGGCAAGGAAGAGCTTAGCAGAGGTTGGGATAAGCTTGGCTCCTTGCTTGAGACCGCCGTCTCCAAGGCCGAGTATGCCTCGTTCGCTCGCTACACATAGTATGCGTATTTCGCGGCGAAGTTCATCGTGCGAGCAATGTAAGCCGGATTGACCCTGCTCGGCTAGCGCGGCGGCTGCGGTGGCTACGTGCTGGAGCCCTGAAGCCTGGGGCGCTCGCTGTGATTGTCACCTTGTATGGAACGATGGACAAGACCGATACGGCCGCCCGCAAGCGTATCGCCAAGTTGGCTAACCTGGTCGCGGCCATTCGTCTGCCCAAGGGCAGCTTCAGGTGTGATGCCGGCACGGATGTCGTGGTCGACCTGCTGTTCTTCCGCAAGCGCTAGGTTAGCGAACCCAAGGGTGATTAGATGTGTCTCGATGTGGACGAGGTGTGTGCCGCGACGGAAGAGAAGGGTGCGATCCGTGTAAGTTGCTGGTTTAACTGGCATCCAGTTTTCGCTCTTGGAGACCACGCGCTGACGTCGAAGCTGTGGCAAGACGTATATCTGCCATCCCCGCTCTGGCGTTGATCTTGAAACTGCGCTGAACGCGGCTATTGCCCTCCTACTAAAAGAACTTTACGATGGCGAGCCCACGGAGATTGAATTTAACCTAGGAGACAAACTAGGGGAAATTGTCAACCTTTCTAAAGGAACTCCGCAGAGGCGACTGCCTTTTCGACAACGTCCAAGGCCTCATGCAGATGATCAACAGCAAGCCGGTCCCAGTCAACGTCCGCAAGGGCCGTTCCACCAATGGAGTGTCAGAGAAACACGTCCACATCATAAGAAAGCTAATCTAGGTTTACAATACCGTACACGAGGTATTAAAGGCACAGGAGCAGGACCACCCGTATGAGAATTTGCAGGCCAGGCTGCAGATCGCTTATCAGGAACTTCAGCCCGATCAACCATACCACTGTGCCGATAACAGAGGATGCCGAAACCGGCGAGATGAAGGGGACGCACCGCCGGCCGAACCCTGAGCCGTTTCGGGACGATCCTGATTGTTAGCTAGATGCCTCTATTAAGGAACATAACCCAGAGACCAATACAGCAAGACCCGGCCTAGTCCTCACTACCCACATCATTACTTCACCAACCTCGCCCATCGTCACCATTACCGCCGATGCGCTTGCCGTGGTCCTTAACGAGCGCGGTCGTGTTGATATCGATCATGTGGCCGAACTTCAATATCGCGATCCGATAACCGTCATTAGTAACCTCAGCGACACCATCTTCCGCAGCCCTGCCGACAATTCGTGGTAGACCTTGGACGCCTACCTCTCTAGTGCGGTCCAAACCAAGCTCGTCGCCGCGCAGGCCGCATCCAAACTCGACTCGGCCGGTGAGCGCGACGTGCGTGCGCTTTAGGATGTTCAGCCGGCCGACCTGCAACCATCCGACATCACTGTGCGCCTCGGGGTGCCGTGGCTTCCGGCCGCCGATTTCATCACCTTCGTGCATGAGACGATGAACACCGACATCCGCATCCATTATATGCCGGACCCCGGAAGCTGGATAGTTGAATCCCGGCAGCTTGGCTACTCCGCCGCTGGCACATCTGAATGGGGCACCAGCCGCCGTCATGCCGGCGAGGTGCTGGTAGCTGCCCTTAACAGCGCGTTATGCAGATCTTCGACTCCTTTAAGGAGGCTAGCGGTAGCGAGCGGCGCGTACTCAATGTTGAGGAGCGGGGTCACGTGGCCCCGCAGGCCTCCTAGGCCTCCTCCTTTCTCCAGCCTCCTGCTCGCTACTTCTCCCTCACACATCACTTTCAGCACCCTCAATACATTCAGGGCTTCGTCCCCCAACACTAAACGTCGTAGATAGCGATGCCGCGCGCGACAAACAGCAGAAGATCAAGCAGGCCTTCTAGACCTAGATGTGGACCTATCCCGACCGCACCGATCGGCTAGCGCGTGATTACACAATCGCTTCAACAATATTTTGCCGCGCAAATTCGATAGCTCCTACCTCAAAGTTCCCGGCGCCTCTGGCGCCTGTGCTTTGTATGGGCACCAGAAGTGCGGCATCGGCGGATCATTTCGTCCGGTTCAACGTCAGTACAAGAAAGACCATGACAATGGCAGCCGCCATCATGGAACAGCGACGTCTGGGCCTGATCGTTAAGGCGATACCAGTGGCCATTCCCTTGCCAAGGCGCCCTGCGAGGTTCTGGCGCTCTATCGATCGGCAAACATTCTCGTGGCCAACGAGACGAACTTCACCAAGGACAAGCACGAGGATAAGCCCAACAACAAGCGCAACCCACTGATCCGCAACGCGAACCGAACCTGGGAGAAAATCGCCCAAAACAGCTATCTTCACGCGGACGGCAAGCCGTACCTTACGAACTGCTAGGCGCTGCGCAGATGGTCTTTTTCGATCTCGGCAACATGAATGTCGAAAGTACACGGGGCCTTTTGGCCCATCCGTGGATACGCGACGAAATGATCCGCACGGGTGTGCCGGCATCCGAAATCGCCTTCGTGCAGGAGTTCAAGAGGACCGAATCGAAACAGCGACTGTTTGGCGACGTGCGCGCCGGCAAGGTCTGCTTCCTGATCAGCAGTTCCAAGACCATGGGCACCGGCGTTAATGCGCAGCCGAAACTCAAGGCGTTGAACCATCTGGATGTGCCTTAGATTCCCTCGCAGATCGACAAGCGCAACGGTCGGATTGTCCGGCAAGGCAACCAGCATGATGAGGTCGATATCTTCGCCTACGTGATACAAGGGTTACTCTATACAACCATATAGCAGAATAACGAGCGCAAGGCGCGCTTTATCGCTGCGGTATCGAAAAAGGACACGTGGATCCACCGGCTTAAAGACCTGAACGAAGGTCAGGCCAATCAGTTCGCAATAGCCAAGGCGATCGTCAGCGGTAACGAGCGGCTGATGCAGAAGGCAGGGCTCGAAGCCGAGATTGCCCGGATTGAGCGTTTGCGTATCGCCTATGATGATGATCTGTCTGTGGTGCGCCTGCAGATCCGCGATGCTGAGACTAAGATTAAGATCGCTAAACGACGCATCGGCGAGATCAGTCAGGATATCGAGCGACTAGCTCCAACGTCAGGCGAAAGCTTCGCCATCAAAATAACGGGCAAGCCATACACCGATCACAAGGAGGCTGGACGAGCGCTGATGAGGGAAATCCTCACTCACGTTCAGCTACACTAGCAGGGTGAGGTTCACATCGTCAGTATCGGCGGGTTTGATCTCGTCTACACCGGCGAAACGTTCGGTCGTAGTGACAATTACCATTTCCAGACGCTGCTTCTACGCACCAGTGTCGACTATAAGATCGAATTGATAGTAATCGTCACGCCGCTCGGCGCGGTCTGCCGCCTCGAGCACGCACTAGACAGGTCCAGGCAAATGTAGGAATTCCCTCCAAAGAGCCCCATAGCCTCCTTGCCGCACTCGCCCGACAGATCACTAAGGTCGATTAATACAACAAGAACGACCTAAAATAAAGCTACTAGACCTGTTTTACTTAAGGCAACCTTTATCACAACTGGGAAACTACTTCTTATAGTGATCGAGAGCCTCGAGCGGCCTCGATCCAAGCACAATGGTCCAGGACTGCGAGACACAGCTGACCGCAATAGATGCTGCTATCGTAAGCGGTATTGCCGATTTAGGTACGGGCCGAAAAAGTCCGGCGAGTGATGTCTTCAACCGTCTCGAAGAGAATACCGTAAGATGATTGATTAGGCTGAAGAGTCGGCATGATCGTTGAGTTTTCCAGCGAGACGGAAAGTAATCTTAACCAGATCTCCGACTATATCGCTAAGACCAATTCCTAGCGCGCGCTATTATTCATCTAGGAACTGCGGAGTAAGTACGAGGATCTCGTTAATAATTCCAAAGGCCTCAACTCCGTCCCCTACTACAAACACCACGGTCTGCGCCAGCGCGTTCACAGCAATTATCGAATGTTTTACTATGTTGAGAACGCAAGGGTAGTCATCGTTTATATATTGCATAGCGCCATAGACTACATCGCCATCCTGTTTGCTGATTAGTCCGATCAGTCGAACTGAGGCAATCTCTGGCCGAACCGCCGAATTATGCGGCAGCCCCATCCCCCTTGGTGTCTTCCCGCACTGATCACACACCTTCGAACAGAACCTCACCTTTCAAACTAGAGCGATCAGTCTCTACCAGTTGCTGAATCTAGCTTTCCAGCTTCTTTCCCAGGTCCGCGCTAATCATAATTGCCTCCATCTAATGTGATTGAGAATGAAATAGGCTATTTACTATCTATTATCAACCCTCGTTACAACCAAATCGATTCCGGATTTGTGCGGTTAGATAGGGGAGGAAAGAACAGGGAGGGAAAAATGAAATCCCGCTCGCCGGTCCGTCATTCGTCCGCCGCTGGCGCTCAACCACTGCCTGTGCAACCCGACCCCTCGGTCTCGCAGGACAATTGTCCTGCTCACCCTTTGCGGCAGGATCGCTCGCCATCAGTTACGTCCGTCTGCCCGCCCTGCGATCCTGGAGATGTCTTCAGAAAGAACTGAACGCAGGAAGAACCGGTAAAGTTCCGATTCCAATATTCCGGAAGAAACAGATCCCATACAGATTCTCCAACCCGATCCTCGTGCACTGAAGGACATTTCCGACGACGCGCGCCGCTTGAAGTCGTCTCCACAATCCGATACGCTGCTGCTTGTAACGGTGATGGTGGTCGGAATCATCCAGCCGCCGGTCATCCCTTCGCAAGTCGAGGGCGGCAATGGCTAGATAATCCAGCCTGGACACCGCCGCGTGAAGCAGGCAATCGCGGCCGGGCTGGACGAAATCACCGTTCTTGTCGTCGAAACGACTAACGACAAGGGCGCGATGCGTTCGATAATTGAGAACATCGCCCGTGAACTGCTTGACCCTGTCGATCAATGTCGCGGCCTCGAAGTCTCGTTGCGCTCGGGTGGACCAAGGGAGCGATTGACGTGGCGCTGGGATTGCCGGTTCGCCAGATCAGCTCCTTGCTAACGTGCTGCCGGCCGTGCTCGACCATATGGGGCGCGGCGACATGCCCAAGAAGTCCGAGCAGGCCGATATGACATTGAACCTGCCGAAGAAGGGCGCGATCGTCATAGTCAACAACTTGGGCCAGCCGGAACTGCCGAAGAAGGCGGAACGCGTTCAGAGCAAACTGTCGAAGTCTATTCATATCGCCATGTATCCCGACCGTGACGGCAAAATGTAGTCGGTCGCCCTCCGCATGCCGGAAGAGAAGAGGAAGGGCAAGCCTGGTGCGCCCATTGTCGGTGGCATATTGGTGCTCTTAAGCAGCGCAACAGCCTCGCACGGAGCAGCCTCGCACGAAGCAGCATTGCATCTAGACGTGACGCAGAAGGGCCAGGACATGGTCGGAGCTCAGCCGAGGGCCGATCGAAGACGACACGCTTATGGCATTGCTTGTGCTCTCACTTGGCCTGGACGTCCGGGTCGATTCCGGCACAAACGACAATGTGTTCGGGTCGAAGTAGTTCAAGCGCCACGCCGCCCGGCTGATCGGCAAAGACGGTAAACTTGTCTTCGGCAGGGAATGCTGATCGAGGTCCTGTCGTGCCGGTGTGGTTTGTCGAAGAGCGGTGTCATCTCCCGTATTGCTGGCAACGCTATTGGCGCTGACGGCTTCTTGCGGAATATGGACTCGGAGGACTTTGTGTTGTGCCTCTCGCGGCAGGCGCTGGAAGCAGTAGTGAAGGAGGCGAATATGCTTCTACGGCAGAAGGTCCAAGAAACCCGCGCCACTCTGACCAACAACTTTAAGCAACAGCGTTATCTCGGCACTGTTTGCGCTAGATACGAGCGAGATCGCTGAACTGCTGAAGCATGCCGACTACCTCGAATTCAAGGAGGCATCGGCCGACACGGATACAACCGGGTCGAAGGATGACGCTGCTGATGGCAGTGCTAACGAGCCAAGCCCTGCGAACGAGGATGGTGGAGCTGTTGAAGGCAGCGCTGCGGATAAAGCGCCAGCCGGGGACGACACCGCTCGGCGACAAGGACACCTTGGAAACTTTCGATTATGAGACCGACGAAGCCGATGTTGACGAGTAGAACTTCTGCGGGACTACGGCGGAGTAGCCGTCTCTCTCTATTCCCTTCCGAATGATCTGCCGACGCCGATGGAGACTATCGGCTGCTTTGTAGTTACAACCCCTTCAACTTTTGGTAAATGAACGCAGGCTCACAAGAAATGCGTGCTCGTAAAAACACAAGCTTATAAAAAATGCGAGCTAAAAAAAATGCGAGCTAAAAAAAATGCGAGCTAAAAAAAATGCGAGCTAAAAAAAATGCGAGCTAAAAAAATGAGAGCTAAAAAAGTGAGAGCTAAAAAAATAAGAGCTCGTAAAATCCACAACCTTACAAAAAAACACAACCTTATAAATATTCACAAGCTCACGAGAATATAAGATCGCAAAAGAACACAAACTCACAGAAAGGTACAACCTCACAAAAGCACAACCTCGTTAAAGACATAACCTCGTAAAACGCACCTATTAGCTCCATCTTATCATAGTCAGACAGCACACCGCGTCCGCCCCATCGCCACCGGATGAGGCTTTCCACCTAGAAACCAACAATAGTAGTGGCGGAGTGATCCGCAAACAGGGCGAGCGTGCCTCCAGCAACATCACGGTTCTGGCCACTATCACGCTTTATAAGGCCGACTTCAGAGGCAGCGGCGTGATTGCCGTGCGTGTCTACCGCACATTTTTGCTCGATAAAAGTCTGACCTTCACAATTTTGGAGCGCCCGGCTATCAGCAGCTATCGTGTGTTTAATGGCCCCGGTGATACCACCGATTTCTTTCACTTTACGGTAAGCCGGCAGGCGGCTAAGGACTGGATGTTGCGGCATAGTAATCCCAAGGCTGTGCTGGAAGAGGTGACGGCAGACGAGATTACCGCCGACGTCGTGGAAGGAAGGGCCGTGGCGTGAGCACGCTCACTTTGCTTCCGCCTGTCATGAACTTCACCCCCGATGCTACAAGGGTGAAGCGTGGCCGCACCGCCGACGGGGTTCTCGTCGCCCGCATCAGCGATCTCGTCTTCGCCGTAGTTACCAGCCGCACCCGCCATTTCGTCGCCAGCGCATGGCTCCTCAAGCCGTTCGACAAGGTGGACTGTGCCGACTTTTATTCGCATCATCGTACGGTGGAGGACAAACGGCATTCCACGCTCGCATGGCTAAGCAGGCCGAAAACAGCTGCGGACTGAAGGTGCTGGACCAGTAGATCGTGCGTATCCCAACAAGCACGCCCTAGGGCGCATCGCAGGGTGCGACCGTGTTTACAGAGGGTGTGGTCTCGCATCACACCGCCAGCTATGACGGTTTCCATCGACCGATCAGAACGCAAAGCTTCGTCCGATGCTACGCTCGAGTGACGGGTTTATGAGGAAGATTGCTACTGGGTGGCCGTGGTGATCACCTTTCCGGTGTTTTCTACCACTTACGAGCAGCATATCGCCGAAAAGACCCTCAAGGACTGCAAGCCTGACGTATGCGAGGCGATTACTGGTGGTGTGCTGGCACCGACCGAGTCCCACGAGAGAGACCGTCGACCCTTCGAAGCGGCACGTGCCGGTGACTGGATCGGCATCTCGGCTCTTTGCTCGGATCATCATGCTGGTATGACCGAGCCCATCGCTACCCGTAGCGGCAAGCGCGATTACCGTGCTGAGAAACGGCGCTTTCTCGTTACATCATTAGAATGCGAGGTCTGTTAAGGAGCGCAGCCATGTGGGCCACGTGAACCTAGGCCTCCTAGCCTCCTCGAGTCTCTATACTCTTACCAGTAACTTCTTCCTCAGACATCACCACATTCAGCAATCTCAAAACGTTCAGGTCTTCGTGCCCCAACAAGGTCGGTCGTTTCGGGTCTGTCGTCAATAAGGCGCGTTACGCCGCCTATAACGGCCTATCCAGCTTTATCGCATGGCGGTAAAGGGTGGCATCATAAAGCTGTTTCCCGATCAGCGGGCTCTTCTCTTACACATAGAGAAAGCGCGCCGGCAAACTCAGCACTAGCTTGATCTAATATACCGCCAAATCGTTCACAAAGTGACGGCCGTTATCCCTTTACTTAGAAAGCGGACGAGCCGATACCACCGCGGCAGGCGCGTATCAACAGAGGCCTTTCTTGCCCCCTACTGTGTCAATCTTGTCGCTCCTATGACGGAGCGCCAGCCGGAAATGGATGCGCTGTCGCGCAAGCTCGTACGCCAGGAGGCGGCAATCGCCGCTCTCCGGACAAGACTGGAAGCCCATTGGTACATCCAGGAAAGGAACGCGGCATAACCCGCTTTGTCTTTAAGACGACCTACCGTCTCCCGGTCTACTGCCAGCGTCTTTATGAGGCGGCTTCTCTTGAAGAAGCTTGAAGCCTTGTGGTCGCGGACGAGGGATGGGAGGACGAGAATACCGACGTCGACATATCCGGTGAAACCTTCGTTACCGGCATCTAGGAAAATGCCGAACGTGCTTATCAGGGTAAAGCCCGGATGGTCCCACAGGAAAATTAGGAGGACATCTAGTGCAAGGTCGACCTATTCGACAGGCTGGTCCTTTTTCTGCGCGAGCCTACTCAGCCGATGGGCCTCTTACCGTGTGACTTTGAGAATTGGCTTCCGAAGGTGCTGGTTGTGCTGGCTGAAGTAGATGCCATTACAGGTGTTATAATAAAGGGGGAATGATCCAATAGGCGGAAAGCGTGATGACATGCGTCCGCCGCCGACCGAGCAGGAGGAAGGCGCTCTTCAGGATTACGCTGCCCGGCACGGTCGCTCATGGAAGCGTGTTCTCAGTTATGACTGGATGGGTGAACTGCGCGATGACGCCGGGCAGGTTCTCCGGAAGCTTCGCAACACGCGTAGGCCTTCCTTGGTCGAACCGTACCGCCTCCCGAGATCGCCGACGTGATCGCGGCCGACCGATTCTACGCGGACTTCGGTTAAAGACTTATAATGTCTATCAACAGCTAGTCCTGGGAGCCGTTGACAAATGAGCCCAGGTAAGCAGGCATCCTATGCTTGCTGCCCTTTTGAATCCGGGTGCATACCTTCTCTTTGAGCGCCTAAAGTTGGATAGTCCCACTAGAAGGCGAGAGTGTTTCTACCCAGAACGTTGGAACAGTCCGGTTTGAATAGAGCTACGAGCTGTTCTTTAAGCCTGTAGAGCACGTTGTTTAATACCACACATTCCACAGTGCTTTCGAAAAAGGCGTGGTCGGGTATCGCCTGAGCCTTCGACTCCGACCACCGTGAAAGAAGCTCAAGTAGGACCACGGTCTCATCAGAATCAAGGTTAATTCGCACTGCATCTTGCGCGTCATGAGTGTCATTTTCTATGCGTCCACATTACCAACCCAACCAAATGCACGCAGCACAATTCTCTATTGTTGGCAAGAGCGCCTATCAGCTGGGCGGTCATGGTTCATAACACACCTGGGAATAATTCAAGGCTCCCTTCTAGGAGCGATCATGATCCGGTCACTGATGTCAGGACCTAGCGTTTGCGCACGGAATCGGTTCGGTTCGCAGGAAGAGACCCTTGATTGAGCGGATGACCGTGCCCTGCTTTAACACTCCCTTGACCATCAGGTCCTTGATCAGCATAACGGAGTCGCCATTAGTGAGAACATTGACGGAGGTGTCGCGGTTTTCCGAGCCTTCCCCTTATCCGCGGCGATTTTCGATGCGGGCCGCCATTCGCCTGTGGCCTCGCCGTAAACATAGTCGCCGTTGCCGTCGCTCGCGGGGTTTCCTTTAATTACGCTATGTCGGCGGCCAACGAGCAGGCTGCTGAGCCCTGCAGACCCTCTTTCATCCGGACGCCTGGAAAGCAAACTGCAGAACGGACCGCGGCAGGAAACGCCGGGATAGGATGGTGATAGCGGCGGTATGCATTGGTAATTACCTTCTGGTCCAGGTGACGATCACTCCTTTGGCCGGTCTGTTTATCAGTTTCGGGGTGGTCTGAACTAGCGGCCGGCCGGACCAAGGCCGCTGTCGTAAACCGTCCCCGCGTCCTGCGCAGGGCTTTACCCTCCTGGTACGCAGGTCCACTCCGCTTAGTCAAGGTCTGCAGACCCTGATCCGTCCGTTTTTCGCCGCTTTCGACTGCTCCAAAGGACAGACCGGCCAAGGGGGCTGGAGCCGCTTCGGGCCCGTAAAAGGAAATCACCATGGCAAAACCTCCAACCCAATCCATCTAGCCTAACCGCTCCTCGGCCCGTGTCGTGCAACTGCGCAAGGGCGCGACCCTCGAAATCGTCTAGCTCGCATGCCCCGACGCCTACCAGGCCTGCTCTGGCCATTGCCGACCCTTCGGAACGATGGTTATAGATGGTGGTGATATCCGCGACCTTCATGAGCGGTTGGTCATCGAGACCGCCGACAGCCTCTCCAACGGCTTAGCAAGCGGGCGATTCAGATCCATCTGCAGCGGACCGTCGGAGCCTTTGTCAGATCCGGTCACAGCGCCGGGCAGCTCTACAGCCGGGTCTGTTTAAGGCACGAGACGCCACGGCCAAGGCGTCGGCTGACAATCGTGACGAGGATCTGGACGGTCCCGTCGGCTACGACAGCGCTGCCCAGCAGAAGCGCGGGCTCGCCGCCGACATGGGCGTGCAGGCCCATTCGGTTCACACGGCGGCCGAGGGTGCGGTTGCAGCCCAAGAACAGATCATCGGAGAAGCCTGGAAGCCCTAGGATCGCCCGGTCGAAAGTCGCGGCCTATTTAGCGGCCTTCGGCGAGTAATCGCTGCTCGAGCGGAGCTTCGGCTCCGCCCTTTTCCCGGTTGCCCTTGGAGCGACCGCCATGACGCGTGTCGAGGTATGGGCGAAGTCCTCGATGCCGGAGAGTGAGCTAGGAAGGATCGGCCCAGCGAACCGTCCCGCATGTGGTCCTGTCGGGGCCGGGACGTCGCGCAAGAGCAGAAGCGGCGCGACCGTCGTCTTTGCCAGTCGCTTCATCACGTCCAAAGCGAATGGTAATAGTGGTGAGGTCAATGTGAGATCCTGTTCCTTAAGGCCTATAAAGCTTTTAATGTTGCTCAAATCAATGGACTACTAGACGAATATTCTCGTCGACCTGACCCGGTGATCGATCCCGTTGAGTGGATAGATTATGCCGACCGACTTTTTCCACAAGACCGGTGCGGTGATCAGGCATGGTGGCGATAAGGCGTTCTATTCGCCTGTGACCGACCACATCCAAATGCCAGCTTTCGAAAGCGTCCGGGATGCAGCATCCTATGTAGCTGTTTGAGTGAATGAGTCTGTCTGTTGGATGGTGTATCTGAGCTGGATTGGACGCGATCTTGGCCGCTATGTGAATGGTTGGATAGAGCCCGCCCGCGAGAGATTGGTTGCTGACACTTCTGTAGCTCTTGTATGCGCCGATCTGAATGTTACCCCGGAGCTGAAGCCCCTAGACCACGCCGCCTCTATTCAGACGTGGCTATGGTTGTTTCTTGTGATCGGCGTGCGATCCTCTATGCGGCAGCCTACACGTAGAAGGCAGTCACCTATTTGTTAGCTCCAGCCGCTGTTGGATGCCGATGAGACTAGGAAGCCTGTGTGATGGCGATCTTCTTCTGAGCGCCTTCTGATCCTCGTCTGCTTGGTGGCGAAACGCGGCGACCAGAAGTACCTCCCGGCGATCAAGCGCTATGAAGGACCGCTCTGGGGCTCTCTCAGAACTATTGATCCTGACCGACGTAAGCCAAAGGTCGTGTTCCTCTCTGCGAAGCTCGGGTTTCGCGCGGCGGATACGCCGATCAAAAAGTATGATGCGCGGACGACCGAAAATATCGCGCACGTAATAAAGGTAGGTAATCTCGGCACATGCTGGCCGCGCCCAAAAGCGTAGGCGCGCGTGATGCTGGAGGATGAGCACCCCGGCATATATATTGCCTTGCTGATGGATTATGGGCGCGTACCCTTTTGTGACGTCGCCCTGGTCGGTGGTCATGTCTACGTCGACGTTATGCGCTAGCTCGTCAGCCTTCTCGGCAAACATCGTCACGTCGCGGGGGCATTTGTGGTGTCTAGTTGTTCCTCCCGGCTAGAAGTAAGGAATTCTCTTCTGAAGCTTTGCTCCACGCAGCAGATACGCGCCCTTTCGCCTGATATACGGGAGGCCTTTGGCGAGCTGCTGCGAGACCGTTCCTGCGATGCACGCGAGCCCATAGCAGTGGATGTTTACAAGACTGTGGACGCTGTGGGCACGTTAAGGAGGAAATCACCAGCGCAACTACCCGGAGCGGAATAGAGCCAGGGGGCCGCGGGCTCCGGCGAGGGCTCCGGTTGACGCCCGTGGGCTCCTGCTGCTATTGACGACCTTCGCAATCCGGATTCTCCCGGAATTACCTTACGTGACACGAAGCGCACCCTTGATAAGCTTTGCTGGACCAGTGTACACATTCTGATTACACTCGCTGGAATGGAACGGAACAATTCGCTGTTTTGGATGAGACCGTGAACGCGACGCCCAACTGCCGCGGGTTGTGGGGTATGGCCCAAAGACAAGCTTTTGAAGCATGGCCTGGATCTTCTATGCTCACGCATACGGCGATGTCAGGCGAACATCCGCATTATTTAGGCATCGGGCTGTGCTGTCCGACGTCGGCGATGATCGGCTCGGGCGACCCGCAGAGATTGAACTCTAGTCCGCGGATAATGCGGTTAGTATCAATCGATTGAAGCGCGTCATGGTCCGGACTGCCGAACTTCCGCCTGAAACAGAAGACCCCGATCTTTTGCAGTTTCCAAGAAAGCAGCCCGATTAGTAGTCATGGTTGGTCGCTGGGGCCTCGAACGCCTCGCGTATACTCTGGTCGCGGGATGCTATTAAGATCGCGGCATCGATCCTGTATTCCGCTCGATAAAGCTGACTCGTCGACGGCGACCGATCGCGGCTAGCTGGATCTCTAGCTAAAAAGATACAAGGTAATGTGCAGCTGGACGTAGGCATACAACGCCCGCCGGTATGCTTTATCAGACCAGCTAAAGCCGGATATGGTCGCGCCCTGTAGGTGTGGAGCTCTCTCTGTCTACCGCCGTCCCTAGTGGTGTACACTGCCAAAGTGGTTGCATGTAGGTGCCTGAATGCAACCACTTTAGCGCTGCAGAGCGCTATTAGGTGCTAAAGTAGTTACGTGCAGGTACTAAAGTGGTTGCGTGCAGGTGCTTAAATGCAACTACTTTAGTGCTGTAAAGCACTTTTGGGTGCCAAAGTGGTTGCATTTAAGTATCTGCATGTAACTACTTTAGTATGTTGCTATTAGTGGTGGATTTGCTGATGGTAGCTATTTTTGAGACCCTTTTGGTTTACTTAGGCCGCGACTATTGAGTAGTGAATAGATTAGAGACGATCGGAGCGTACCCTATAGAAAGGTTGGCAGTGACTTTGTTGCCGCGCCGGGATCACGAACCTGTTCACAGTGGAGGGAAGTCACGGACGGCCGTTGCGGGAAGACGATCAAGGCGAAGCCGGTCTCTGATAAGATGTGTTAAATCGAAGATGTGCCGGCCGCGCTGAGGAAACAGAACCGAAGGGGTATCAAAATAGCGACGATCGTCATCAGCGGAAATCTCCAATCGACAGTAACGCTCTAGAAGCCCGTCCCACTCTCATTCGCCAAAGCAGCTTGTCGCCGTCCGCTCGAATACCGCTCCTTGCGGCCTCCTCGCACCCATCATAACCGGACAACGCGCCTATACGCTGTCACTAGTACAGTCCCGGCAATATCAAACACTGCCAACCTGACCATGCTGCCGCGCATCCGGCAACCGGATTTCTTCAATGCCACAGCCGCTCGGACTGGAGAACACACAGAATGGTCTGAGAACGCCCAAAGCACAACATCAATCCAATAAACGCCGCCCTCTCGGTAGGCGGGGCATCCACCAGCCAACCGGACTCCCCTATTAATCGTCCTACACAACAACCCTCGTCCAGCAGCGCAGCGCCGTTTCGTTGCGCATCGATGGCTGTTTGTTTAATATTCTGAATTCTTGAACATACTTGCGACGAGACGTCTGTTAGTAATCGGCGCCCCGCGGTGGTCGACATTGCGCTTGTAGGACGATACTGCGCGAACGAGCTCAGTCAGCTCTTCCGTTATCCAGCATCAGGCATTGCTTCCTCAAGAGCCAATGTGTGGGGTCGAGGAACGCGAGAGAAGGACCGAAGCCCAGCTGGCAGGACTTTTATCAACGCCTACAAGCTCGAAAGTTCAAGTGACTTGACAGAAGACAGTTTTTGACCTGTAGTAGCCACATTCTAACCGCCTGCCGCCTAAGCGGTTAATCGCTGATGACCCGCGTGACTGATATTGACAGGCCGGTCTCCTTATAGATGTTGGGAAGGACATCCTCCAGAGAACATAACCCGTCTCGTCCAACCACTCTATTCTACTAATACCGGATCTCGCAGCTATCGCAATTGACCGAATAGACATTGCACCGCAGCTCGTCGTTCACGTGGTATTCCATTGTGTTGTAACTAAAATCGAGGGTGTCCGGCAATTCAAAATATCTCCGGTCGATTAATGACTTGGCTGTATAGCGATGGGCCTCGAACAGGCCATAGGAATCCTGAGATCCTCCAGCAAAGCGTTCCAGTCTATGGTCAAGAGCAACTATTTCCACCGCATCGTGCCGTGCAGAGGCACACACGCGCTTAGTCAGCAGAGCCATGCCTTCAGGGGCAAGCGCAGAGCCTTAGCGCTAGAAACTCTAAGCTCGCCTCTGAACAGGCTGCCCATCACCTACCTCGACCTTGTGTGTACGTCAGCAACCTCGCACATCTACGACCTCGCACCAACCTCGCACCAACCTCGCACCAACCTCGCACCAAAACCTCACGCCACCATTAAGACATTACTAACTACATTTTTCCAAGTAACCCACAACCAACAGACAGACGGCTCGGTCTAGACTTTCTTTGTCTTTTGACCCGTGGCCTGTACCGTTGAGTAGCCTGATGCTCAAGGATCCTCGCTACCTGATTGTGCATGTCGCGTTGGAACCCGGTCTCGCAGCCTAACCAGTTCGCAAAGATAATTAGACAGAGTCCCTGGAACTTAGCAAACATCATAGGAAAATCAAGCCCGACAATTTGTGGCCCTTTCGTTCAAACGGAAGGAGGCAACGCTGCTGGCCAGAGGGTCACTGCTCCAGGGGCGACCTCGTATTTTTGGCGCTGAAATGGCGAGCTTGCTGCTGACGTAATAGGGGACGTTAGCAGGCCACAGCATCTAGTTACCCAATAGCGCTCTACAGCGCTAAAGTGGTTGCATTTCAGCACCTACATGCAACCACTTTGGCACCTAATAGCGCTCTGCAGTACTCGTCGGCAACGTTCGTACCCTCACGGTTTCCACGAAGGCCCGCCTGAACCCGATCGAGCGCACGTCCCGTGATGCCCCGGACTTCTGCATCATGTCGGTACTGCCTGGAGCCAGGTCTCCAACGACGGAGAACCTTTCATCTCCGTCAAGCTTGACGATCCGAGCTTCAACGCCCCGATCAACGTGGCCCTGTGGCCGACCGAGAAGAAAGGCGATTACGTGATGGTTCAGAACTGCCCGAGGCGGGGCTTGCACATGCCGAGATAAGAGGGAACCGGGCATCTGCCATCGAGCCCGCTTCCTTCCGGCCGCGACACGGAGAGGTGGGGTCTGTCCAGAGAGACCAATCGTGCCGTGAGAAAATGCCGGCTCCCACGACTTGACGGCACCTCCAATCTGCTGTCGCCGTCTGCAACGGCTCTCGCAAGTCGGTTCTTCCGCTTGCCGCCCCGGCGGGTGCTTTGCGATCCTTGACCCTGCCATCCCCTCACGCTGAAAGGGGCGAGATTGCTCGGAGTGGTCGGGGGTAAGCTCGCAATCAGTGCAAAAAGAAAATATGCGAGCTTGCTGACGTAATAGGGGACGTGCCTAGGTACCTAGGAGTAACCTCGCAATTTTCCAATCGGTGCAAGATTGCGAGCTTGCTCTAGGTGCCTACGCCCTCTATTACGTCAGCAAGCTCGCAATCAATTCTGCCCCCAGCTGCGAGGCTTCCGTTCTTGGGGAAGTCATAAGTCATTGGTCTTTTCGATGGCTGCGGATAGATTTATAGCGGTGGTGTCCTTGAGAAATGCACCAGAGGCCATCGGATTGCCTGTGTCACCGATGGCAACACGCTGTGGATTGATGGCGCAAAAGTCCGAGTTGCCGACGTTGACGCGCCTGAGATCAGCGAGCCAACATGCGCTCCGAACTTGCTCTGGGAGACCGAGCGACCGAGCGATCAATCAAACTGGTCAATCAAGGTCCGTTCGAAGTTCGAGCATGGCCGGGTCTTGAAGAGGATCGCTAGGTCGCGCTCTTCGCGTTCTCGTGCGAGATGGCGATATCTGGTCTCGGAAGGACTGGCCGGACCTGGACAGGTCGTCGCGAACCCTGGTGCGAGGCGGCTCGGCCAAAGACTGAGCCTGTTGGCACTCGCTCGCGCCGTTCCCATTCCTTCTCAATGTTGAATTCAAAATGGGCGAAAGGGGTCTTGATGGCGACCTTCAGCCCGAGTGTTACGGGCTTTGCCGGATTAGCTAGGCTGTGCCCTAGCCTACTTAAGCGCAGCACAGCTACAAGTCAGGGACTTGTAGTTACGTACCTTTTGCTGAATAAGCTAAGGCGCCCTTTGGGGCAACGGTCTAGTGTGTGCTGCCACTTGAGGCCCCTGGGGCCGACCGCTTACACCGAGCTTACCCTCGTGGAAAGGTGACCAACAACCTCGCCAAGGGTGCGAAGACGGCGGCCGATTGCGCTGAGGAGTTTTCGCACGAAATGCACCATCCCCGATGGTTAATATCAGTAATCGACAAGGGCACGTGGGATGCATCGCCGTCCCGCATGAGAACCCGGCGGCATACACCGCCGGTAATGGCCGCCCTCAGAAGGGCGGCACGGTATTAATGACCCGTCCTGCTCAGCCATGACGACCGCCAGTTCGGCCTCGGCAAGTTCCAGCTCCGCCATGACCAGACGGCGCTCGTCGGGGTGACAGTGGTTAGTCTCAGCGCGCAGTTCCTCGATTTTTTGTTCCAGCAGTATCGTCGTCTCCTTGACGTTTGAGACAGATGACGCTGCGGGGCACTAAAACTACGAGGTCACTCCTAGGTACCTACGCCTACTATGACGCCAGGGGCAAGCTCGCATTTTCCAGCACTAAAAATGCGAGCTTGCCCCTAGGTACCTGCTCCCAGGTACCTACGTCCTGCGAGCTTGCCCACCTTGTGTTCTTTTGCGACCTTGTACATCTGCCTTGTACATCTGCCTTGCCTCGTATACCTGCGACCTTCCTTTCTTTTTGCTTTATTTTTCTTGCTACCCCACGCACCTTTTAGCACCAAAACTGCGGGCTTGCCCCTAGGTACCTACGCTCTCTGCCACGTCACTAAGGTCGATACCGCGCTTTTCGCACAGACTGCCTAGCCATTCTCGCTAATAACAGCAACCTCCAGGAACGGTGGCGCCGACGCGGAGATGGTCTTCACTTTGGGGAATGTGCCGCTTTGACGCGGGCGCGCTGTCTGGTTCCGGCGCGAGGATATAAACGCGTGCGTTGAGAAGAAATCTGCCAGTACCTATGAATCGGTCGTGCAATAGATAGTGGACGCAGCGATGATGTATTGGGAAGTATGCGAAGATAACGGCGACCGAGACGATTGAGGAGTGCTGGAAGCACGGCATCACAACAGTTGTGAGTGAAGCCGACACTCGCTGGTCGATAAGGACAGCAGGGCGTGGGTGACGAAAGCAGCAGAGTGCTGAAGATCTCGCACGGAGCAAGCTCGCAATTCTAGCGCCAAAAGGTGCGCTAAAATGCGAGCTTCTCTGAAAGTGTTAGGGGCAAGCTCGTAATGCCCACTGCGAGCTCGTACATCTGCGAGCTTGGGCCACTACGAGTATGTACCACTGCGAGCTCACGCCACTACAAGCCTGCGCCACTGCGAGCTTACGGCATCCATTGCGAGCTTGGGCCACTGCGAGCAACTGCGAGCTTGTACATCTGCGAGCTTGGGCCACTATGAACATGCCCAATGCGAGCTCGTACATCTGCGAGCTTGGGCCACTGCGAGCTTACGGCATCCATTGCGAGCTTGGGCCACTGTGAGCTTGGGCCACTGCGAGTAGGTACCACTGCGAAGATGCCCACTGCGAGCTTGTACATCTGCAACCTTGCAATCTACACCCTCGCATTGTGTAACCTCGCAACTTCCTAAGCTCACACTCTCCTACCCTCACAACCTCACCCTTGCACAACCACAACCTCGCAACTTCCTACCTTTCTACCCTCAAAAGCTCGCAACCTCGTACCATCGCACCCTCGTAAGCTTGTACTGTCGTACCCTCCCCTCCCGCTCTTACATCCTCGCAACTTCCCACCCTCGCAACTTCTTATTCTCACAACCTACAACCTTGCGTTCTTTTACGACCTCGCAACTTCCCAAGCTCGCACCCTCCCACCCTTGCTACCTCGCCCTTGCAACCTCACTCTCACAACCTCACCCTCACAACCTTACAACCTCGCAACCTCCCACCCTCGCAACTTCCCACCCTTGTATTATACAGCCTCGCAACCTCACCCTCCCACCCTCCCCTTTTGTGCAACCTCGTAACCTCGTACGCTCGCACCCTCCTACTCTTATAAGCTTATAAGCTCACAACCTCCTACCCTCGCAGTCTCACCCTCCCACTCTTACATCCTCGTAACTTCCTACCCTCTCAGCCTTGCAAGCTCACACTTTCCCACCCTCGCAACCTCACCTTCGCAAGCTCGCACCCTTCCACCCTTACAACCTCGCAACTTCCTAAGCTCCCACCCTCCCACCCTCGTAATCTCGCAACTTCCCACCCTCGCAGCTTCCCACCCTCGCAGCTTCCCACACTCGCAACTTCTCATTCTCACAACCTCGCAACCTGCAACCTTGCGTTCTTTCACGACCTTGCGTTTTTTGCAACCTTGCGTTTGTCCTCGCGCTGACGATACATGGTGTCCGGTTCTGCATAGCCGATCCGATTGACCATGGCGCGGAAAGCCGCCCTTGCCTCGACAGGCTGGAGCTGTTTGGCATCGCCAACTAGCACGATCTTTCCGCTAGCCCGAACAGCCGCATTAATAAACCCGGCCGTTTGTTTCGAGCGGCAATGCCGGCCTCGTCCATTCCAAGGATCGCTTTGTCGTCCGGAACGTCACAGTCGCGGCTCCAGCGCAGCTTCCAGGACGCAAGCGTCCGGCTCTCAGTACCGGCCCCCTTCTCCAGACCCTCAGCTGCCTGCCCGCAAGTGCACCGCCAACAACCTAATCTACAGCCAGCTCTCACGCCTCACGGGCGGCTTTCATCATCATGGTCTTGCCGGCGCCCGCACGCCGACGACCGCCGCAATCCGGGCCGAACGGGTGATTCGCTCGATAGCCATTCTCTGCTCTTCCGACAGCCGCTTATGTCGCTGAGACGCGCCGTCCAGAATGGTCCCGGGGACAGTGCTTCCTTCGCGCTCCGACAGCCAGGTGGCCTGCCGCGCCATCGTGGCTTCCAGGCGGATCATCGCCCGGGTCGATTGCCGTGAGGCCTTCTTGCCGGTCGCGAAATTGATCGTGTCGCGCTGCAGCCGCAGCACCTCGGGGCTCAGGATGATGCGCAGCATCAAATGCTGGAAGACGGCTGGATCGTTAACATGGCGGTGTAGTACGCTGGCAAAATCGCGTTCGTTAAAGACACCCTTCTACCGCATGATCAGATAAGAACGATCGCGGGGTTCTTCAGAATACAACGGGACCTTGGCCCTCCGCCTTGCCCTCGATGGCCCTTGCCCCGACGCCCAGATAGGATGTACGCAAAGTCGCCGATGTACACAAGGTCGCAAAAAAAGAAGAAGAAAAAAACTCAAAACCGGCTCTATGTTGAGCTTCCGGAGAACCTATTTCGCCATCACATTGTCTGCCAAAACCGTGTCAAAGTTCATCGAGCGGAAGGCGGTTTCAAGATCAGCGCAGACATGAGAGAAACGCGCAGAAAGTTCTTCCCCTTCTTCCTACTACTGTTTCAGCGCGGGATCGGTGCCAAGCTTGTCACCGACCGTATCAGCCACAGAGCCTTAGAATGTCCTGATGCCTGCGACCACGGGTGCGACCACCTTCATCGTTTGAGTGTCAGGGATTCAGGTGAAGCCGAGGCGGGGAGCAAAGGCAGCAAGTCGTTGGCGAGCTAGATGAGCTTTGCCTTCTGGAGCAATGTGCAGTCGAGCCGGTCGCGTGCTAGCTATGCAGGCTACGATTCTCGGCAAAGCAAAGCGTCTCGCGATAGAACTGACCGCGCCCATAATCAAGCGTGGTTTCCTTGGCCTTCGTCTGACGTAATAGGGGACGTAGGTACCTAAGGGCAAGCTCGCAATCTTAGCACTAAAATGCGAGCTTACCCGACCATCTTGAGCAGTATCTCCGGATGCGTGAGACGGCCGTGCAGCGATTGCAGGCGGGATAGCAGGCAATGTGCCAGTGGTTCTCCATCGACATTCCGGCACTGTTGCCGGCGGCGCGTATGGTGCTTGATTAGGTGCTAGTGCCATCAACCGGAACGATCTGCCGGCTGCGATGGGATATGCGCTGAGCGATCGGGAGACCAAGCTCGAAATGGACGGGTTCAACAAAGCCGGCCGAGGAGCAGCTTCTCACATAGCGCCCGACGCCGGTAAAGAAGCTATGAGTCGGAGGGGCATTCTGTTGTCTCTCGTGGGTGCCTCCATCAGCATGTCCGCACCAGCGGCGACTACGTTCACGGGTGGCTATCGACTGAATCTGATCCCAGGCAAGCCGCTCGGCCGGCCTCTGGCGTATCGAGGAGTTCAGCGTCTGGTCGCTATCGGCGATGTGGTGTTCTTACGCCCCATGACACCCGTGTTCGCAGAGGCGCTGAGGCGCGGAATCTTCGCTGGGGCCTCTGCGTCGGGGGATATGCGCCGCTGATCAAGACTGTAGTAGCAATTTCCGGATAGTGGTGGAAATTACCAATCACTTGCTTATCGACGGTCGCTCGGTCCCCTTCTCCGGCCGTTGTATCAAGCCGCAGGTCACGCCTTTAGTGTCGCATGGATTTGGCCTGCTTGGATTGGACCAGCGGTATTATGGCCGTTAGAAGGCGCGCCAGAAATAATAGAATACTGGGGTACTGCCTCTTGCCTGCGGTCTCTTGCGGATGCGATGAGACGGACGGTGATGGGGACGGCGACGACGTTATACTATTGGGGTCAGGCCGAGCATGGCTGTGATGGTAGGGCGCACCTGTCTGACCCTGTCGGTGGAGTTCCACCGAGAACTCCTTTTCCCCATTCACCCTTTGCGAGCTCCTGTGACTCCCGATATTTTGGCCCAGTTCCGGGTTCCAGTCTTCTCGGCCTGGCGCGACCCGACCAGGCACAAAACAGGGCTTGACACCTGCCCCCCTCCAAGCAAACCCTTCTCTCCAGACGCCCAGGTTTTCCGACCTCAGCAAAACGGCGCTCCTCAGACTAGTAGTGCACGCCCTAGGCGGGGTCTTGGGAGCTCCATCTTCGCGACCGCATTCTGTGCGGCCAAGTACAGGAAGCTTTACTGGAAAAGAGGCGTAGTGGGGTTTGGCGATTTGACGAGTTGGCATTGACGAAACGGAATCACGGAAGGCTCTTGAGAATGACATCGAAACATGTCGCACCAAAAGCAACACTGCTGGTAGCACGACCAGCAATTACGCCTATATACGTATGGTAGAGGTACCATCACGACAAAACAAGAAAGCAGTAGGAATCAAGCGTTGCCCCGCTAGTAGAAAACAGTTAATAAAACGATGACGCTCCGAAAATAGCGAATCGCGGTCGCAGTCCTTGGAGGACTTTACGTCTGGTTCGCCACAAACTAGACGCCCCCCGAGCTAATACTCAGCTGGATCTCCGTCAATTTGAAACAAGAGTCAAACCGTGGGCGCGATGGCTCGCTTTAGTATTACCGTGACCTGATGGCGAGGGTGCCTACGGCCGGGAAGTCTGGCAAGGATGCTCGTGTCGTGGTGTTGCCCGAAAGTGGGCTTGGATTCTGGACGTCGACGGTCATGCGGGTCTAGAGGGAATCGATGGACCGGGCAGGGCGGTGGCCCGCCGGCCGACTTCTTCGGCAATCCGGTGATCGAGGTTGACGGTTCCAAGGTCGCGCCGTTCGTTGATCTACTACAAGCAGCTCGTTCTTTGGCCGGTCCTGCAATTGACGCAGCACCCGCCCGAATGATCGTTGCCGTTAGCAATGGGTGACGGAACAAAAACATCCCGATCGTCGCCATCTAGAAATTGAGCCTTGCAGCTTGGGCATAGCGCTTTGGCCTGCTTGTTGTCATGGCCTTAACACATAATGAGTATCCGGGATGCTCGACGTCGCCCTAATCCACCAATACGCTGGTCCTTCTCTTAAGCCTGCGATCGTTGAGCAATTCATCGCGAAGGCTGGATCGCAGGATCCTCTGGCTGTCACCGTGCGCTCCGCACACGGGAGGTGCCGGTGCCGAAGCCAACAACGGCGGAAGCGACATTAGCTTTGATCTGCGACAATCTCGGTGGCGACACCGTTCGCGTGGGTATCACTCAATATGCGGTGGCCTCGGCATCGTCGAAGCCGGGGGTGGTCGAGCTCTGCGAGAATATCCGCATAGGGACCTCGCTCTATGCCGAGGTCTTTCGCATCGCCATGAAATGGCATGGCAATCCCACGGCGAAGGAAGTCCTCCCATAGGTCATTACCAGTCAGACGGGATATTTCAAAGGGGCAGTGGTGTTCTGCGTGGAGGACCCGGCAAGCAGGTCGACTTAACGCTGCTAAACGGGTCTAATCTAACTGACCTTAGGGACTACAAGGCGAAGTCGGGCGCTACGGACCGTCGCAGGAAGCCTCTACAGGCACTCTAAGCACCGCAGCAATTCGGATCGATCTATCTCGCATCAACGCCGGCAACAACTAGGACATATCTCCTGCCGGCATCGAAGGGCAGTTTTATTTTACCGCCGGCAAGCCGTCCTCGGATGCCGTCTAGCAGAACTCACAAATCTGTTGTGGTTCAGTTTGTGATCCGATTCCCGGATGATGCACGGGAGTTAACCTCGAACATGCTGGTCAGGATTTACTAGTTCGACGTAGCTAACGCCAAGGGCTTTAGCCAGTTCATACAGCGTATCACAGTTGGATGTAGGGTTTTAGTTACTCGGCTATATCCCAAAAGTATCCGCCAGTCGATCTCAGATTAGTCCAGCTCTGATAGCAATTACAACAAGATACAGCATAGTATAGATCCCTAGCCGCTTGCGAGTTCCTTATTCGGCTTTAATTTTCACCGAATTGTACCTGAACCATTCCAGGTCGGCTGCTTCCTGCATCGTCTTTCCGACAGCAATTTAATTGAGATATGCTGCCTCCACTGGATTGAGTCAGGCTGGGTGCCGTACAACCGGTGTGAGGGGAAGCAGGTAAAACGTAGTGTGAAGCTGCCCTGCGGCTCCAGGATGATGCTTTTGGATTTCAAACTCCAACTCTTCAGATTCCTTAGGAGCATTTAAGCCCCTTTTTCGCCCATTTCCGCCGCGATGTCCAGATCGTAGTGAGCGGCGGCTCGTACACTCCCGCAAACGGGATATCGTCGAAGCATACGACTGCTATGTCCCGTCGTACTGTGAGACTCTAGATCGAGGCGTAGTGTATAGCACCCATCGCCATCTCGTGCGACTGCAGCTAGGACGCCTCCATCTCGTATGAGGCGCGCCATGGAGTCACGGCCGGCCTCGATGTTAAACCGCTCACTCGCTGCCACCCTTATCTCGGATGAGGGGCCGGCCTGCTCCATCGCCGCCTCATAGCCATGGGTTGTAGCAGAGAGAGTTAGGCTGCTGCTCGGCCCGCCAAGATGTGCGATATCCTAGTAGCCCCGCTCAATGAGGTGGTCGATGGCTGTCGCGACCGCCTTTTATCTATATCCATGTACGGGATGTTAGGCTCCTTCAGCGCGCAAACGACCGCAACAATCTTTCTTTCGAACCCAGGGTAAGATCGTAGAGCTTGGAATACGTGCAGTGAGCAGGATGATGCCGTCGGCTGCTCCAGTAAGGATATGCCGCTAAAGAATATCTTCCTTTCTCAATCATTCACGCTGATCTGCTTGTTTTGAAGTATCTCTTCAATACCAAGGGTCACTTCCGGAAAGAAGAACGCTGCTACATTTGGCAGCAGTACCAGTATCTACCCGGCCATGTTATTGCGGAGCATGCGAGCGCCGTGCTTGACAACGTATCTATGCTCTTCAACAATCTTTCGTATTCTCTCTTTTATCTCGTCAGTCACTCGGCATGAATCTGCAAGTGCGCACCTGACGGTGGATACGCCAACGCTAGCGAGGCGGGCAACGTCGACCATGGTCAAACGACCGTCGCGTGTATCTTTCGTGCGCTCTCTAGAAGTGGTGACCCTTGGCCTTCCTTTCAGACTTGGCCACGGTTCAAACTAGATGCGGCTCACAATGCCAATACGGGAAACGTGGTTCTGCGAGGCTAACTCTTCATCTTGATCCACGCTCCGTTCCTCCCAGACGAAGCACACAAGCCTCAACGAAAGGAACACCCTTCACGCTATTGTCCACAGTGATGTTCTTGTCGACTTGCCCGCCCATCTCCCCGTAGAACCACAGCTTCAGACCATTCTCGTTACCGGGTGCGACCTGGCTGCACCACAGCATCCCCCGAAGCGCAGCATGGCATGCGCATTGTCATACAACCGGCGTCCAAGAACGAAGCTGTCGAGATCACCAGCGAGGCTCGTTGGCGACAGGTCGGTCATGAAAGATGCAAGGTTATGGGTATGAGTGCCGGTATCGCCCGTAGCGTGATGATACGATGCTTCTCACTTTTATTGCCCAATGATAATTCCCGTACAGACTTTGTACGGGAGATTCTATTGGGTGATTTTAGTAATGTGGAGCAACTATCCAGACTAATGATATTTCCCGTACAAATTTTGTACGGAAAATCCTATTGGGCGATTTTGACTATGTGGAGTAGCTGTCCAGACCCATTGTTACTTCTGTCGCCCAATAACATTTCCCATACAGATTTTGTACGGGATGTTCTATTGGGTGATTTCAGCATTGTGGAGAAACTGTCTAGACCAATGATATCTCCCGTACAGATCTTGTACGGGAGATTCTATTGGGTGATTTTGGCCATGTTGAGTAAATGTCCAGACCAATGATATTTCCCGTAAAGATCTTGTACGGAAAATTCAATTGGCTGATTTTGGTGTCGCCTGCGCCCCGTCTGTGCCGGATCGGTGCGCCACACGGCCTCCTTGGCGCCGGTCCGTTCGGCAGCCTCGGTTAATCCTGCGCATATTCGACCTGCACGACGCGGGTCTTTCCCAGGTCGCCGTTTTGGAGCATCTCCCGCGCCTGGATAGCCGGTGTAGTTGTGTTATGGGTGCAGATGAAAAGCGCGTCAATCTGGTCGGCCCTCTTCAGCTTCTCGGTATGCGACAGGCTCGAGGTCAGCGGCTTGTAGTAGATGACGTGAAACTCGCGGCGGAGGATCACTATTGACGTAACCTCGACGCCGTCTTTCAGCCTCGCCTCGCGGGTCGCCGTCTCTTTGTAGCAGCCGCAGGTCCGCGATGGGTCGAGCCCGAGATCCCGCCCCGAAGCGAGAGTGTTTTCCGGCGTCGAGGATAGCGCGCACGCAACCAGATCAAACTGATCACCCGATAGTGCCGTCATTCGGTGTATCGCGCCAATAAAGCCGCCCTGTCCACCGCCCACCGTTCCCAGCTGGATACGCGCCTCGCGTGCCTGCTCATTCTTGCCTTTAATCGTCATGTCAGCCGCTCACGGCTCCAGCATACGACGGTTATCAGCTTCATCCGTGCTGCTGTAAGTGAAGTTGTTGAAGGCCTTCTTCGTTACTCGGATGATACGCTTCCGCATTGCAAGAGGTTGAACAGGAGCGCGAGGTGGCTTTCGAGGTAGAGACTGTTCGTCAAGTCAAGAAACCACGGCACTACCCGGCCCTGTGGTTCCCTGGGCTGCATGCCGATGCGCACTAACAAACGCCGTACCTTTACGGGCCCCGTCCTTAGAGTTCTCTAGCGCGCATTCCCCTTCTACAACCGTCCAACCGTGGAAGTCGTTGGCGGCAAATTCGGAAAGGATTAAGCCGGAATCGACCTGGCCGTCACCCGGAGACTGGAACCGTTCTCCTACTCGGTTGACCTGACTCTGGTAGCCGGCATAGACGCCCTGCCTGCCGCAAAGGTTGAGCTCCGCGTCCTTCACGTGGAAGGTCTTGATCCGGTTTTTGTATATGTCGATGTTGTCGAGGACTGCAGTACGTAATGCGATGGATCGTACAGCATATCACCCGCTCGAGGAACATCTCGAAGGTGACGCCGTCATGCAGGTCTTCGCCAAGATGGATCTCGTGGCAAACATCCACGCCCTGCTCGTCCGCGAAATCCAGGATCAGCTGCCAGCGCTTCAACAACTCGTCAAAGGCGGTTCCGACAAGACCTGCCGGACGCTGCGGCCAAGGATGGATGAAGGACGAGCTAGTGTGCCAGAGTAAGTGGATTGCGGTTTGATACCGAGATACCGCGAGGCCTTTAGCGCCATCTTGACCTGTTCAACAGCCAAGGTCTAACGGGCCTGTAGGTTCATGCGCACTTCCAAAGCCGCAAAGGTATCAAAGGCTTTGTCATAGGTCGGGTGTGCAGCAGACAGCTGGCCCTGAAGATGGGTCGAAAGTTCGAGAACCTCCATGCCATTGTTGTGCGCGACCCGGCAAACTCATCGCAGTAATCTTTGGATTTAGCGGCCTTCTTGGGATTGATCAACTGGCTGGTCCGGGTTGGCACCTACACGCCTACATAGCCCTTGTCAGCCGCAGATTTGGCAATGGCGTCCCAGGAGTTGAAAGGCGCGGCATTGCCCGCGAACTGTCTGAGGAAGACAGCGGGCCGTTTGATCGTTTTCATCGATGATCCCATTAATTGTACGAGACAGTGGCCAGCAGCTGGTTCCTGCTGGGACAAACCTTGATATCCCCTCGGGAGCTGCTCGACACGAATATAAACGTTTGGCTATGGGAGTTATATGGGCCCAAGCTGGCACGTACCACTGCTCTGGCCGGGCTACTCGCAAAGCGCGGCCTCAAGGTAACTGACAGTGATGTCGCGCTTCCTGACCTCGAGCATAACATCGAGACCGTCGCTGAAAACGCACAGGCATTCAACATCTCTTCCCTTCTCGTACCCTCTGCTCCAGTCCCGGAGTGTGACATGCCGGCAGAAGGCCGGCGGGAGTTGGGAGCGCATCTTGCTGTCCTCGGCGACAAGCTATCGGGGCATGGGATCAGCCTTGAGTGTCATAATCATCATCAGGATTTGCAACTAAAAGACGGTAATAAGACAGCTCTCGATCTGGGTTTCGAGACGGCTGGCTTGGCTCCTCTACAGTGGGAGGCTGATATTGCCTCCTGGATAGCCCGTGCTTGCGTCAACCCAGTTTTTTGGCTGAAGCGTTATTCAAACAGGCTTGCCGCGAAGCATGTTAAAGACCTTTCACCTGCGGGTGGGAACGAGGAAGAGGCCGGTTGGGCTGATGTAGGCGCAGGTGTGCTAGACTGGAAGGTCTCGTGGCTGGCTGCGATAGTTGACGGTGCTAACGTCATGGGGGTGGAACACGACAAGTATCTGGACCCATCTGCCACAATTACGAAGAGCTTCCATTATTTGCAGGAGAACGTGCCGTGCGCACTTCACCAGTGAATATAGGCATTATTAGCTGCGGTGTAATCAGCACTGCGTATATCCGTGGTGGCGCTGCCAGCTTCCTGTTGCGCGGGCTGGAAGCATAGCATCCAAATCAAGACTTCTTCTTCAAGTCGGGAGGTGGGCCAGTCCTCCCTTTAGCGCCGTAATATATTACCACCCTTGTCAACCTATTTGGGCTTGTTCGAATTGCAACTGCAACTATATTTACCGGGTATCCGGCATGTCAGATCGGAAATAGCAACCGTGGCGATGAAGAGATAATTTCTAGGACAGAAACAAGTTACAGCTCCCTCCTAATCTTCAAGAGCGGTGCTCGCTCACTTTGGACGCTTCATGGGACGCCGAGAAACATCAGAGATCGACGATCGAGATCTACAGTACAGAAGGTTCACTTCTAGTACCTGGTTGTAATTTCTTTGGAGACGAGGACGGGTGAAGTTAGCAGACTGCCAGTGATGCAGTTATAAAAAAGGCTTAGACAAACTGCAACGTTTCTATACACATTAAGAATAATAGCTATAAGATAAATATATTTAGTAGCTAACCCAGAGTAAGAAAGATAATAATACTATTATTTTAGGGTGTTAGAGGATAGAATCACAGGGTACGAAAAATAAGTCGCAGCGTTGGTTGTTGGGAGTCTAAGTTGCGACGCGCTGAGGATGTTAAAGAGTTGAAGTGCTTGTGGCTAGCGAAGATTTCCTAAAGAGTGGTAGACTGGCAGGCGGTCAACATTTCGACGATTACATTTAGAGAGCGAGACCGCACTTTCAGGACAGGTCGCCAAGTGGCGGACTATGGCTCGACAGGTATCGTGGATATGGCGCTGGCTATTAAGAATGCCTGGCCTCATTGTGACAGCGGTGACCTTAAAACTTCCAATCAACCGCATCCAGGCTAAGTCGCCCAAGTGCTTTCACAGTTGTTTAGCGGGAGGAATAGATATGCTAGGTTTAAGTGTTGCCCCTTTTGAAGGTGATGAGGTGATTCCAAAGAAGGTCAACGTTGTGATTATAGGAGGCGGAACCATGGGTATCTGGACCACGCTTGAACTCGCTGAGTAAGGCCTGAAGGTCGCCGTTTGCGAAAGGGGGGAGTAGGTTACAAACAAGCTAGCTAAAACTAGGGCCGGGCAAGACTTTCCCGCCACGATCCTCAAGAAATCCCTCTATTGATTGAAGCTGTCCGAATGTGGGAGTCTTGGAGACACAGTTGCGACGTGGTACTAAATACAAAAAGGCCAGCATTATCTTCGCGTGCGCGACGGAGAACAAATACCTTAAGCCTTGTCAGATCAAAAGTCAGATGCTGAGTGGACGGGGATTTCGGAGATGTTTCCAGGGCTACGGACAAAGTCCTACGGGGCATTACTATAGATTAAAGGGCTGAGAATTACCAAAGTTACTCGGGAGAAAGGTGCTGGGATCATGACCGATTGCGTATGCTCGCACAACGCATGCTCGCAAAATGCATACTCGCAAAACATACTCGCAAAACGCAGTCTCCTAAAAACGCAAGTTCGCTGGGTGGATGGTGGGGATTAATCGAATATAACGCTGTTGTTGTCACCGGGGGCTTATGGAGTAATCTCTCCTGCTAGTACGATGGCATCAATGTGCCACAGCGCCCCGTACTGTTAACCGTTTTGATAACGACGCAGCTTAATGGCGGGCCTAAGTGCTCTGTGGACGCGAGAGTTTGCGCTTCGAAAGCGCCAGGATAGTGGTTACACTATTACTTTGGGACACCAAAACATCATCAACATTGTGCCAAAATCGTTCAAATATGGCTGGAGTTTCTTGCCGTCCTTTAGAGAGGAGTGTCGGGTTAGGCTTGGAGAGCGCTTCTTCAAAGAGCTTTAAGTAGCTAAACGCTAGAGAATGGACGAGACCAGCCTATTCGAGTACCACCACGCACTCAATCCCATTCCATTAAAGAAATATACTAATACAATTCTCGAAAAGCTGTCTGAAGTATGGCCAGTATTGACACATGCGCAGATCGTCCAGTACTGGGGTGGATATATCAATGTGCTGCCTGATTCAATCCCAATTATCTCCACCGTCGCATCAATACCGGGCGTACATATCGCAACGGGCTTTTCAAGACGCATCCGGTATCGCACCGGCTGTGGGTTGATTGATAGCGGATGTTATGTCTAGGCGACTTCCTATTGTTGACCCGGCTTATTTCCACTTCTCCTGTTTCTCAGACGGTTTCAAGATTGAGCTAATGTCCGATATGCGCCAGTAGCTTATATTCCTCAGCAGTATTACTACTGCAACCTGGACCCGCTAGAGTATGAGTACGATCTAGAGAAGGCGAAGGAGGTGTTGGAGGCGGCCTGTTGGCTCCCTGGTTCTGATGGGATCCGCGTTAAAGGCGGAAAGCAGCTGTATTTCACGAATTCGACGTCGGTCGGGAATCGAATTCGCGAACAGGTACAGCAATACATACAGCAGATCCTAAGAGAAGTCGGGATGAAGATAAATGTCGAGCATGCCCTCTGCGGTTCTCTTTACTAACCTCTGGCTTAAGTCGCAGTTTCACACTATAATACATAGGTAAGTTTTTCTCGCTGCAATTGACCCCAACACGAGTGATTTCTTTAAATCTACTAACAGCACAGCAAAACGTAGCGGCGGCTTGAACCTTGTCGTGATAGCTAAAGCTATTCGGGGCTGTGTACGTAAGTGACCGCTTACTTCAGCGGCTTACCTAAGCGCCTTTACTCTGTCTCCAGCCCCTATAAGGGGGGCCTTTACTTTTACTCCCGTACATTATAGGACTTAGAGATTAAGCCGTTACTTTACTTCACTTTAACTACTTGTACTTAGCCGCGTAATAGTTATAAGCCTAGCTTATACCGCACTTCTAAACTACTATTTCTAAAGTAAACGTACCTACTAGGAAATATTTATACAAATACTCTTTTATTACTATTTTAATTCTTCTACTACTATTTTAACTTAATAATATTAAACTTAACTTTAAAGTTAACTTCTTCCCTCCTATTCTTCTATAAGTTTACGAAGCGTTATAACTACTCTGTGTAGTATAAAAACCTTTAGATTAAAGTAGTTGCGCGAGGAGTCTAGCCCTAAATTAACCCTAATAACCTTAAGTTACTAAATAAGCCCCTAAAGGAGGTATCTTTAATTTTACTTACCTAGTAACTAAAAAATAAAAACGTAAAAGTAAAGTAAATTTATTATATTTACTTTAGCCTTTAGAAAAAGAACACAACCTAGTGTTAATTAAGTATTTTAATTAAAAGTAATAATAGTAAAGACCCTTTTTAGTAACCTAGAGTATAAACTTATTTAAAGAGTAAAGTAAAGAGTATTTAAGTTATAGAGGAGTAATTTAAAGACGCCCTAGAGCCTACTAAGAATAACGAGACTTTTAGGTAAAATACGCCTAATAATAATAAACCTAAACTAATCCCTAACCTACCTCTTACTAAATAAAGTAAAGAAGTACTTAAGGAATACTTTAGCTTTATTTTTAATAGAACCTCTAATAATAAGGTTTAAAAATAAAAAGTTAAAGCCCTTAAAAAAATCTAAATATATATTAATAACTTAGTTTTTAATAATATCTTTAAACCTATTTAAACTAAACTCTTTAAATAAAAAAACACAACGCTTTAAAGTCTACTCTAAGTCCTTTATACTAAGTACTCCCTAAGTAATATAAGCCTTTTTACTATAATTTAATAAAAGTACTAGATAATACTTTAAAAAATAAATACTAGTATTATACTTAGTACCTAGTTATAAGAGTTCTAAGTAATTTACTTTTAAATAACTTAATATAAGCTCTTAAACGTTATAAAACTACTTATAGTTTAAAACTTCCTTACTACTATTAAGTAAAAAATTACTTTAAATTAAGTATAGGATAAATATAAATAAGTTATTATAAAAAAAAAACTTAACTAAACTTAGATTTTAATTAAAAACTACGTATCTATACTTAAAAACCTTTTTTATAAAGATTTACTCTTAAAGTTTAAAAATAAATTATTTAGTATTTTTTTAACTTTTATAAACCACTTTAATACTATAATTTCTAAAGCCCCATAATCCTCTACTACTAAGTCTAAAGGGATCTAGTATATCTATAGTAAAGAGTATAGTTAGTTACTTATTAAGTATATACGTATTTACTTTATAGTTTCTAAGTAAAGTAACTACTCTTATATTAAAGTCTCTACTATAAACACTAGAGAAATTTAAAAAAAGCTTAACTTAAAAAAGTACTAAAACCTCCTAGTTAAACTTACTTATACTAATTAGATTTAAGTTAATCCCCCCTATTTATAGAGCTAGAGTTAATTCCTTAGTTAAAAAAAGAGAAAAAAGAGAGGTAAAGGAATAAATACCTTAAACGCTAAGGCTACTTTTAAGCTAACTCTTTTAAAGATATACTAAGTTATAGTTATAATTAGTAGTTAGCTAGTCTAAGAGGCCCTAGGGACCCCCGCCTTACTTATATACATTAGTAACGTCTTTTCTACTCCCCTAACTACTCCTTATACTTTAAGTATATATATAGTATTTAATAACTATAGTACAACCTATCTCGTTAATAATCTCTCTTTCTTTAAAAAAGGCTCTATTAAGCCCCTTAATAAAGAGGTATACGTTGAATTAAGAACTACTTTATACCCTATCTTAGTAGTTAGTATAAGGGTTATAAAGAATATACTTAATAGCCCTAATAGACTAAATACCCTTAACCTTATACTAATAAATGTTATGTACGTAGAGAACTTCTATATAAACATCGTCTTTAAGGTACTTCTATAAAAGGTGGGTATCTAGTATACTAGTTTTAACGCTTTACTTTACGTAGGTAATAATAAAAAGAGTTTTATAGTTAAAAAGCTAGAAAAAAAGATAAATATTATCTTTTTTAAATATAAGGCCGCTTCTTTTTACTCTATATCCCTACGTATCCCTATTAACTTTACTACTACTATAAATATAGCTATATTAACTATAGCTTTTTAAAAGTCCTACTATTAACTAAGAAACTAGAGTAATAATCCCCTTATATAGTATCTTTAATTTAGTTACTTAAGACCTAAAATACTTAGCTATTTCCTGTATAATACTTAGGGAGTAAGACTTAAAAGCCTAATATACCTTTAGTATAAGTATTATACAATAACCTATACTACTTAAGTAATTTTAAAGCAAACCTCTAAAAGTTACACTATAAGGCTATATAAATAGATTTACTAGGATTTCTTTAACTACTCTAAGGAGTATAATTAAAGCTACTAGCTTATAGTAATTAAAGACAAGTACACTAGCCACCTCTTTACTTTCCTCTATATTAATAAGTAATATAAATCCGTTTTTTATATACTAAAAATATTTAAATACTAGGTAGCGAGGTAGTATAGTATATCCGTCTATAAGATCCGTTAAAATATTAAGTATATAGTAATTATAATATATAGCTATACTAAGTACTAATAATAGACTTTAAAAAAGGGAATTAAAATTAAAATAACTCTATTATACACAAAAAAACTAAATAAAAGGAGTAAGCGCACTAAATAAGAAATAATACTTTAAGTTATTAAAATACTTAAAGCGTCCAGCCTCCCCCTTATTTTATAAGTTAAAGTAGCTATAGCTATAGCTTTTCTTTATAATATAAGCCCTTTTAAATAAAAAGTATAGCTTTTACTAATTTAAATTAAAGAGGCCTAGTTCTACTAGTACTTTCACTAATAAAAACCCTCTTACTAAGCCCTTCTAACGCACAACCTTCGCCCTTACTAGGGCTAGATATACGCGTATAAATATAAAGTATACCCCCTTAAAAAAGACTATAAAGTAAATCAAAGAAAACGCGACTTCAAGGTAAAAGCAAGAGCGCATATTAAATACCTTATAAACTACGTTTTAAATACCCATAATCTTTATTAAATCTAAGTACCTTTACTTAAATAAATTATTATTATATATAATATAACTTTTAATAAAACAAAGTTTTACTTAAAGCTAAATATAAAGGCAGTAAAGTAAGGCAAAGTAGCCCACACTACAGTCAAAGCTATTTAAAAGCCTATCTTCTTCCTTAATACTAAACTCTAAGTCCTAAGTATCTTTAAAATAACTAATACTCTATTAATATATAATAAAAAAGAACTATCTCTACTAACACTTACCCTAGTAGCTAAGAACCCTAGTAAGGGTATTTTAAAGGCCCTACTAAAGCTATTTAATTAGTATAGGCGGTAGCTATTAACCCTAGACCCTACGCTAGTACTTAAAGAGACTTAAGGCCGCGCGCGGGAAGCAGAAAGCCCCGTACCCCTTACTAGTATACATTAGACTAGTGAACTATTATCGTCTCCTAACCTACTCTTTACTTTAAAAGTTAACTCCTTTTATAAAAGGATTAAAGATAAAATTATTATAGTAACTAATACTAAAGCTCTATAAAAACTAAATATAAAAGCTAAATCTTTTTTACTCTAAGAAAGCAACTCTCTTCCTCTCTTAATATAGCTATATATAAATATAGAGAAGCTAAACAGTCCCTTAGAAGGATCGGAGCGGGTATATAACTATAAAGATTTAAATTAACTTAAAATAAAGCTATAGAGATCGCTGTGCTTTTATAACTACTTTGCGTTCCTTAATACTAAATATAACTAAGATACCTTTTTTAATATATATATACTAAATTATAACTGTGCTTTAGAAAAAGTAACCTAAGGACACTATACGTACTACTACGTAGTTTTTACTTTAATTAATAAAGTAAAGTAAGCTAAGTTTACTATACTAAAGACTAAAGTCTACTTAAGCTAGCTTAGTAAAGCTCTAACTACTTACTAGAGTATTTACTTACTACCACTAAAGCTAAAAAACTACTTTTATAAAGTAGTAAGTAATAAAGTATCTAAGTTTAAAAAAATAGGGGCGTAAAAAGTTATAAACTCCTATAAAGCTAAAATAAAGCTAATTCCCCTTAAGTAAGTATTTATATATAAACTTAATAAGAACGGATACTTCTAGTACTATAAAATAAGGCTCTACATTTATAGGAATCTTTAAAAAAAGCATCCCCTTAAGTAGACCTATACAGCTATACTCACAGCTTGTACTTTCAGAGTCACTATAGCCCTCGTAGTATAATTTAACCTTAAGGTTAATTAGTTTAATATCGTTAATATATTTCTAAACGCTAAAAGGGGACCAAATAACCTACTAGTTGTTTACTACTTTCTAAAAGGCTTTAAGTAAAGTAGTAAGCTTCTTAAGCTTCGCTGCGCCCTTTATAGCCTTAGGGATACCCCTTTTCTTTAGTATAAAGAGTTTTCTTTAACCCTTTAAAGCCTTAGGCTTATACTAACTAATAAAGACCCGTACCTTTTTCAAAGTCGTAACCACCGTATACTCGTCCTCTTTTATATTAATAACATTTTTATTATATACTATAGGGATAATACTATAAAAGTAAAGCGAATTGTTAAAGGTATTAAAGTAAAGTATAAACTTAAGGAGTAGGGAGCTGTTAAGTAGTATTTTAGGATCCGGGTAATCCGTAACTATAAGGTAAAGAAGATTTATTTTGTCTATAATTAGTATATTTAACGTATTATAAAGAAGTTTAGTTTTATAGACTTTTACTACCCTTTAACTCTATTACTACTTACCCCCCTTAAGAAGAATACTAAAAACCCCGTTAGTAGTAAAGTAAAGTTATATTAGAAAAAAATTGATTTAATTCTATATACTATAATTATACTTCGCTCTAATATAGCTTTTACTTATACTATTTTTTTAAAATTCCTAATAAACCCTTTCTATAAATACTAAATTACTACAAATTAAGTTATTTATTACCTATATTATACTTACTACCTTTTACTCTACTATAGTAACTTAGGGGGTAGGGAAGTATAGATACTCTTAATTACTAAAGATACTTTATTTATAAATAATAAGGAAATATAAAGGTTGTTCTAGGGATATATTATTTTACTCTTTAGTAGCTTTGTTTAGTAAAAGGCTATAAGGTAAAATACTATAATAACTTTAATAACTAAAACTAAGCTTCTTAGCCTTAAGTATACTATAAAAGAGATAATCGCCCTTAAAAGACTCTTTAAAAACCTTAAACTTAAACTAAGTAATATATAGTAAATTTACTATAATAATTATTAAACTATATACCTTATAGTAGGGGAAAGGGAACGTATCTTAACACAACTTTACTACGTTAATATATAAAATATATAGCTTTACTAAGAGTATACTAGAAAGTTATTTAATATCGTTTATATACTAACTAATAAAATACCTACTAATAACCTTACTAAAGTACTCTTTTATTTAAAGTTTAAATAGTTTAAAGTACTCCTTAACCTCTAAAATATTAAGTTATATATTATAGAGAGTAAAAAGAGTATATAAAGTAAATACAGCTTTGGGCCTACGTCTATTTAATTCCTTTTAACCTAAGGGCCAGAGAGTATAAAAAGCTCCTATAAAAAAGCCACCACTACACTACACTAAGCACCACTACTAAACCAAATACTACTACTACTATTAACACTACTACTAAAGTAAACTTATACTATTATTATTACTACTACTACTAAAATAAACTTATACTAAGTTAGAATTAAGTAATACTACTACTACTAAAGCGGACTTACGCCTCTTTGTATTTAGCCTACAAAGTATCCTTAAATACATTTAACGTAGATTAAAATAAAGAGGCTATATCTTAGTTAAAGTTAACCACAACTAGAGCATCAAGGTTCACTTAAGCAACAACTAAACACAAGGGCTCTTTATCACAAGCGGGAAAATACTCCTTAATACTTACTTTAACTACCTTTTTAAAGGTCTACGGAGCTATAGCTACCTTAAACAGCTTTAAAAGAGTTGTTTTTATAAAGGTTGTTTTAACCCTAGGAGCCGGCGTTAGAAAGGCCAAAGCCTTCTCCTTCCCCTTCCCTAGAGGAGTACACCCCTAGTCACTACTCTTACTCTTTAGTATTAATACTAGCAAAAGCTAGGCCTTTGCGTTATTAAGGGCCGTAAAGACGTAACACTTAGCGTCCTTATACTAGACCGCGGTCTTTATAGTAAGGAACCCGTTCTATTAATACTAAATAAAGCCATTACTAGAGAAGGGAGCATAAGACTTCTTCCTATCCTTATAATAATAATACTTTAAGCTATTAGTTAGGGCGTTATATACACTAGAGTCCCTACTAGCTAGCACACTACAAACGCACTAGACATAAGTAGGAGCCCCAAGCTAAATACCCTTACTATTAAAAACCACTATACTTCTAGTTATACTAGAGTAAAGTTAATAACTAAACTTAAAAGACACTATAAAATAACTAAACTTACTATAACCACTTAGGAGCGGCTTAGGTGTTTTGGGAGTGGGGGGAGGCGCGTTGTTAAAAGGCCCTAAACCTCCCTCCTTTGTAGCCTCCCCCTTAGCTGTGGCGGGCTGGCCGGTAGAGGTGGTTAAAGCCGCCTCTTTAGTATAGTATAGAGCTATTTAAACTAGTTAGTGTGGATTTGTAGCGACGAAGGCAAAGTCGACCTACCCCGGAAGGCTATAAACTCCTTGTAGTTGGCTAGCTGGGCGAGGCGCTTCTTCTCTTTGGAATCTGTACGAACGCGAAGTCAGTCATAACCCAACCAAGACAGCGACGAATAGACTTACCGTTAGAGGGGGCGGGAGCAGTCCCCTGCTTAGGAGGCTCCTTAGAGCCTCCCTCGCTACTAGAGTTATTAGGTTAGTCTGGATTAAAATACGCGTTAGTATAGGTATTAATAGTATAAAGGAAAGACAACTAAATATACTAACAGTAGTATTAGTGGCCGCTGCTGCAGCTGCCGCAGTAGCCGCGGCCTCCTCGTTGGCCTTGTCCTTCGCGCGCTTCGCAGTGCGCGCCGCACGCGCGGGCTTGGTTTGCTTCCTTTTGGAAGCGTTGTTGACTATTGTGCTGTACGACTTATTAGAATACTGTGTCTTAAACCGAACGCCGTAGACGCCTTTGAACCACGCAAAGCACGGCGTTGCAGCGTTGGGGGCGAAACTGAGGGCATTTGTACTTTGTAGTAATGTTGTTACTGGGGGAAGAAAAGAGAAGAGATTGGGGCCCTTAGAGGATTATTATTTACTTACCTCGAGCCGGGTATTTGCTTAGATCCGGCTAATCAGAGGCGCCCAAGGATATTCATCGATTTTTTCGCTTACCTCCTACTGCACAGACAAAAGCGCACCCACTCCCTAGCAACGGTAACAAGGCATCGTAACGAGGCAAGGGCGGTATTAATAAAGTAAAGGGATTTTTTTATTTTGTTTGTTAGTCTCTTTTGTAAGACGAAAACTTCTATTTATGCTTTCTTTTGTTGAATACTAGTGTATATATTTTTAGCTACGCGTTGGGAGGCCGCGAGCGCAGCGTTTTTAGACTTCTTTTGAGTCTGGGGGGGTGTGTTGTGATAGCTGAAGCTATTCGGGGCTGTGTACGTAAGCGACCGCTTACTTCAGCGGCTTACCTAAGCGCCTTCGCTCCGTCTCCAGCCCCTATAAGGGGGGCCTTTGCTTTCGCTCCCGTACATTGTAGGACTTAGAGATCAAGCCGTTACTTTACTTCACTTTGACCACTCGTACTTAGCCGCGTGACAAACCTTTAGTAACATTTAAATCCCGAAGTTGAGAAGTTCCTATCTAATGGTAGTAAACGTTTTGTCTTGGATGAACGTAAGTCGATCCACGTAAAGATACAGGAACTTGCCCAAGACGATCTACCGTTTATCGCAACGTGGCAACGCCGCACTGCCCGCGGCTATAAACAAGGACTCACCGGCTACTCGGCAAACGTCAAAATTCGCAACGACACTTGGAGCATCGCCGACTGGTACCGCTCCTGAGACCGGCTTGCGGGAGGAGGCAAACGGCCTCCTCCGTTTTTTAAGATGTCTTAGCCCGTAACAAAACAGGGAAACCAAACCGTGACTCGCTTTTTGTTTAGAAGGCTTACACAGAGCCTTCTCTTAGTCGTGCTAGAGCCAATGATCGGCTTTTCAGTCTCGCACCTGGTTCCTGGATCACAGTTTCTCGACGCGCCGCGTGACTGCGGCTGAGCTAGAACGCATTTCGACGCAGATGGGCCTCAACCGCCCTATTTATTGTCGGTAACCCGACTGGGCCGCGAAATTGCTTGTAGGCGACTGGGGCACATCTTGATAACACAGCTGTCATCGAAGTGGTCTCGTCACATTAGGGGACGCCGGGTGTGCAGGATCGGTGTGCGTGGCGCTGTGAGGCAGTACTCCTTATTCGACCAGGTGTGTGACGACCATGGTCGCTATGACTACCCTTTCAGTTACAACCTTTTGGTTCGGCTTAGTCGGGACCTATATTTTCTCTCTCGATCTCGGAAGGCTGCCGCCTGGGAACATATGCACCGCAGGGGACGAATCCGTTTTCAGCTTCGCGAAGCACCTCATCATGCCGTCGCTTGTGCTCGGCCTTGTCCATCTAGTTGTATAGAACCGGTATATGCGCACATCTAAGTTCTGAACTAGGATTACGTTAGGACGGCATAAGCGGAGGGAATGAGCCAGCAAAGCGTAATTGTTCGGCATGTATTGCAAAGTGCGACGCTCTCTATGATCGCGCTCGCTGGATTCGAATTGCCTACGCTCTTCGGCAGTGCCCTCGTGACTAAGAGTGTGTTTACTTGGCCAGGCATGGGCCGGCTGTTTCTCGATAGCCTCAGCTGCAAGTACGTAGTGATTATGGACGTTCAAATATTCTCGGCCATCCTCGTTATCGTTGCCAAATTTATCGCCGATATCTTAATTGCTGTCGCTGACCCGCCACGCAAAGGAGCACAAGATGTCTACCAATTCCAACGTTATCAACACTCCACGCGCCGTCTCTCTTGCAATCCAGCAGTCCGCCGGTCTGTACAGCATAGGCTCGCTTTGTTCAAGATCGTCTGCGTGACGCTTCTCGTTCTGCTCTGCGCTGTCGGCCCTTACATTCTCCCATGTGACCAACATTGTATCGATCTGGGAGAGGGTTTTGCGCCGCGTTTGACAGGGCATCATTATCTTGGGACGGATCCGTTGAGTCGGGATGTTGCGGCACGCCTACAAAAAGCAGGGCGGATCTCGCCCTTAGTTGTCTTTTCGACAAGATTCATTACCATCTTCATTAGTTCCAGCGTTAGTATCATTACTGGCTCTTACGGCACCCGGATTGCGCGACGCCTTCGACATCCGGAGCCACGCATAATGATACAAGTATTGATTTCGTTAAATGAAAATTAGAGCTGCACTGTAGGTCTGCCTTATTACGGTCCAACTCCCGAAGGGCATGGAGCGCCCCTATGCGGTAAAGGATATCTCATTAGATCTGCACGAAGGCAAGATTTTGTGGATTATCGATGAATCTGGCTCTGGTAAGTCAGTTGCTGCAAACACGATCATGGGGCTCTTGCCGCCATCAATTAAATCCCGCCCGCGAGAAGGCTGCCCGTCTCCTCGATCTCGTCGGCCTTAATGAAAAAAGCCTCGACCGCTACCCTCACAAGTTCTCAGTTGGGCAGCGACAGCGCATCGGTATTGCTCGTGCGCTGATGGCTAACCCGCAGTTTAGAGTGACTGGTGAGGCTATTTTGGCTCTCGACGTGTCAACCCAAGCGTAGATTCTCGACCTCCTTACGAAAATTCAACCTGAACTCAAGGTTGCGATTATCTTCATCACCCACGACCTTCACGTCGTGAGGTCAGCAAAACCTGTGACAAAGTAACTGTTATGTAATGTGGATAAGTTGTTGAGAATGGCTCTCTATTAGTGATTCTCCGCAGTCATCAACACGAATATACACAAAGGTGGGTAGCCTCGATACTTGGTGCTGATTTGATGCCTAAGGAGCTCAGCCACTAGACCTTTCATTGATCCGGGCTGGCCTTTAGCTATTAGCTCCTATGGGGGACCGAAATCCGCAGGCGAGAGCTCAGTGATAGTCTTGGAGGAGCGGCCGTCGCTGGGCGGCTGGTGCGGAGGTCGCTAAAGAAGTCGTCAAGGCTGTCAAGCTTCGTGACCAGGTCGCCGAGGTGCGCGTCACATGCTTCTCTGCCTTCTCTAATTGTTCCAAATGCGACACGAGGCAATAAGATGCTGCTCAGACACATGGCAGAACCATCGGAATAAGGCAAAAGAAAAATAAGGGCCCAGCTAGTACGCCTCCAGGATGAATCAGATGCGAAGCGTCTGTGATTGTGACGTCGCGCACCAATCACACGGCGGCGTCCTGCAAGGTGACGAACTTCCCGAGCACGCGGAGGTAGACCCAGAACGGGCTGATGTAGTTGTGCTCGTCCGTGACGGCGAGCAGCGGGTCCGGCTCGCCGACGGGGACGCGCTGCCTGCAGCGACTTCCCCCCCCCCCCTCCCCTTTCCACTGGCACCTGTGTCTTTTTGGTGGTATGGCACGGCGTTAGTGACATGCAGCGAGTAGGAAGGAAGCAACCACTGTTGGCACCCCGGAGGTGGTGAAAGCTTGATTAGGCTCGTTGGTCACGTAGGCGGGGGCCGAGATCAAAACCGGTAGTGTCAATCTCAGGCGCTGTCTCTTCGGGCTTCTCTGGGCCGGGTGCGAAGTCCGCTTCACTTGGGGTCTCTTGATATCTCCGCATTTCCCGGCTAGGACGATTGAAACAGACCTGGTGAGCCAAGATTTCAACAAGGTTCGCTGCGCACTCGGCACTGACCGGTGATTCATGGGTCGCAAGGCTAGGGGGCCGGCGCTCGCCCACGTCAACCACTACATCGACTAAATCTGGATAGACGTCATATGCTACGGCGACACGGCGCTGGAGGGCCAAAGCACGTACAGCTAGGACAGGTTGTCGGGACAGGCCGGGTCAGCAGGAGTTAAACGGGCTTTTAAGGAACAGGAACACCCCCCTCACCGTGACTAGAAGTCGGTGAGTAGGCACCCGCCAGGGGACGCTTCGCCAAATACCACAGACAAGAACGCGCCGGAGAAGCTGGTGCCGGGGTTCCAGCTGATCAAGGCCAGCATGTACACCTTCCGCAAGCCGGACGCGGTCTACCCGATGGACTTCGATCAGGGCGTGAACCGGAACGTCGAGCTGTTGCTGGAGCGGCTGCCCGTGCTTCGCGAGCTGGGGCACATACCGAGGGCCCAGAGGACGCTTGCCGCCAGGGACAATTCATAACTTTATCGTAGCTCTCGCGTGGGATATCCTACTCGGCGATAGGGAGAATATTAGCCATAAGTAATCCTAGCGCGCGCTGCGACACGGCCCCCCACCCCCCCTGCTGGTGATATAAGCAAAGTGAACAGCAAGTCCGCAGGTATTAGTTACACAAATGGAAAATAGGGGGAGGACGAGGAAGGGTGGGCTTAGGCCCAAACCCGCTTAGAAGCGGCAGTGTGCGATACTGTGCGACTCCAGCGGCTGACCGATAGTAGAAGAAAGGACTAGACGACAAAAGTCAAAGTAGCAGTGTTTTCCCCGTCCGAAGAACCTGGGATTGAAAAAAGAAACAAGTAACTTAGGGCATATCAGCAGTACTTAGTGTTACGTCCTCATCGTCCTCATCGTCCTCATCACCCTCATCACCCTTATCGCCCTTATCGCCCTTATCGCCCTTATCGCCCTTATCGCCCTTGTCGCCCTTGTCGCCCTTGTCGCCCTTGTCGTCCTTGTCGTCCTTGTCGGCCCAAGTCGAGCATCAACAAGGCCGGGAACGCTGGTTAAGTGGTCTGGGCAACTCACCATTGGCCTCTGCCCACCTGGCGCCTTCGACTTCTATGGATGTCTACCTGGAGGGCCACCGCTACCCCAGGGAAAGCCGCTGGGTACGTGGACGTTCACGTTCGGTGGTACAGGCGGCGTGTTTATGATGGGCACCGCCGGGATGAACAGGTAAATGCCGGCCCCGACAGAGTGATACCCTGATACTAGGTACCTCTGCGACGAGTTTCTTGAGTCGGGACGCTGATGGTTTTCACTGCATCTCTAACCCACCCCGGGGCTGTCGCTGATGAGGAGGAGGACTGTATCTACTCGAGCATGATTATTTTGGCGGGGTCACACCCTACCTACGTTAGCGATGATGCGCTGTTTTCGTGGGCCACGAGATAGCTGTGAGTGGTTCTAAAATCCAGGGAATCGGCTGGTCGCGAAATGAGGCAATCGGGAGCTGCTTTGACGACATGACGAGCCCGTATGTCTCACGCGATGTTTCTCTTGGGCAGGCGTCCCGATCGCTAGAGACGTCCAGCCAGCACGATTAACCTTGGTGGACCCAACGATGCCCGGGTATTGGCATACAAGCACACACCTATTTCCCGCTCTTGAAATACGGGAACGCGATTTACGACTCGGACGCCGTGGGCGGGGGGTTTAGCCAGCGGGCCTACGCCTTTGTATCGTACTTTGAGTTCGCGGCTCGGTTCTAGACGGGAATGGGCGGTGTTTAACGATCTTAATAGGGCTATAGAAGGTCTCTTAAGGCGAAGCAGATATTGATTACCTGCGCGCCAGGCGGTATTGACAGGACATGGTCGCACAGTTTCGGGACTTGTCGTATCAGGTAGCGATGCATTCAGCATATCTTGCATGGAAGAATAAAGGCAGGCCACACGGGTAACTCAAGAACCTTGTAATCAGACTTGTCTTAACATCCCCAGTAATACCAAGCGAGAGCCGCGGTCGTGCTCAAGGAGCGGATGGGCGTGAAGCTCTTAAAAGCTGGATGAAGTGAAGATGAAGTGGATCTTGAAAGGAGCCGCTGAATGCATTGAGGAGTTCGAAGCTCTCGCCACTCTGCCTATGCAAAGTCCGAGGATCTGCTGAGTAGTGGTGACCTCCAGCAGACACTATAGCAGAATCAGGCGTAACAGGATTAATAAACACTAGTGTCTTGCCTCTCTTGACAGCCGCATTCTTCTCGGGATCGTCAAACGTCTCCTCGATATCGCGATCAAATCTCACACTTCCATTCACCGCCGTCTCCCAGGAGCGTAAACGGCCTGTCGGTCCCCCGCACAGTCCTCTCGTGGTTGACCCATTGCAGCAAGGCTGGGACGGCCGAAGTCGCCGCCTGGATAAGGACGCTCGACAGCGCTTCGAAGCCGTCCATTTCGGTGAGCAGCGTCGTAAGCATGTTGATGGACACCTGGCTTTTGGCGCCGGCGGTGCCTGTCCGCTGCTCGCCGATCGGGTCGATCTCGTCGACGAAGATGATGCTGGGGCTGGCGGAGCGAGTGCGTTCAAAAAGCTACTAAAAGATTCCAGTCGGTATGTAACATCAGGAGAACTGGCCAGGCATCAATCGCCTGGGTAGGTTAATGACAAAGTCCTTGAAAACCCAGCAACCATGCCGATCCAACATGGAGGACAAATATCTCCTGAACGACGAACCAAGGGTGGAATCCCCAATCTGCTTGTTCGAGAGACCTCTGGCGCCGGTAAGGGAGATGTTGTCGAAGACAGAGACCATCAGAGGCTTATCAGCAGACCACATAGGTCTTGGGCCGCGCTTATTCGAGGGGGTATGCCGGGTATTTGACGTCAACCCTACCAACGGCCCCAAGCCTCCCACCACGGCTGAGAACAAACCTTCGGGCAATGTACCTACTCCCCCGAAGACGACCGTTCCGGGCGGCGTTGCGGAAGCGTGGTGGCCCTCCCGCCCCTCCGGCCGGAGAGCGCGCGAGCGGGGACGCTGCGGCTGGGGGATTCGGGCGAGGAGTGAGCTCAATGAGACCATCTGCGCTTAAGCGCTTGCTGTTGACAGGATTCGTCTTTTGCTTTTGTAGCCGTCAGCTGATGACCGCTACATCCGTTGCAATCGTACCATGTCGAGTTGATACCAAGTAATCTGCAACTATGCGGCACTCCTGTCATGGGATAGCAGCATACCTCAAGAGTACCGTCAATACATAAATGCTGCAAAGGCACTCAAAGGGAGGGAAGACGTGCTCCCCCAGCCACTTGCCCCGGCTGCCCTGAGACTGTTGCTGCATGTCGTGCGGGGGCCGGCGCTCGAGGAAGACGTCGGCCCCGTCGATGAGGAGCATCACCTTCAAGGTGCTGGCATCGCAGAAGGTCAATTGCCTCTGCGCCCAAGATAACTCCTGAATGGGCAAGCTGAAAACATGGACAAGACGCGAAAAGACAACCAGCAGACCGTGTGAGATGCAGCACGACGGAGGTCATTTCTTGCGGGCATGCCCACACAGATACTCAGCGTCCAAGGTCGCGAACATAGCTTCGAATCGCATGTCGACCTCCTTTTCACACATTGCGAACTTGACGACCTTGCAATTCCAAGCAATTGAGACTCCTTCTCCCGTCCCCGAGTCGGCCGGTATTGGGGGTTGGGCCGGGCAAGTCAAGGTGACCGAGACACACTCACTTACACACACTCACTTACTCACACACACTCACTTACTTATACACACTTACTCACACACACTCACTTACACACACACACTTACGCACACACACACACTTACTCAACACACCAGACGACAGGCCAAGGGACTAAACGTAGCGTCTATGATGGCAAATCCAGCACGAGGCCGAGACCTTCATTGGACTTCATCAGTGTCTTAGTACTCTTGGCCGAAATTCTCATGGGTCAGTTTACGACGGTCTCGGTCATATCGCCTCCGAGACCGGTGAAGGTCTCAAAGAACAGCCCTGCAACAGTCACTCCATGCACGTGTAGCCGTGGAACAATGGCCGCCTCCCTTTCCCCGGTCGTGCCTAGACGCAAGAGCATGCCGGCAGAAGAAAACTGGACGAAAGTTGCGTTTCCTCTGCATGGATCCAAGCCCGCGTAGGGCGGGACGGCCCAAAGTAGTACCGGCGGCCTTGCGTTTCTACTTGCAAGACTCATCCCACGTGGCTCTACGCGAGATTCTACTTTAACGTTTGTCTTGAGTCCCTAAACCTCACAGGGGGTCCCGAGTTAGTGTCTCTGTAACAAGATGGTAAGAAGTCCGGAGACGAAACTGCCGCGTTGCCGCTGGGCTCGGGTACATCCAAGGAGCTATCCCGGCATCCGCGAGGCTGACCAGCCGCGCAGCCTACCTTAAAGGCACTAGCTGTTGTTCAGCTGGCCTGGTTCTGGGCTGTTTGACTTCTGCCGTGACGGTGGGGCTACTGGCCGAGTCTAGGGGCTTGTTTGCTGGCAGGTCGTAAATTGCGCCGTGACAAGGGTTGACACTTATAAGTTTAGATCACCCCGGACCTCGTCTTCAGCCGCAAAGTTCCTCCGCATGCTTAAATCTATTCTTTGCCTGCCTCCTGCTTGATGTACGTATACGTCCCGGCCCGTAAGGTATCTAGTAGTGCCTCGTCCCGGACGTTCTTGGCCACGGTAACCGCGAGCTCCTACATCCTTCGCCGGGACATTCTACCCTCGTGTTCCTCTACTGGCTGCATTATATACCTTATATACGCTTATCTCTAGACTTTAAAGGTTATGGAGAATCCCTTATTCGGCGGATGAAGCTCCGCGAAGAGAATGCAGTTGCACTCCGGCGCGTAGACTGTTCCATCGTGAACTATGCGGTTGGCGAAGGGTGGCCCATTTAATCCCACGGAAAAGTAGCGAGTAGGCCGAGTTGTACTCTATCTATAGATCGGATATGTCGATTTTGCGCAATCATCTGCGTCTTTCAGTACGTCGTTGTGTGGCACAAGCTGCACGAATTCAACCTTCCAAGGTATCCTGTTGTAGCCTAGCTCTTCGGGATTCATTGTGATACTAATCACATTATTGTGTATTATCTCGGCCAGCTCAAAGTTCTCCGCCTTGATAGTAGGCTGAGGGCGACCTATAGGCGCTGAATAATATGTTGTGAATTTTGTGTCGGCCTTACGCCGCTCAGCAGATCGGTTTTCTGAGGCGGACCGGCAGTCCTCCATCATGAATCTTGTCGGCGGGGTAGGAGCCGCCTACGCCGGTTTCCGTCGACGGGAGAATAAAGCCCTGTTGTTAAGCGATCTTGTTGACGTCCACGCAGCTGGATTTGGGTTGCCTATTGGAAGCGAGTTGAGATGTCGCCCTTTGGACGCTGTACTGCTTAACGCAATAGCTGCTCACCTCGATGGCTTCAACGACGACGAAGCCCTTATTTCTATTGCGCACGTTACGGTACTAATAATGGCTGTGGTTTTGGTTGCGGCTGGTGTAGTAAATTGCTCGGGCAAAAGTGTTCTTGATGGTTACCTATCGGGAGTAGAAACGATAGTTCCGTTGGGTGAGCTGTTGAACCCTGAGAATTACATGCTCGAGTGGCACACATCTGCAAGATCTCACGTGTTTGGCGCGGCTATGACCAGCGCCCAACTTCTTGGCTTGACGACTGAACAGATGGCGACGGCGTTGTCGTTCTAGTAGCAGTAAGCGGCGGCACGTGGTCCGCCTTTGGGAGTAGTGCCGAAACCTTGGCAGGTGGCTGCGGCAGCACGCAACGGCTCTGTCTTGTCCCAGCTCGCCAAGGCTGGTATTACAGCTAATACGTCGGTTTTGGCCGGATGGGCCTTGTGAATCTATACGGTGGTGATGTGGATTGAGTTGACGCTGTCCTTACACACGTAGGCCGAGAATCGCTATTTAAGAATCCAAGCGTTATGATCAAGCCTTATCCTTGCTTTACCGCAGCACACACGGCTATGGAAGCCTGCGAGACAATTTGTTGTAACTTACCGAGGTATGATGTACACGATATTTTATCGGTCTGTATTACCGTTGGCAGGACAATGCCTTCTATCCTCGTCCACAATCAGCCAAGAACGGCACTTAAAGGCAAATTTAGTATGAAGTTTTGCGGTACCTCTCTGCTTGCTGTCCACCGGGTTAGATGCGTTGACTGACGCAACGCTTGCCAATCCAGGCATCTGACTTGTGATGGAGAGTGTCGAAATGTTTGGCCTTGAGGAGCAGAACAATCCGTTTGTGTCTAAAGTTATGGTCACTTTTGTGGATGGCTCTTTGGTTTGCGAGACTGTAAAACGGATAAAAGATAGTTCTGCGAGGCCGTTCGGGCGCGGGGTCATGAAGGAGAAGTTTGTATCTCTGTGTGGTGGTTCAAGAGCTGAGGCCGCGTTTGAGCATCTTTATGAACCAATGTTGGCTGAGGATTGGCTTTCTGAGACGCTTTCAGCGAGCTTGCTAGGCTGTCCCGTAGTTCAACGGGACCTGTAGTACTAGAAGTGTAAAGTACTTTAAAATAATACTAGCAGTGTAGGATATTCGAGAATAGGAGCAAGCTTGCCCGTTTACAGACGCAGCAGCGTTTCGCCAACAAGGGAGATACAATCACTAATATTCTATCATCGTTTTAAGGCTTGTGGTCTGCTGCTGGCAGTTGTGGTGTAATAGTTGACTTCGAGCAGGATCTAGACCAATCTTCGGACTGTGAAACAATCCTAGAGTACTTAGACGGTGACCTCATCTAGATCGGAAGTCGAGTGGTTTGGCTGGCTTTTTAAGTCGCACTGCGTGCTGACGCTAAGCACGCACTTGAAGTAGCTCCAGCGCGTCCGTATGAGAATACTTTGACAGGCAACTTGATCCGCGGACTGACGGCCGAAAGTAATTTATGGTCTTCAGATGCCGCTGGGTTACTCCCACGTATCAAGGCTCCGTTGATTTTTGAAAGTGTGGAGATCTCTGTAGAAGGTGGTGAGTAAAAAGCTGGTGAAGATTTTGTGATTATTGTCGATCTGGAAGAGGAAACCGAGGTTGCTGCTGACCAGAATTCCACCGCCATGGACCTACTTACTATACTCCCGGGGCATCAGATCGTACATATCGTATTCCAAGCAAAACGTTCTATAGGCGGAACTGCCGATATATCTTAATAGCACAAAAAGAGAGGCTACTGGTTTAATTAGTTGCGCAAAACGAAGTGCGCTTCAAGCTATATTTCCTACGAAAATGGCGATATTGAAATCAAAGCATCTTCGCTGCCTATTGTGAAACCCCTTTAAGTTGTCGGCCGATCACTGTCGAGATACATACGCGGATCTTAGAACGAAGTACGGATTTTAGGACCTACCATCTTTGGGCAATTAAGGCTCTAGATGCTTTCCCACAAGCACCAAGTAAGGAAGATGTAGTAAATATACCTATAAGCGCGATTATGCGAGCCAACAGTTTCCAGCGCATCGTTTTCCTTAGAAACACTAACGGTTTGAGTAACACTTATGCAGAAACCCTCCGTAATCTCAAAGAAGAAGTTTCCAAGCAAAACAGACCTTCTCTACCGACTGCGAGTCCAGCCGGCGGGCTTAACCAGAACCAGTCGTTTACCGTTTCGGTTGCAGGATCGGAGGTGCAAAGCAGCCCATAGATCCGGTCAGTAGACTATTTCTGCATAACCGTGCCGGGGGTGACGGATTAGAAGTTTAAAACGAAACTTCCGAGTGTCGCACGTACCACCCGTGGATCGACATATTCAATCCGTTTCGGGAAACCTGCGTTGACTGCGGTGCCGAGCTTGTCAACTTCTGTGATATAAGGGACCAGCTTGACCTGTGTGCTCTTCAAAAGGGCACAGCCAAAACTAATCATAGTAATAGTCAACCCAGTGATGCCGACGGTCCGCCAGGTAACTGTCGCCTTAACGTAGGATTCATGCCACTCGTTCCACTCGTTACGCGCAGCAAGATAAGAACTTTTGAAACATTGTGTTGGGCTGCCTTTATCCACCTCTAGTTAGTCGGTGTCATTAATCAGCGTTAATCGGCGTTGGTGCGGCGTTGGTACGCTATTGGTGCGGTGTTGGTGCGGTGTTGGTGCGGTGTTGGTGCGGCGTTGGTGCATATGGAGGGCCAGACCAACCAGGCGTTTAATCCAGTTTGGTGTTAGTAAGCCCCAGGAGGGATCCAGTATAAGCACCAGACGATGCGATTGCTTTTTTATTCGCCGTCCAAATGAGTACAACTGCAGCCCCTCCAGAACCAGCTTCCATGCCACGAGTTGCAGCACCGCCAAGTGACGAGCCTCCGGCACGGGCGGTCTTTGCTGCCTGGTAAGCCCGACTGGCCGCGGCCGCGACCAGAAACCCGACGCCCGCTGTAAATGAAGCCGCCTGCCCGCCGTGGTGGATTGCTTCCGCGCCGCCGGAGACTGGCGCGCCTTGAACAAGGCCCTGCAGGATCGGAGGGACATACTGGTAACAACGAAGACAACGACGAAAATTCCGGCGAGCGCGAGTGTCGTGATTAGCTGCTGGTAGAGCCGAGCCATTTGCTCTTGTATTTGCTGAGTCCCCTACCCAATGATGAACTCCCAGCTTAATGAAAACGGCCATGCTTGTGAAACACCCACAATTAAAGGCAAGAGGTAGGCGGTGACCAGCGCCGCTTCTCTCAGCGCAAAAGACCAGGCAGGGGTGACTTCGTCCTCGCTACGCCTGCTTGGTGGGTGACTCTGCCCCGACCGTACTCACTGATGGCTTGATCGCCGCGCTGGGCACCTTCGCCCGCCTTTCGCCGGAGCTGCGACGCCGCGTGCTCTGAGCCGCCTTTGGCGGGCCTGTGCTTCGGGCGTCGCATCAAAGTGCCGTTTGCATACAAGGGGTTATTTTCAAGTAGAGCTTTTACTTTTCTCCTTTTTCTTTTTATTTTTACACAAGCATCAAAATACAAACCCAAGATTTCCAGTAAGAGATCGCCGAATCTAGACGAAAGACCATGACAACACGTCGCCGTCAGCCCCGCCATGTCGCTGTTCACTGCCGACGTACACGAGCAGTCGCGCAACACCAGCCCCATGCCCAGCCCGCGCCCGGACCCGGGCAGCCCGTGCTGCTGAGCCCGTTAGTGCACTGCGCACACAGTGGCGAGTTCCGCGCCAAAACACGAGGATCGCTGGCGCAATCAACAACATTGTGCACTCAGTTTCTTGCGGGAGCTACTGCTGCGAAGCGGGGAAAACACGCTGAAATATGGAATTCGTGGTAGTTACTTTAGTCTTTAATTAGATCTGGTACCTACATGCCACGTTCAAGATGCTGGCTGAAGATGCGCACCAGCGATGGTGATATCAGGGACAGAGGTTTGGCCGACGGCCAAGTTGACGGGCTCGCGCATGAAGTACGAGTTGGCCTCTCTGAAGACGAAGCACTTTATAATGCTTGCTCTTCGCCTACTTCGGCCGCTTCGGCTGGTGCATGACAATCGGCGCCGGCATCTCCAGCCTGGACACCGCCTCCACTGCGCCTCGACAAGGATGTCCGATCTTCTCTTCCCACGGTCAAGGTTCTTAAAGAGTACGACGATATCGCCGGGAGCTCGCGTAGCGATAAACATGTGTAAAACCTCTGTAGCTTGACTCGTATTAAGCGTGGAATATATTTCCGCCCGACCCGTCGCCACGTTGTGGCGTTCAAGGCCGCTATTACATCAGCCACTACGCCGGCAGCCACAGCGGCTGTGGCTGCCGGCCGCCCGAGGCACCAGGGGGCTCGTGACCCACAGTGCACCAACGTCGGCGGCGACAACCTTCTTCTAGCAGCGCTGGCGGCCCTCTCTCTTACCCAAATCCATCCCTTTCACTAGAGCCTTTTAGCCCCTTACGTTACGGCCAGAATGCTCCCTCCCTGGCCAATCCAACAAAAGGATTGCCGACCTCGGCGAGCTCAGCGACCAGCCCGCGGGCAACCACGAGCTCCGATTCGGGTCTCACATTAGCAGTGTCCCAAAAACGGCATTGGTAGGGATAGTGCTTTTAGTAGCGCCCTGCGAGCACGGGTTTCTCTCCAGCGCTCACGTCGATCGTTAGGACCAAGGACCCTCAGCAGGGAATCTGCATGACAAGCCGGAAGGTGGAGCTGCTGCTATGAAAGATGTCTTAGGCGAAGACGAGTTTAAACCCTCTATCTGCTAACTAAGTCGCGATCCAGATTTCCACGACCAGTCTGCTTGTGTGTCACATGCGGCTGGAGGAGGAATTGCTTCTCTAAGTTTAATAATATAGTCTGCCGCGTGCTACTAAGTTGAATAAAGAAATAGAGGAGCGCTCTGATGAACCGTGCCTAGAGCAACCTAATTACATTGGCAGCGGGGCAAGGGTGGGTGAATTCAATGACGAAGAAGTAGCTGCGACGCTCACGGGATCTTGATTAACAAAAGTCAAGAGGTATTGAACAGCGACTCGGCGATGGGGCAAGCCAACGTCAAAAGTGCCAGAGGGGCGGTCGCACGAGATAGCCATGGCCTCAAGCCCAGACGGGCGCTGCTAGAAGGCCACTGCTGCAGCATCGACAGACCAGCACCGCGCGCCCCGGCCACGAGAGACGCTGCCGGCACGATTCCAATTGGCTATCGGGCCGAGGCGACGACCTGACCGCAAGCTGAGATTCGGTTATCCCGGGAAGCCGACGGCTGAAATGCTCCTCTCCAACCTGCAGAAAAAATGAACTACGTCGTAACAGACTCAAATAGCAGCGGATTTTGCACCTCTCATCTGCTACAAGGCGATTGTTGTGTTTGTTGAGCATCGCGCATTTGCGGCCTTACTGGTCCGGATGGTCCGAGCAGCGGAGATAGAGGCTTCAAAGGACAGCGGGGAGTCAAAGGTCTAAAACCACACAAATACACTGTGACGCCCTAAGACTGGCACTGCAGACTTGCAAGCAGTCTACTCTGAGATATGTGATTGGATTTGCTCCCCTGAGAGTAATAGGAAGAAACGGGCTAGTCCTCAGCTTGAGGCGCGCTGGTAGTCTGGAAATTGGCGTGGCGCACAAGGCGAGCAAGAACGGCATCTATAAGCTTCACATCGTTGTGGCCGGTGCATCTCCCATGCCTATGAGCCCGGCGACGACCGAAAGCCGCTTCGAAATGGACTATGCCTTACTAGACCGCGTGAAGTAGTTGGCAGGCTGCTGAGGCCCGGCCGGCCAAGGGTAGTGAGGTCATTTCTATGGACTGCAGGTTGACGGATTGAGCGGTTGGGTTGCTGGTGTGGGTAATCCACAGCCACGGGCACAGCCTCACATCCACGGGCTACGCAGCCGTACTAGCCACCACCACCTAGCGCGGCCCCGGATTAATAAATATTCTAAAGGTTACGTAACTAGTACATAACCTCCCTTTAGTATTAAGTTTAATACTACTACTAGCTAGTTAGTTAAATAAAGAAATCTATTTATTTTTAACTTTAGTAACTAACCCCTATAGTGGCCCGTTACTACTAGAAGGGATCCCTAACCTTACTGCCTTTCTAACAGCTGGTGACTCCGATGGCGCGACTCTATTAGTGGATTCTCTCCTAATGATGCTCCTCGCGCTGGCGTCTAGCAACGTGTTGACCGAAGGACATCGTTTCGAATAGGAAACCCAATTTTCATAGCACATCAGGCGAGTGAGTTGATTAGACGTTACGCGTGAAGCACATTTACTAAAACGGACCACGCCGTCGTCCTCGACTACTAGGTGCTCTTCGTCCTCGGCGGCTCCGTCTTTATGCACATAGCCTTCCGCCGCCGATATCAAGAGTATCAGCTTCTAGCGCATCAAGGCCTTCCGTGAAGCTTCTCACGAGGATATCCTCGGCCGAACTCAGGCCCTGGCTATGGATAATACGATCGATCTCTCCCGACTTTGCTCTTCCCGAACATGCAGGTGATCTCGGGAGCCTTGAGGTCTTCGAGTGTCGTGTCGGAACCTTGACCACCAGGGACCCGAAGCTGTTAGTCACGAGAAGAGCGGGTAGTCTGTTGTTCGAAACGTGCTTGTCGTGGAGAGACCGTTGAAGGCCGTGGCGCGGTTGTAATTGGTCTCGAGCCACCTCTTCTGTGCCGGGTTGTACACGAGTATGTCGGCTCAGCCCCCCCAAACATGCCGAAGGCAGCAAGACTAATAACAAGGCTGATGGCAAGACTGCTGGTGAGGAGCCGAAAGCAATCAGGCTGGTGGAGAAGAACGGCATGCAAGTTGGCGCGATGGGAAGGAAAGGAGCCGCGGTGGCCGCAAGAAGCGTCCCTGGCAGCTCGGCTGGGACATCGCTAACCTTCTTGCGAGCTCGCCCGTCTCGATGGTGTGTGTGCGGCGGCCTCCAGGATAGCGAGCTGGATCCCAGCGGCGGAGTAGTCGTCCGACGAGGGATGGCGGGGCCGTGCGCACTTGATAAGATGAGCTTTCTGGGACAATGTTAACAAGGCCAAGAGACGTCGGTGCAGGCAACGGATGCTGAACCTGACGAGGAGGAGGACGTGCAGAGGATAGAGAGCCGGCCTCTGCTACAAGGCTAGGTTGTCGATTGGCGCATCTAGTACTCTGCCCGACGCAATGCAAGGTAGCAAGCTTACGCAGCGCGTGGCTCTCTGTTGGTCACAGCGAGTAGGGAGAGTAGATGGAAGTTAGTAGAGCAAGAATTGGGGGGAAACCAGATCGTGGAGACCATTACCGATGCGCCTAGGGCATGACATCAGCAACGACTAAAGTTTATCCACTGATTCCGCTGCCGACACTAAGTCCGCTGACGACTTGACCTCCCGGGGGTCGGTCTCGTAGTTGGAGGCAGTGCCCTGCATCTGCTGGCCATTGAAGTGACGGTTTGGGGTATCTCTTCCGGCGCGGTGGACAAGTTCTAATCGGTCGAGAGCCTCGGCAACCTAACGACACTTCTAGCCCTCGCCACTCACGACAAGAACGGTGTTGAAGCGCTCGGCCATTTCACTCATCGGTGCCTCCTTATGGAGGAGCATCAAGAAGGCGTAGCTAACTGAGCCATGTCCGGCACAATCTTCGTGATTAGGGGAACCACTAACATCACGGCGCTAGCGTGGAAACTAAGCGCACACGCTCCCTGATATGAGAGACATCAGAGGCGTTAACCCGAGCAACGGTGCTGTCTTATGGCGTCAGTTTTTGACCGGCGACATCACGGCCGCCGGTGGCCGGCCAGTGACCCACCAGTGCTCCTGTTGCCCAATGACATGTCCCGTACAGATTCTGTACGGAAAATTTTATTGGCTGATTTTGGTCCTATGGGGTAACTAGCCGATGAACCACCGCTGCCTCTATTGTCCAATGATATTTCCCGTATAGATTTTGTACGGAGAATCCTATTGGGCAGAGCTTTCTGATGGAGATATGGATATCCGGTTGATGGATCCCGTCTCTTCGTTGTCAACGGTGCACGAGAGCTGTGTTGTGCTGTCAGAAGTTGATGCCATCATGCCCAAGTCCTTCAAGAAGACCAGCGAGCTTCTCCCGCCAAGGGACCGCAAGTCACAGGCTGTGGGGCTGGTCATTCTTCGAGGGAAACGGCAGCCGCGCCACCCGTTTGTATAATTGAAGCTATATTAGACAGAGAGTCGCGATCATAATGGCCAGGGCCCTTTACTCTTCACCACATGTCTCCCGCTCTTCCTCGATGCCCAGCTGACGACGACAGTGTTTGACGGGTTGTCGCCCTCGCCGAAGGACACCTGCAGTGGGACATCTCCGCCATCCGCAAGGTCCATTTCCACCAGGTCGTGTGCGTCTCGGCCTGCATGTTCACCGATCGTGGCCCATTCGCTCTCTGAAAGCGCATGCGGAGATTAACAACGGCGGCGCCAAGGGGACTGTGCGAAGCCCTTGGCGACGATCTTCCTCCTTTCTCTTTTCCTCGGCGCGGTTCTGCTTTGACCCATCCGCCGGCCTCCCGTAGGAGTCGATGCGTGACTCGGCGCTGCTGCTTGCATGTATCCGCTGATCTTCGGAAAAGGGCTTAATGGGATTGTGGGCAATGGCATGGGCGGATTCGGCAAGCCACCGACTCGTGGCGAGTCTGCGGACGGGCGTTGTCTTTCAAACGTACATGAAAACGTGTGATACGTTAATTCGTAGTTAGAGTTAATCCTTCGTCTCGGTGTACGTGCCGTTGACGGCCTGCCTCTTTTCTTTGAGGACACGGCGAAGAAACACGGCCAAGATTACTTCGGTTTGACTTACGGAAGCCGTTGGACTTAGTGGAAGATGTATTGTCTTTGGTAAGACTCGCGATGTAATACGATACATCAGACGGAGCGCGCCCTCCACTAACCTAGAACAGCTCCCGCACTGTTGGCCGCACCCCGAGCTCGCAGATGAACTACTCCGCGCCCCGACGACCTCGACGGTGGTGCCTCGTCCCCAGGAGCTGAGGGCGCTGGTGAGCTACTCGACCGAGGTCAAGAATTGCGGCCCCACCTGCCCCCTCGACGGCCTCCTCCTCGACGTCGTCCACGAGCGCCGCCAGCGCGCCGTCGGTCTAGAATTACATTTTCCCTGTCAGCCTTCAGATCCAATAGCAGGGCCAACGGCTCTCCAGATGCCGCAAGGCAAGGAGCTGGAGACGGCCGTGGGCCGCAGGCTCGAAGACGACAAGGTCCGAGCAGGCAGCTAGTGAGTATACAAGCTTCGACACCGGTACAATAATACAAGACACACCGACCCGTCTCGCTTGCGCACAGCGTCTCTCAAAGCATGCCGACCCGAAAAAGCTCCTATGGTCTTTTCGATGCATGGCTCAAACGTCATACATGCGCCAATTCTCTCCTCTCTGATGCGGACTGCTGAACTCACCCCCCGGAGTCTATGGAACTGGCGCCGTCCGCTCGACAGCTGCAGGCATTACAGCCGGAAGCTTGCCGAGACCGGCTTCACCAACATTATGCAGGAGATTTACAAGTGGCCGTCTCGACGAAAGGCCGCTCCGCAAGCCAGGGAGCGTCTCTCTCAGCAGCTTCTGGATCCGCTTCTCGTCCGCTGTGGAAGCCTTATCGCCATTCTTACACGGGCGGTGTGCGAGGGCGCTAGCAGCGGATAACCACAAGCTCCCGGACACGGTTGAATCCGCGACCCCCGAGTCGCCCGACGGGACGAACAACGATCCTTTTGAGACTGCTCAGCGGCTAACAAAGACGGAAGAACACTCGATATCTCCCTGTCCAGCAGCAAGGCCCAGAAGGCGCTCATTCGTACGACGTACAGTGACAATGGCGTCGACGCGGCCGAGACGGGCTACGTTGAGGCCCATGACACCGGAACACTCAGATCTCGAACTTGATCATACGGCCTCCTCAGTCACCCACACCGCCCTTGGGCCGAGCGACGCCGACTCGAAATCTCCAGGCGGAGCGGTAAACATCACGGCAGTCTCGCTGGCATTCATCACAGCTACTTGCTCCGAAACAACCTCATTAGAACAAACGTAAATCCAGAGCTATAGCTGGTATTGAGAAGACACCATTGGTATGGGAGTTGGTTGTGCGGCGTCTCAGGCTCCCAGCAGCTTCTTTAAGAACAAAAAAGAGGAAGGCAGGCCTGGCTTGACAGGGCAGTAGCGAGCGAGTCGAGAACGTTATTAAATATACTTTAGGGGAGCTCGTTTCTGGCCATCTCGTCCACTGCGACACTGGCGGCTTCGAGGGCTACCCGCCACCTTAGATCTACAAGTGCATACGCGTGGAGACTCTTGTTCTTGTGGCCGTCGCGTGGTATGCGCTAATCCCTCAGAGACGGCTATTGCCCTGCCGTGCCGCGGTCCAACGCTGGGAAAACCAAACACGGCCAGTCTACGCGTATGCAGACGGCGGCCATCCATATAATACCTTATACATTCGAGGTTTCTCCATCAAGAAGGTTGAAGTTCCACCTTCACAGACTATATGCGTTTAACCTCGATGGCGGTCGGACCTACAAGATTGCACGGGGCTTTGAAGGATCCTTCTCGCCAAGCAAAGTCGTTCCAGACAAGGACATAGATCCTTACAGTCCTAGAACGGCCGACAAAGACCTACTAGTAGAGCTCCAGGAGCTGGTAAACTATCTATACAACAACTACATCCAGCTTTACAAAAACGAGACAATATATTTCTTATAAGCATAAGCCGGCCCCAAGGACCCTTCTAAATACAACAACATCAACTTAGAGCAGACTCCCCGCAACCTCGGCGGCCTTCTTCACCTTTTTTGAGAGCTCCTTATTACATCTGGTTCATCCTGGCACTCCTCTGCTTGCCTCTGTTCCTCTTGCAGAAGAGGGGACGGCTTGCGGCCGGGCTTCTTGCGTGGCAGGCCCGCGGCCGTCAGGCGGACCTCTGGCTGGGGCTGCTCGTTGCCCGACAGAACGCCAAAACGCGGTTGTGAAGGAGTGCGTGCACGACAGCATCTTTCCGTGTGAATAGATGCAAGTGCCGCGGTGCTATCTCGTCATTTTCCTTTTCTTCATCCTCGCGACCCAGTTGTTAAGGTACCAGGCGCTAGGCACATTGACGATCTCGGGATGTCTCTTAATGAGCCGCCGGCCCGCGAGGGTTCCCGACGAGCTTCTGAAAGCCAAGCCCGAGGCCGAGACGACCTGGGTGAGGGGCCCGTCGGCGACTTCCCAATCCACCCACCGCCGGCACGCAGAGGCCCGCGTGTCTTGCCGACCGCCCTGACTGATTCTGTTGAATATTAGAACCGATCATAGCAATCGTTAAGAGCTCTTTCAGCTTTATACTAACTAAGAAGGTATAAACTAGTACTTAATGGCAAAGTCCTTGGTGAAGGAAGATCCTCCAAGGCCCAGTATGATCTTGCCGGCCAGCAACCCAATATACATTTCTACTATCACATCACGGCTACGAAGATCGCCGCAACGAGCGAAACCGAGACGACGACCACTACTATGGCAAAGACGGCGGCGATTGCCAGGGAATTGTCCTTGAATAGGCTGAACGTCGCCTGTTCCGATACTTTCGTCGCGACACGAATGCCGGCGGTGGAAATATTGGTAGGTGCAGTTAACTCGCCGGCGCCGATCTAGTAGAGGCTGTCAACAAGGCTTTCGCCAATGCCAGGCCATGATTGAGAATAAAGGCGAATAGGCCAACATACATGATCTGTTCAACAAGCTCGGCAAAGCAGCTGTCAAGCGAAGTGGAATTGATCGCCAGCTAGACTACAGCAATGCCGATCTTAATACCCGCTGGAATTTAGAAGAATGACCGCGCTGCATTCATCACGGTCGTCTCTCAGACTCTGGCCCTGTTGTGCCAGGGCAGGTGTCGCCGTGATCAGGAGCAGGCCTAACGCTAACAATGCGGTCGGGCCCATCTGGCCAGAGTGACCGTCACCATCTCGGATCTATCTCCTGGCCGCTGCGAATGTCGCGCTCGGCGCTGCCGTTAAAACAAGCTCCTTGATGTTTGCGGCAAGCGCGTCAGTTATTGCAGCGCCTAACGCTTCTGCTGCGGCGGGCAACGGGACTAGAGCCGGTTGAACGATCCGCAGGCGATGACGAGACCGAATGCAACGACCGTGACGGTGGCAAGAGCCGGCGGGCTCCATCGGCTGGCCGCCATGAATATCACAGTTACTTCCGCTGAAGAATCGTTCGCGCTGCGCCTGCACCAGGTCCTTCTGGGCTTATCTCAGCACTCCGACCTCCTCTGAGGCAGGTACTATCAAGGGGATACGTACCGCCCCCAGCCACAAAAGCCCACACAGCCTCAACGAGGCCAGTTAGTCTACCAGCCACACCAGTGTGGTCACGTTGGGAAGTACATACTGCGGAAGTATGTACCACTGGTGGCCCTCGAAGGCATCTGAGTTGTGAGATAATTCTAGGCCTGCTCTGACTGGAGCCAGCTGCCTGTTATCGTTATTCGTTGGGAGACTAGGCCACGCAGCTTCTGCATCTGGGCCACCTGCTGTGCTGCGATCTTGTGTTCGACCAGCTCCTTCATCTGACTGTCGGCCGTCTCCGACATCGAGCGCAGCAATAACATCATGTCTTCCTTGAAATCGTGCCTTTCTCCCTAGAGAACTGCTCTGCGGTCAGGTTCGCAGCCCTTGGTGATTCAGCGATCGTTTCGCGATTGGTGTCAGGTCGAGGAGAAGCTTGTATCGACGCGCAGGCTGCTCTTTATCTCGGCAAGACTTTGAAAGCGTGCTTCAAGGACATCATCGACATTGCCCATCGAGAAGGCGACCCCTGCTCCTGCGCGACAATGTTTTGCAGCCAGTTATTCTTGACCTCGCCCTAGACGTGGTCTCCTGCGCTGTGTTTTGCAGCATGTTCTTGTAGATCTTCATTTGGTTCTGGATCTGCTCGGCTAGTTCCGAGATATGCGTGATCTGGTTACTTACCTGTCCTGCGGACCTACTGACTAGTGAGATCAGTTCGGCATGATTCGCGAGCTGCGTCTATTGCCTGGCCAGTAAAAACTTCAGCCCAGTGTAATGGAGGGATCCTTTGGATCTTAAGGATATAGTCGGCCACGCCCGCCCAATTGAGCCATGCAGCGCGCAAGTCCAATAAGTCTGGGGTACTTACTGTGACCATACTATATAGGCATTAGTAGGTACTGAGTACTAGCGCTGTGATACTTAGGCGTTGGGTAGTTAAAGAGCACTAAGTAATAGCAGTGGTAGTGTACCACTTGCACCACTTGGTACATACCACTTGGTACACCACTTGGTACATACCACTTAGTACACCACTTAGTGCGCCACTTGGCCACTTGGTGCACTTCTTCGTACACTACTTTACAGCTTGGAAATGTTTCAATATAGGTAACGCCCCTCTGCTGGAGCTAATTGAGTGGCCAACTGGCACTATGTTTATGATAGAGCGCGCGGGAGGTCTTGCTCTCTGGACGCCCCGACAAATGACGGCGCGACCGGCCCGAGCGCCAGGTTGAACAGGCTCTTGTTCTCGGGCGACACGACGTAATAGTCGCGCTCCGGGATTGCAGTTACGACGATCTCGATATGCCGCTCGTTTAAGCCAATGCGCTGGTAGAACTCGCGGGTTCCCGGTTCCCGTGCGGCACCATTCGGCAGGCAGTGGTTGGATAAGATTCCTTCAGCACGTCGATGATGCCAGAGCGCTCCGCACCCGAGATCGACTGGGCGGCAAGCACCACGGCGCAATTGGCCTTGCGCAGTACCTTCAGCCATTCCCTGATCTTATTCCGAAACGCCTGATGCCCGAGCATCAACCACTTTAGCGCACCCGTAAAGCATTTGTCAATACATTAAAAGAGAAAGATAAAGATGGGCATATGATCGCGCTTACTTATGTTATCAGTTGCACGATCTCGAAGTACTGAAATAGTGCTAGCGCTAGACCATCTTCCTCAACATCAAGCAGCCAGTCCATTAGTACACGAACCGTACAATAATACAGCGCATCCCTAATCTCGCGCATCTACCTACACACCCGCTACAAAGTCTAAGAGCGAGCGGTCGCGGGATTTGGACATTAGTGCCGCTTGCCTGGAGATGGCGTTGCGATGATCTGACGTGATGGTCACGCCCTAGAGCCCAGGCCAGATCGCCGGCGGCCGCTAGATCGCCGGCGGGCAGAAGGGAACGCTCTAGCGTCCCCTGCCCTCCCCTCCTCCAGTAGCTCCAGCTCCCCACCGCCACCACAATAGTGGTCGCCGGCAAGGCCCAGCGGCAGCCGCAGTATGGAGCCACCTTTATCGAAGGCAAAGACCTGCACCTCAGCTTAACGCTGGAACTGGGCGGCGACCAGCACAAGCAGCGTCGATTTGCCGGGGCCGGTCGGCGCGAAGATTAGTATATGTCCGACATCGTCGACATGCAGGTTAAGCCGGAATGGCGTTGGCCAGAGGGTCGGCCTTCGCCATCATGCGAAGCACTCTAACCACAAGAAATTAAAGCACAGAGCTAAATAGCATCGCATACCGGGTCAGGACCACAAAGACTATAATGGCGGCTGCGAGTGCCGTCGGCAGAACAAGTTCGCGGTCGGCGCCTACTGACAGGTTAAGACGAGACAGGGCGCGGTGCACACGCGACCGCGCGAGCGACGAAATGACCCCAACTATGAGACCGCTGCCCTGCTTTGGTCGCTGCAACAGGCGGTCCTGCTGTTCCTTGCTTGGCTCGTATCGGAGCCTCACCAATTGACGCTCAACAGCGCGACGATCCGTATGGGTCCAGGAAGCACGCTGCCGACCAGCGCGACGTAGCAAAGCCGCCGCGCAAGATCGTCCAGCTCCCCCCGAGAATCACCATGGCGCCATCGATGGCAACCGCTGCCAGAGTAATAAAGCCCGTCATGAGTCTGGTGATTAACTGCTTGATCTCTTGGACCCTCAAAGACACGGTTGAAATCCAGTGCGCGGCAGATAACGCAGTCGCTCCATACCAGCGACACCAGCGACGTGCAAGGAGGCTCAAGAGCATGATGCGGCTGCGTCTGGATCGCAGTATCGTCGGCGAAGTCCGCGACGGGGCAGCGCTCACACTCCTAGAAGCATGGAATTCCGGTCAGCCTGGAGGCTGGAACTCTGACAGCAGATGCTAGCCGGCAGCCGATGCAGGAAGTAATGGGCGAGGGTGTCGACTTTATCGTCTCCATCGAGCGGACGGGAAAGGGGAGGCGCGTCCGGGAGTTCATCCACGTTGAAGGATACCGCAAGGGCCGCTACCAGACCAAACACCATGTCCAGGTCAATAAGGGCAGTCATGTCGCATAAAATGAAGTTCATCCGCGCCTCTTTGGCATTCGCCACTATACTTTAAGGCCTGTACAGTCCCGCGCTTGTCTCCTCGGGGGGAGGCGCTTCCTTAGGTAATCTCTGTTCACCGTGCGACCGTCAGAAGTAGTTGCATTTCGCAACCTTAGGCTGTAATAAAGAGTGGTTGCAGTTTGCAACCACTTTACGCTCTGGCCATTACGTAAGCACCGTTAGTGGTCTGTGCTGCAGGCACCCCAGGGCACTTAGGCCTTTGGATCCATAGTTCCATTCCCAAGTGGCGTACCAAGTGGAGCACCAAGTGACGTACCAAGTGACGTACCAAGCGGTGTACCAAGTGGTGTACTAAGCAAAGGCAGTCCGGGAACCACAGGCGGTAGCAGCCCTTCAAAACAATGCCCGCCAATCGCAGCTCGGGAAAACAATCAGTCAATCCGTGTCGGCTTCCAATTACAGGGCGTGGGACACACTGCTCATCACCACCTCTGCTGCGGCCGTGGTCATCGCACCGGCTGGGGCGACGCCGTGGCTGAGGCTCTTGATAAAAGGCTTGGTTAAGTATGGTCTCGACCACAGCTTTATCTTTACGCGTAACACAGAGTCGATCGTCAAGAGTGTGCTGTAGCTTTTCTTACTATTTGGTGACAGGAGCGGAGGTAGGTCACGCAGCGCTCCGGATTTCCGGTGCGCGATGTCCGGGATGGCCGACTGATAGCCCATTGGCTGGACACAGTCGCAGCTCTCCGGATAGGCCGGCAGCGAACCAGCAACCACAACTGTGTTCCCGATTTCCTTTGGCTCTTCGAGCCACTTCATCAGCCAGCCGGCGCGTTCGAAAATCCGCTTGAAGCGCAGGTCAGTCGATGTGACGATCACGTTGTAGCCGTTGGCCAAGGATGCCGGCGAACATGCTCGGTGTCGCAAGGTGCAGCTGACCTCCTCTACCAGCCGGCAAGGTCGTATCGACGCAGGACCGCGATTTCTCAATCATCGTAGTGGTCGCATCGAGCAAGCCATCCGCCAGAGGCCGCAAAAATGCTCGTTCCAGCATGGCTGGGCCCACTGCTGGAAGCAGGCGCGCGCACCCGACAACCTCGGTCTCGGGAGGGCCGAAGATTATCGGTCAGGATGGAGAAAGAGCGTCCGAGTCGGATCTGCTGCAAGGGCTTCGACGTCGCACTATCAGCATTTTGATGGACGCGGGAGCTCAGATTCTTGAGATCGACAACGTCACGCTCGCCAGAAGGCTTGACATCGATCGCAGAGCACTGGCTGCACTGGTCTTTGACGAACACAACAAGCCTGGATCGACAGCATTGAGTTGCGACGGGCTTTGGCTTACCCGCGCTCCCGGCAGCATCGTCAATGGGTGCATCGACCGTTAACCCTGCCCTCGTGGTCGAAAACGTCGGGCTTAAGCGCCCTGCGTTCTAAGACGAATAAACACGCTAGTTCTGTCCAAGATACTTTGCTTCCTTAGCCCAAGATTATCTCTCGCAGTAGCCTGCGCGCTACATATATTGACGGGCCGTACCTTCCACTCCCTTACCCTCCCCAATTGGGTGAGCTCTTTAGGGTCAATCTCAACGCTCGATCTAGGCTGGAGAGAGCATGTATCTTTACAATAAGTGCTATTCGCACTATAGACCCTTGACGGCTGTTTCCTCGAAGTAGGAGTAGACATCCTTGTCAGCTAACACGGCCGGGTTCGTTAGAAAGGGGGGGCGTGAGCGGTCAACAACCTTACTAACAAGGTCTTGCTTCACAACATTCAGAGACGTAAACAGTCTAACTCAGTGCCCTACTGGTCTTCTATGTCTTCGCTACCAGAACGCCTCCTGTTTCCATTTACCCGAAGTAAGGCTGCACCGGGACGCCCTCGTGGCGCGGGATCATGTGGAAATGCAGATGGAAGACGTCTGCCCCGCCGCGGCTTCATCGAACTGGCAGACGAAAACGACGTCCGCGTCAAAGACGGAATGAACACCCATTACGATTTTCTGCACAACCGGCAAAAGTTCGGCCAGTGCGGACTTGTGTTCGCCTTACGCTCCGGCTTCGACGCGTTTCAGTCCGTGCGCCAGCGCAAAAGCGATTGCCTGGTGACAAAAGACCTCGAAATGCAGAAACAAGTGATCCTCGATGCAGCCCTAGTGCCTGCCATAAAGAGAATCGCCACTGATAAAGTTGATTGCGCCCGCAATGTAACGCCCATGTTGGCGCGCCGTGAACAGCAGGATATCGTCGGCCATACGCTCGCCAATCAGCGAGTAGAATTTACGGGTAGGTTAGGCGCGGCCCTATCTACGGCCGCCTATGTGATTTCGTCCGCGGGGTTGTCGGGCGGGTTCTTCTGCTGCTCTCGCATCTCGTTTACAGTTCCCTATTGAAGCACGAGGAATCCCTGTGGTACAATTCCGTTCTGTCTTTGCCACCAGGAAGACGGGCGGGCTCTCCTGCTGCTCTCGCATCTCGTTTACAGTTCCCTTTGAAGCACGGGGAATCCCTGTGGGTGGTACAATTCCGTTTTGGCTTTGCTCCACCACGAAGACGGGCCTCATAACTCTACCCGCGTCGGAAGAGATCTTGTCGCGATGAGCCTTCTCAGGCTCTAGCCTCGCGAGCCGCGCCTCGGGCAACAGGGTATAATGTGGGGGATGCGAAGCTGACTGTATTGAGGCTGCGAAGTGGTGAGGTGGAAGAGAGAGAAGTGCTGGCTGCGGAGCCTGGGTTCAGGAGGAAGGCCTGGGGCCCAAGACGAGGCAACACGGGGCCGATGCTGTTGATGAGGATTCCATAGGCTGTAGCGCGACCCTTGCGCTACTGCTCGTGGATATTGTCGTTGCTGCGAGTCGCGGGGATAGCAGGGGCAGGGACGTCAATTTAGGCATATTTAAGGACATCCTGCTCGTTGAGAAGAGCTTTGATCGCGAGCTCCTAGTGGCGGCAGTTAGCCTCGCCCTGGAGGACCGGAAGGTGGCGAGAATTGGTAGCCATGGTGACGAAGGTTGTTGAAAGAGGAACGTCTTGTCGAAAAGATGCTACCGCCGCGATACTGCTTGTGGTTCAAGGGCCGAGATGGGGTCTTTTGACAGATTGAAAAAGAAGAGAAGAATGCTGCCGCTGCGGTGCTGCTTGTGGTTTAAGGGCCGAGACGGGGTTCTTTCTGGAAGATGAGTATGAAAGAATGGATTGCTGCGAAAAGAATACTGTCTCAATTCCGTTACTGCTTGCTGTTGAATATCGATCCGTTGAGGGCCGTAGAGGGGTTCTTTCGTTGTTGCTTGCGATGTTTAAAAAAGAAGAGGAAAAAGAGGGAAAAGTTGGTGTTTTGGCAGAAGAAGGAAGGGCACGCGTTACGCGGAGGGCATAGGCGGTGGCGCGGGTGAAAAGAACGCGGGTTTTTATGCTGGAGAGGGAAGGTGTGAGAAAACAGAGAAAATTCGCGATATACTGAGAAAAATACCTTCAACGATCAAAATAGAGTAAAAGAGAGGTTGCGAATAGCCTCAAAGGTAAAACTAGCCCCCGAAGGGGCCGTGGAGCTCATAACCTATGGGGATGCAAAGCTGACTGTATTGAGGCTGCGAAGTGGTGACGTGGAAGAGAGAGAAGTACTGGCTGCGGAGCCTGGTTTGAGGAGGAAGGCCTAGGGACACGGCAGGTGACCCCGCTCCTCATCATACAACGCTCTGACGAGCGCAGCACCTTACAGCATAGATCTCTTCCTAATACAACCTCACATCAATGCTCGCTCATACTCCCTAACACTCGCCCCAGATCTTGAATTCGCGGTCTCGAATATCATGAACAGTGTCCATTTAGAGAGCAAAGAACTGATCCCACATGTGCTCGGTCAGATCGTACCCCATCAGCGAGTCTATAGCAATGCCACTTCCACCGCTGCGCGCCTCTCTTTGCGCAAGGCCTTGCGCTTGCGGGAGGGGATTGTTTCAAGAAACGCATCCCGATCGGAAAAGCCCTTGTTGATGAAATGAGTTGCTGATCGGTGCGGTGCAGACATCCCGCTTGCTTGGATTTCCTCATGCGGCACGAAAGTAATGTACGCGGACGGGACTCCAATCTGCCGTACCGCGTCTTTTTGTCTTTCTGTGACTACACTTTGCAGTGGGAGACGAGGCTGACCCTCCGCGACCCAAAGGCGAGAACCCGTTACCGGAGTAAAGGGGATCAAGCACTGAGGTCCGGGTGATAATGCCCGCGCGCGCTCAAAGGCGTCCACCCATCCATAGTCAAAAACATGTTCACCCTGACTGTGGTTTTTCAGGTAGCCGGGCAGGGCGGCAAGCAGCGTGCCTCGGCATCTTTCACCAGCAGGTCGTTGCCGAGCCAGCCCGTATCCCCAGTAGCCAAGCCGGATTCTCCAAGGGACGACAAGAACGCATGCGAAACGAGAGGATGATAGGGAAGAGCCTGTACCGTCTTCGATGCTCCTGCAAGCCGTGACCAACGTCCCGTGTCTAGATTCGTGAAAGAGCGCAGTATTCGCATAGAATGTCCGTCGTTCATAAGACATTTGCAAGAGCCGACGCCGTTGATGTTGCCATCTAGTCTCGCAACATCATTTTGGAGAAGCCAGCCCAATACGAGTTCCCGAGGATGAAATCCTTCAAACGTGATCTGGTCGGCATTTGCATAACTGTAGCGAAGCGCTGCCTCACGCAAGGTCTATGTAATGATGTTGAGGAGCATCTTCTCTGGCGGTCACGTCACCACCGGTGGCCTGTACTCCAGGCCCCCCAGAGCCCCTCTTTCCCATAGCTTTGAAGCACTTGGAGTCTTCTTCCGTTAGCATCGTTAGCATCGCAAGAAATCGACGTTTTCAGAGCTCGCCTTCCCTCGACAGATAATGGTCACGCCTTTTTGTTTCTGGGCGGGGATGGACGAGTTGGGCAGGTCGCTGAACAAATACGAAATAAAATCGAGGCCTACATCCATCGCCTGCTTGTTAATGTCGAAATCTTCCTGGCGATTGCCTCCCGCAGTAAACCCCAATAGATAGCGCATGTCCAAAGATCGAAGGGCGCGCAGGCGCAAATGATCGAAAGTCATGAGTGCGACTTTGCCCTGCTCCCAGAGTGGAAGCTCTGAGCGGAGCAAAGCAGGGCAAAGGAGCAAGGGAGTGCTCTGGAGCCCTTGCCGGGGCCCACGTCAACCGGAGCCCTTGCCGGAACCCTGGCTAGCGCCCTGGCGGGATGGAGGCCGCGGCCTCCGGGCTCTTTTCCGCTCCTGGTAGTTGCACTGGGGGTTTCCTCCTTAACGTGCCATAGTATCCATAGTCTTGTATCTCTCCAGCACTTCCAGCACGGTTTCGGCAAAAACTTCATTACCGCTGGAATATCCCTTCAGTTCGATGACTAGTAGAACCGTGCCGCGGACAAGATCCAAGACCTACCCAAAGGTTGGGACTTTGTCAGCCGTACCGCCGATCGAGACAAGGCCAAGTTGCCGCGAGGTTCGGTCGCGCACATCACCCAATAGGTTCTAGACGCGCTGAATTGTATCGTTGTGAAAGATGACCAGCACGCCGTCCGACACAAAGTGCAGGTCGCATTCGATCGCGGGCGGCATGATCGTAACAGCAGATGCACACGGCGACCTGAACGCAACCTCCCAAATCCTCAGGTATAGCGCGCTGGCGAGGGAGGTCACGGTCCGCGAAGCCGGCTTCCATCGCCCGCGAGAATGCCAAAAGCGTGTTGTCCCAGACCTGGTGATTACCGTCATGATAACCTCGATGCGCAATCGGCTGGTCTTTTATCCATGCGGCAAAAGCCATAGCACAGTTTCAAGCACAGCGTCGATCTTGACAGCGGCATTCATCGGCAGCGCCGCCATTCCGACAGCGCCGCGCGCATGTTTGTCGGCCTCGCCAGGCACGGCAGGGATAAGTTCGAGGCGCCGTTAAACACCAGATACTAGTTGACGAAATCGGGAGCCGAGGCGACTCAACCATCCAGTTTCACGATACTGCGAATTCGGCCGAGATCGCCGCCAAGCGCAGACTTTGCCTGCGACAGGATATTAACTGCGCATAGTTCCGCAGCCCGCTGACCGGCTGCCATGCTAAGTTGCCCGGATACCGCAATCTTCTCATCCTCTATTGGTAACTGTCCGGTGACGAACAGCTGGTTGGTGCCGATGACGTAAGAGATGTAATTAGCGGCTAGTATGGCCACCTCAAGCAATGAAGTTCCCAGTTCTTTCAGTCTCGCGGTAATTGTGTCTGACATTTTCGTCTCCGCTTCTAGTTGTCGACTCCATTGAAATTCGGCATCTAGGTATTGCTCGAAAACATTTAAGCCTCGATTTAGTCAAGCGTCTTCTCACATTGCTTGTGAGTCTAATACGAGCGAATGCATGTTCCAATCGGTTTTTGTCGCTGTGGTAATAGTAGACGCCTCAGTAAGTTTCATGGCAGCTGCACCGATGCCAGCTACAGCGCTTGCAATTGAGCTGTTGGCACACCGTGTAATCTATGACCTCGAACTGAAAGACACCGCAGGAAGGTCTGGTATTTCGGAAATCGTTGGCGGTATGGTCTACGAGTTTGAAGAAAGGTATTGCGATGGTTTTACCACGAACTTCCAGTTCGTTACCAAGATCGAGACCGGCGAATCGATAAAGCTAAGTAATTAGCAGACGACTACGTTGGAGAACCTGGGGGATAGAAAGTTTACTTTTGATACGACCGACGATCAATCAGGCATGAAAGCGAACGGTGCGGCGCAGAACCGCGCCGATGGCGTCAAGGTTGACCTCGGGCAGCCCTAAACTAAAGCGTTGCAGCTGGAAGACGCCGACTTCCAACCGAACCTATTCTCGATATGATACAGCATGCGAGAGGCGAAAATCGTTTCTTCAAGGCACGGGTATTCCATGGATCTGATGATGGCGACAAGGCTCTGGTAACCACGAGGGTCGTCGGCAAGCCTGAAACGCCGAATGGCGATGGGGCGGATGCGCCAAATGCCGAGCAATATGCCCGCACCTCTGCCTGGCCGGTCACGATTGTATATTACAGTGAATTTGCCAAATCCGATTCATGCCCGGTCTGCAGAGTGTCTTTGGGCTATATCAAAACGGCACCACGCGTGGCTTGACGATGGATTATGGTGACTTTGCGTTGACGGGCAAGCTTTCCAAGCTTGAGCCGCTTGACCGCAAGTCTTCCACGATGTGCAAATAGCGATCTGAGGAAAGCCGGTCGGCAACATACGAGCCTCTAGCGGAGATTGTTGCAATTGCGATCTCAAGCGAACGCGATGGCGTGCGTCGGGACTGTCCTCGTGTCACGGTGCTGGTAAGTAGTACTTACCAATACCTAGATATAGTATGGTCGCAGCAAGTACCCCAGACTGGTTGTTCTGTTCCTTTTGACCATGCGCCGCGTGGCTCAATTGGGCGGGCTTGGCCGACCACAGCCTCAGGAGCCACTAGGATCCCTCCGTTACATAAGCTGCCGGCAGGCTTGAACATGCTCAAGACTTAGCCTTGCGACTCGAATTAATAAACGTCGGCTTTCCGAGACGGAATTGACGGCAATCGTCACCATTAACGGATGTCGACATCTATCCGACGGTCGATGAATTCGCGTTGTTGTAATGCCCAGAGCAGCTGTTAAAGCCATTGCCATTGTCGAGGCCGCTAGTCTCCTCTCTCTCGACGCGGGTGGCATTCTGAGGGGTCAAATTCTCTGGAGCAACGTTAAACAGGAAGATGATGCGCTCCTAGACCTCGTCACGGTGGCAGGCGAAGTAGACGAAGTCGTTCTCTGGACGGACGAACTGAATGGTAAGACGTCCTTGCTCAAGGCCCTCAGGTATACTATTAGGATTACCGCTGCCATTAACGCCGTTGCTACTATTGGACACGTTCCAAAGGTGCTGCTAGTTAAGTATAGATCGAATTTAGGCCACTTAAGGACGAACCGCCGCAGTTGATGGTCGAACTTGAATTTCCGGCCGTCGAAAAATTGCTATTGCCACCGACACCGCTACTACCGCTAACGCCTCTGCTGCTGTTGCTTCTACCGCCGGCTGCTAAGGCCGAGTCGCGAGCCCGAGCGTCAAAACGGGTACGCTGATGACTCTCGTGAACATTAGAATCCTCCAGTTTTGTTCGACAACGCCTCAACCACGGTTCGCCAACTGTGTACCATAGCCTCAGTTTAAGAACGTGAAATTTCCGCGATCGCTACATCGTAACTTATAGGCCAAGTTCCACCACGTGCACTGTTAGCAGCTGGAAATACTCTAGGGTGCTACTTACGTTCTGGGCGAGTGAAATGAACAGCATGTTTTGCCAGAAGGTCATGCCGCCTCTACAGAACAGCAGAATAGTACGCCTCAACAGAAAAGCATTATAGACATAATGTCGAAGCTCCATCCCAGCCGGCGTGCGAGCACAAGAACTCGAAGGATATTCGGTGTTTCCATATAGCCGAACGTCACCGCCATACGGCCGAACAGCCAGCTGAATCTTTCTGAGAATGCTTTCTCGTCGTCCGGCACGAAAGGAGAACTAGAGGTCACGACGCTAAGAATGACATCGGTTTTATAGAGCACCTTATACTACTTGAGGCTATGGAGAAGTGCAGTTGGGGTTACCCTTGACATTACTTATTAGAAAATTTACTGTTCCTGCGACGAGGTGCGGCTTTTTCGTTGTTAGGCTGTCTATAATGTTTTCGAGCGGCACATCGTCAACCTTGGTACGCGCGATCAAGAGGTGCCGGCCATACATCCATGTCTCTACAACGAACGCCAGCTTACATTACATGCTACGACACTCAGCCGCCCTAGAGAGTCTTAAAGAAGCTCGAGCTTGCTGAGGATCTTGATGACAAGAATGCCATATCTGTTTAGGTAGTGCATGACGAGGTCGCCGACAGTGGAACTGTTGGTTGATAAGAATGTCGTATCTGTTGAGGTAGTGCATGGCGAGATCGCCGGCAGTATAACCGGCGACAACCATCCTGATGCCGACGTCGTGGAGCTCAGATCGATGGAAGCGGCACCATGGCGAGCAAGGCCAGCGGCAGACTCCATTTCCAAAGCTTTTGCATAACGACGAACAGTAAAATGGCGGTAATAAGCATTTGGCCGGTGACCGCAATGCCGTATGCTGCCGAAAGGGAACTTGAGCTATCGAAGCTTACGAAAAGAACCGACACGTCGATGAACAGCAGAAAGCTGACCTGCAGGATGTAAATTTGGCCGGCATACTATTTCCAGAGTATGCGAAACGTTGAAGAGCGGCATCGGTTTGAGGTGCACCGCCTGGCGAACAAGAGAATAGGCGCCCGATGCTAGGGCTTGGCTGGCAATGTTGGGGGTGCGAAGTGGTGAATGCATTGAGGTGCAGAATGTGGTGATGTCTGGAGAAGAAGTTACTGGCAGGAGCCTGGAGACTCGAGGAGGCCCGGGAGGCCTAGGGGTTACGCGTGACATGTGACCACGCTCCCCAACAGGCAAGAAATGTCGCCACTATCCTCAACACAACCATCGGTAGCTGTTGCACATTTGGTCTGCATGCCGAAAAACGGATGTTAGATCTCTGCCGGATGCGAGGATAAACGCTCCTTGTCCGAAGTAATTAAACAAATAACAGGGAAAGACGAGCGCAAGTCAGGCGACGATAATCGGCTTGCGACCGAAATGACCTAGTTTGACATAAGGAGCTTCTGTGCCTGTCACGGCGAGGAATATCGCTCTGAGCACAATCGCTGCCGTTTGAATGTGGCTCGCCAGGAAATAGACGCCATAATGGGGATTGACGGCCAGAGGGACGCTTGTTGGATTGGCCAGGGAGGGCATTTTGGCCACAACGTAAGGTGTTAAAATGCTCAATGAAAACGGGATGGATTTGGGTAGAAGAGAGGGCTGCCAGCGCTGCTAGAAGAAGATGCACGGAGGTCACGTGCCCCCTACTGCCTCAAGCGGCCGGCAGCCGCAGCAGCTGTGCCTGAATGTTACAACCACGCCCGATACCTGCACTACATGCACGAGACCGGAAACGCCGATTGCGAGAAACCATAGCGCGGTAACCAGCCCGAAGGCCGGAGCGACCGTGCCAGTACCAAAGCCCTACACAAAGAACAGCCCAATTGTGATCGCTGGAGTAACTGGTACAACATAGCGGGCGAGCAATGGCCCGACGACCCACATTACTTCGACGGCTAAAAGAACAGAGATCGAAGGCGTGATGATGGCATCGCGAAAAAGATGGATGCCCCCACCATTCCCAGCGCCAGAACCTGCAAAGACCGCTTCTTGAAGCTATTGCGCGTAAGTGCCGTCAGCGACAGAGCACTGCCTTCGCCCTCGTTGTCCGCTACAGGACGAAACCGACGTATTCACAGCCACCGCGATGGTCAGCGCCCGGACAGAATCTGACAACAATCAACTGCTCCTTCGACTTGTCCAGAGGTATGAAGCGCCTTACGGACAGTATAAAGCGGACTTGTTCCTATCCCACCATAGACAACGCCAAATGCATCAAGTACAAGAATCGAAAGGCCATGTCCCACGCAAGGCGCCGCCAGTTCCAGATCTTTTACAAGCCAATAAGAGAGCACTAAACCTAAGTAACCTAAGATAACCTACTTAAAGTAAAATCTATTTAACAGCCGCGCGAGCCGAGAAGCTGACTTGAATACAATCCATAAAACCATCTTCACCAGATCTCGTCAAGCGCCCGCTACTACTACAAGCGTTATAGATTTAATACTTTACTGTTAAAAGCTGAAAGTGGAGATAAACGGCATATGAACGAAGTAATGTTTGGCGCGTGAACATTGTGAAAGGGAGAAGGCTGATGTTCTAAATGACCTTAATAGAAAGTTTATTAGTGGCACGCTTTTTAATAAGTAAAGCTAACACTGTCGCTTTAGTAATTGCCTATGCCTTTGGCTTCGAGGACGCTTGTACTAGGGTCGTGGGAGAAAGCGGCTTACTTTTGTTAAGAGGAACTGATCCAAACGCGAACATCATAGAGCGGGTAACCGATATTGTTACGTCGCTTGTTAGGAGCTATATCTATAACTAATAGAGCCGGTATGGATTTGACCTTATAAGGTAGCGAAACTCGACAGTTCACGTCCGTCCTTATATACCCTAGGACAGGACTAAACAGGCGATAGCGCCTGTACATCCTGAATAAGCTAGAGGATAGGAAACGGAAGACTAAATCCGCATCATTTATATTAACGACGATAAGGCCCTCTCGCTTTTGATTAAGCAAAAGCTTGGATGGTGAGGGTTTGAAGTTATATGCGCACATACCTGTTTGGACGGACTTAATATGTTTAATTGCAGATCTCCACAAAGTCAACAGCAACCTCTATATAGGTGCCGGCAATACCGCCTTGCTTGATATGACGTTGAGTCTTGTTGGCGAAGATCTTAGTAAGAGCCTTATAAACCGGATTTGTAAGCAGCGTCTGGTGGATCACATCCACAATCCACACATCCGTTAGGGCTTGCCGCTATGAGCGCGCCTTAGTGTCTAGGATAAAAAGGTTCTTTCGATTATTAAGTTAGGAAGCGAGCTTGTTCGAGCTACTATTACTTCTAGAAATTGCCAATAACGTGGGCTTATCGCGACGTTGGATTGAACGCATTTTTTAGTAGAAGATGAGTAGGCCGACTACCCACTATTACCTTAAAATACAGTTTAATCGTGCGCGCTATCTTCGAGCTCAATTATCTATGCCGGTAGTCTAGATGGCAGTTGCGTACGGCTTTATTTTTACATTACATTTTTTAAAGTACTATTACGAGCTTTGTAATGCGTTGCTACAACAGGAACGCGCGGACTGGAAGATAATAATGGAAATAGCGCGTTCCGTCTCACTGGCGGTATGAAAATAGCTGCTTCCTGGGTCACTTGAGTGTCGGAATAAACCATGTTTCGACATTTGTGCTTTGCTATGTAGAGAAATTGGTTGGTGGTGTTTAGATGATTCTTATAGGTCTCGTGGCCTAAACTCTTAGTGACCCCGATCGAGATTGTAATACTGAGATCCTTGTCGTCGGCCGTGACCTTTGAACGCGAAATATTGGAGTGGATTTCTTTGGTGAGTTTTGTGGTTGAGTCGGAGTCTATTATTGGGAATGGGATTGTAAATTCCTTACCGCCGAGCCTCGACAATATGCTGTCGCTGCTTTTAAAGATTGTTGCTAACCGCCTTGCGACCGCCTTTAGAGCCCTATCGCTAATCTCGTGGCTATACCTAGGTATTATTTAATCGATGGGATAGAACAGCGGAAAATATTAAAGAGTCTTTAATTATTGTTGCTGATTGCTGCGCCGTCAGTCATGTCTGTAAGTATGAAGCGAAGTTTGAAGTGGAAGAGGTACTGGAGTGCTGGGATTCGATATGCGGCTCTGGATTGCATAGGATAATTAGGAAGTTGTTAACGAGCTCTAGTGGGATATTTATCACCTGTCGCGGATCGGATTTATAACTAACTGCGACTGGTATTTCCGAACGCTAGATGCGGTTTTTGTGCGTCTAGTTGCTAACAGTAGCGTTGATGAGCTCCGGGCTCGGTATGATTATTGATTACTTGCGCGCCGTTTAGATCTCGGTAGCGCGCACCCAGATATGCCTTTGGCCGCTCCGGACAGCACTAGATCGCCGACCTTATAGGGCCGCTTTATAGGTAGAGTAAGTATTAAAACGAAACTAGGACTAATATTTTAAAGACTAAAGCTAAGGCTAACTAAAAGCGCTGAGGCGATAAGTGTAAAGCTAGACAGATTAATACTAGCCGTAGAGATAGCGATAATGGCAGTAATTTCGACGCTAAGATAGCTAAGCCCGGTCTTAAATGGATTTTATACTCCGAGATAAACATAGTTGCGCGCCATAACGTTATTATTAAACTAACTCTAGTCCTAGTGTGTTACTGGGTAGTGCACTGTGAAAAGCAGGACTTTTGTTAATATACCTACGATCGAGATGCTAATGCCGCCTAGATGCACCTTGGGGAAAGGGCGACAGGCTAGTAGTTCGAGGTCCCGCACATGCGACCCTAATAGAGGCAGGATTGAGCGAAGCCTGGTGATTAAAGCTACGGCGTTGATGAAAAGGCTAGCTAAAAGGCCAGCTTAGTCAACAGCTATATCTCCCAAGCCAAAGCGCCGCTTAAGAACACTACTAATAATTATACTTAAAAAAGTATTGCTTTTTGAAATGGCTCTTCTGGATAGGAAACTAATATACATTGTCGCTAGTACAGCACCGGTTATGATTAACTGGGCAGCGGTAAAGTGCTAGGCTGATTTAGCTAAAAGGCAATATAGGAACAACAATAGCTCTAAGTATGTACAATAGGATACGGGTGTCTTTTGGCTAGTGTCGACCTGGCGCATTGGTGTTGCGAACTCGTGCCAGCATCGGCCGTCCGAATAAGGCGGCAACCAGGATTGCACCGATCATAAGTGCGGCGATAATGCTTTGGGTAATAGTAATAACCAGCGGTCATCCCATTTCTTTACCGATGCTGCTTAAAAGGTAATTTAACGCGGTAGCGACCATCATAGCGTTGAGGCATGTGCTGACGGACTGTGCGCCACCACCCGACAACCGCACCAGCCGCTATTGCGGATCAACTAGAGCAAAAATTGCATTAGTGAAGCGCGTAACAAAAAAGACAAGGCCGATTGCGATAAACAGCGGTACCACCACCGGCGCGATGTCCGGGCGCAGGACATTAAAGCCGCTCAGGAAAGGTAGGAAGTGATCAGGAGCGCTACCAGCGAGAATCTTCGAACCAGCGTCAACCAGAACAACATGGACGGCCTGGCAAAATAAGACGCCCTTCCTTTTATCACCTTCTCTACGGCACATATAATTCCCAGAAGACTTATAGCCAACGCTAAGGATGATGAGCGCCGAGGCAAACGACAGGAACAACACAACAAACAGCGGCACGCAGTTGAACTTCCATACGAACGCTGTCTAGCTGAAAGGTACAGCGTTAAGTCGCGAGAATCCTTCTCCAAAAGCAGTGGGAGCGTCGTCGAAAACTGTCACGGTCAAATCCGTGCGACGGAGGAGAGTTGCCCTAAAAGGTCGCCGGCAGGTCTCGGCAATCTGGTTCAGAAGCTTTACACCTTATGCCGACAATATTTCCGCATCGCCACCCAGTGCAGTCATTTGAGCCCGCTCGACGGTCAGTGTATTTCGTTCGTCGATGACGATTTTGGCTTTTGGCGGCTGTCCATCTTTCGGAGGTTCGCCGATTTCCTTTAAACGCAATTTCATCTGTTCGAGTCGGTCATGAAGCTTGCTGAGACCGCTGTTGCTGGTGGGACATCTTGTATACCTTGCCGGCAAGCTTCACGAGCGCGTCGTCGTCTTCTTACTGCCTTTAATCTTTCCTACAGATCGATAAGGACTTTGTTGACCTTATTAATCTCCTTTGTAGCGTAATCGACCGGATTGTCGGTGGCCGCCCGTTCGGTCTGCGGAGCGCCATCCTGCGAAGCCTGCGCAGCGGCAGGCGCGACGCCGCATGCGAGAAGGATGACCATCCAAAGACAGAGAGCAACGACTTTCCTTGGATGCAACAAAACAACCTCGCAAGCATTACATTAAAAGACATGTAATGCGTCCAGAACTCAGATCAGGGTGACCGCTCTACCACTGAATATTATGCAATTAGAAATAAGACCCTAGCTCCTTTCGTACTCTTATGCTCGTTACCATAAAGGATTCTGGGCGTCAAGCTCACAGCCATTGCAGCCAGTATCTTAGTACTGAGACCTATTTTCTTCACTGCACTGCTATGGACAAAACGACGTCCATCATCCTCCACGGCCACCGTCAATTCCGCATCGGAATAAGCATGTTTAAAAGCGTTCGTCACCTATACACTGGCAATCAACCCCAAAGTCATTGCCTTATTCGTCAAAAGGTTAAGCTGCGGCGCCTTCATCGAGACCTGATAAGGACGTTTCTTATCGCGTATTGAGGCTTTCAACCCACCCGGCAGGCTGCCCAAATACTCATCGAGCTAGACCATACCACCTGAAGGTTCTTGTAGAGCCGGTGATACACACTAGCGGTCGCGTTTATGCGCATCTGTGTTTCCTGCAGAGCGTCAACAGCAACCTGGTCGGTCGTCACCGACGCCTGCATTCGAATAAGCGCCCCGACAAGACCCAGACTACTTGCGATACGGTGGTTGACCTCAGCCAGTAACATTTCGGCGTGGTCGCGCTATTACCTCGTGACTTCTCGTGTCTTGGCAGTCTCGCGCCGGAAACTCGCGCGCTCCAGTCCATATTACAGCGCCGCCGCCAGAAGGTCGAAATAGTCTTCGAAACCGCCTTTGATGACGTAGTCGTCAGCACCCACCTTTAAGGCGGCAACGGCAACGCCAGTGTCTCTCGAGGCCGTTACATAGATGACCGGAAGTTGTTAAATGCGCAGCAATATCTCTAGGCCAGTTTCAGTGTCTAGAAAATGATCAAGACCGACGGTATCTACGCGGCCCTTTGAAACGACTTCCGCTTGTGGGATGTAGCGCTTTTGGAAAAACCTGGTCCTTTTCTTTGAAAACGGTGCTGGATAATGACGTCTTGCAAACTTTCGTGGCGATCGCCGAGACACGCAATTTATCCACGGCCGCGGAAATGATGTATTGTACGCTGTTGGTGGTTTTGATGTAAATTGGTAAGCTGGAGGAATAACTTCGTGTGCTGCTGTTTCTGCGGGATGCGTGCTCTGTCGGCCTGACTCGCCATGGCGAGGCTTTGCTCGCCTATGCCCGGAACATTCTTCTTTTGTTTAACAAGGTAGTATCCCGGTTCGTTGCACAGGAAATTAGCGCAGTGGTGAGGCTAGGGGCGCCCGACGACATTGGCGAACGGTTGCTGCCGCTCATCCTGAAGAGTTTCGCCCAGACCCATCCCGTCATCACTGTCGATGTGACGGTCGACATGAGCATTAGTCTGAAGAGGCAGTTCAACGAGCAGCGTTTCGGCCTGGCGCTGATTCATTGCGCGACGAAGTATGTAGAGGTGGACGCCGAGGTCGTCTATTGCGAGCCGCTGGTCTGGGCGGGAGCGAAGTCGGGAACCGCTCACAGGCGTGATCCTTTCCAATGTCGATTTGGGAGAACGGCTGGATCGGTCGAATGCGCTCGACCAACTAGAAAAGAAGAACGCTCTTACAGCGTCGCTTACCCCGGCGCTTATACTATGGCGCAGCGCGCAGCCGTGACGCTGGATCTTGCGATCCCGCCGTTTCCGAAATCCTATGTGGGAGATGACTTGACCATATTGGGCGTGGCCGAGGGACTGCCGGAAGTCACGTCGTTTAACATCTGGTTGATTACTGCTCACAGTATGAGCGAGCCGATGGAGGCGGTGAGTAGGAGAATTCGAGCCGCGATTGCTGGTAGAACGAGGGCTCTGGTGGTATAGGGTGGAACTTTTATCTTTATCACGCATTATTCGCGCGGGGTAGATCGGCTGCCACTAACGCATTAATATTAAAGGGTATCTCTGAAGTACCGACCGTTACCAAGCTTTCCGCTACTTTTGCTGTTCTTTTAGTGTCTTCCTGCGCGAACACCATCCGTGGGATAGGTTATAATATAACAGACGCCATTAACGCCACCCGGGATACCGGCTGCAACGTCGAACGTACTACAAAGAGGTAATCCGTTAGACACCTTTATCTAAAACGGCACGGCTGTCCGCGCTGTTTTTGGGTTTTCCCTGCCGGCTTTATAAACCTCGCAAAAGTTACCAGGTCTAATCCAAGAGTGAGTGGTGGAGGATTTCATCTTTTAGGCTACTGCCTCGCCCCTCCTCGAGTAGTCTGACCGGCCTAGTAGATCAGCATACCAACAGAGAACACCCTTTACGTAGGACGGCCCGCAGCAGACATGGAGACAGCGAGGATCAGGGGGACTCTAGTGTTTACAACCCGGACCAGCCCATAGACCGGCAAAGAGATATCCAGCGGCGCCTACGTGAACGGAGAACACCCTTTAAGTAGGACGGCCCGTAGCCAACATGGAGATAATAAGGATAAGGGGGACTCTGATGTTTATAACCCGTACTAGCCTATGGGCCAGCAAAAAGATATCTAGCGAGGAGATATTAAGCGGCACTTACGGGAGTTGCAGAAAGGATTTAGTTAGAATATCGAGGAGTACATACTGCCGCAAGCCGCTGCTAGACGGAATGTCCGCTTTCTCCGCCCCGACCCGGACCAGCCCATAGACCAGCGAAGAGATATCTAGCGGTGCCTATGGGAGTTGCAGAAAGGAGTCAGTGAGAATATAGAGAAGTATATACTGCCGTAAGCAGCTGCTAGACGTAATGTCCGCTATCTCCACCCGCTGATGACGATTGAGCAACACCCGCCTAATAACAATTAAGCAAAATCTCTTAGTGGTGCAGGAAAGGCAGTAGCTGATGGATGACCTTCAGGTCGAATGTGCTAAATGCCTATTGCGCTAGGAAAAGTCGGAGCAGGATACTTTCGGTCTGTGTCAGCTTGCCAGCGCTTCAGAACAACTCGGCCAAATCTCCGTAACTAGCACACAGCTCGCAGGTTCTAGTCACAATATCCGCCGGCCCGCACTCCCAGCTTCATCATGTGAATCAGAGCGCGAACCTTACCTTGCGGCAGGTATCGCCCGCCGTCAAGCACATCTAAACAGTGTTCCTCGTCTAGCCGACAGAAATGTAGGATGCGCTGGCGGATATATATGCCCGTATGGCGAAAGATTCTTGTTTCGAGCCAATTGTCGCCTTACTCAACGTCAGCCAGCTCGGCAGCGCAACGTTCACTAGTGAAGACGCCGTTAGCCTTTTCTTAAACAGGCGGGGACTGCGCATCTGGGCCTCGACAGGGACCATCCGTTCGAGCCTACTGATATTTTCCAAAGCCTTTGCCCGCTCTACCAGCAGGTAGGAGGACGGCGTACAGCCCGGCTTCTGCACCACTGAACTGGCTTTTGCACGTCTTTGCAAGCTGCCCTATGCCGTACCACACAGGACGCAACTTCTAGTAGCGAGGTTAATCTGTCTTTGTGGTATGATTAGTATTACCACAGGGTGGCTTTACGAAGCTTTTGTGAGAACGAGGAGATCCGCGACACTTTCCTGAAAACCGAGCACGTCGATCTCGACAAGCTTGTGTCTTCCGCAATTGAGAACCTTGCTGAATACAAAAGGCCATGGATTATGGCGGCTTTTGAACTTTCATCATTGGGTTCACGACATCAAAAGCGCGATGTATACCGTCGAGTTCACATAAGCTGTATCAATTCCTGTCCATATATAGTCCTCTCCGCAAAAGTCGACGGGAAGCTCACTAATATTCGACGCGCCAAGAAGTATCGGCAGAGTACTCCCGTCTACAAACTGCCCACCAGGCCGCACGTAGCTCGCGGAGCCGCGAAAGCTCAAGACCATCATGCTGTAGGGAGCTGGCTCGGATGTCGAAAAGACTGTAGTGGTTGCCGGACTTTTGTCTAGGGTCAGGCCTTGGGCCGTGCTGCTAGCGCGATTATCAGAGGCTGAAGCCGTAGCTTTTTGATTTCGTGCAGGTGAGTTTTGGCGTTGTTTGCAAGGTGCGGATTTCGGGGTTGTGGCAGGTGCCGGTTCGCTGGCCGAGATTAATCCATGGTCCCGCGACGTCGCCATTATGGGCTTTGCGGGCAGATGTTCTGGTGATTCTTAATGGCGATATCGATCCTGGCGGTGTCATCGCCTTGCTTGTGGGTACGCATGCGGTTCTCCTGGAAGAATATTAGCGGATGGTCGTCAGCTACATTATCAACAAGTTCCGTGACAACCCCTTGTTCTTTGAAGATGGACTGTTAGGGATCGGCATGCTTACTGACTGGCCCTGCGAAGGTGTCGTGCTCTGGCAGAATGCTGCCGGTAGGCTTCCGGCCAAAGACTTGTTTGCATTGGAACAGCTTACGAGAGAGCAGCGTGGCTCCTTGAAAGCAGCCGTTCCGGTTCTGCCGCGCATCGCAAACTTCAACAATCTTGATCCGATGCTTGCTGAGCTGGATGTTAATGTTGTCTCTGTGCAATCCGGCCAATGCTTCTTGGGGAATGCTTTATTAGTGGTACTGCTGGGATTAAAGGTGACTATTGCCGATCTTGAAAGCTTTAGGGCCAAGGGATGGGTTAGCATCTCGATCTTGCTGCGTATCTAAAGCGCGGCGGACGCGTGATTAGCATCTACGGCCGCTACTAGATGCTGGGGAAGTAGATTGGTGATTCTGTGGGCGTCGAAGGTCCTGCACGCGCGGTCAATAGCGTGGGTCTTTTGGATGTGCGCACGGCCATGACGCCTGGAAGAGTCCTTCGCAATAGCAGCGCCGTCTCGACCCGGTTCCATGCGTCGCTTCTCGGTGACCAGATTCACCTTGGCGTCGCCGACGGGCCGGATCGCGCAAATCCAATGACGATTATTGACGGCAGTCCCGACAGCGCTGTTTCCGCTGAAAGGTTGCCGGAACCTATCTTCGCAGCCTGTTTGGCACTAACGCCTACCGAAAGCGTCTGCTTAAAAGCTGTGGGGTTGCCGGCGATCGTCAGAATTACCGGCAGCTCCATGATATCGCGGAGAGGTAGACTCGCAGCTGGGTTAAATCAAACATAGGTCTCTGAAAAGAGGGTGATGTCGCAAGGTTCTGAGAAGGTTAGCCCTGTGCGAGATTCCAAGCCTTGACCTGCTTACGTCACCCACGCCGGGAGCGCCACCAGCGCCACGTTATGCGAGAGATTGAGATACCAGGCGCCATGACCGGTAGATAGAACCTAGGGAAACCAGTACCAGCAAGCCGACGACAATCCCGCCGAATGTGGGGCGAAACACGCCGAGGATGCCATTTCTCGCACAGAGCACGCCCAGTAGGGCGGGAACATAATCAATAGGGGCAACGGGGCCGAATTGGCCGATGTCTAGGTATGGTAAAATCATCCTCCGCGAGCGCGGTCGAGATCAGTGTGGAGACGAGAGCCGCTACCACACCGGCGGCAGGGCTATAATGAAATACCTGGTAGGCTTAGAAAGCGCCCGTCAGCGGGGCACCAAAAGCCGATGCTATGGCTCTGGCGGCGCCGCAACTAATAAGAATGCGCATGTCGGTGCACCGCAACTGTAGCTTTACCTCGAGCTCGGACGCGGGACCAGCGGCGATCTGCTTATGACCTGCTTGTGGCGAGGTAAGTGTGCGTACGAGGTTATATAGAAGAAGAGAGCTTGCCTACTAAGGTTTATAGTGGCCGAGGCCGGATGGATAAATGCTGGACGCGGGCACCACGGCTTATGTGGCTATGCTTACGTGACTATGCTTATGTAAGTAAGTCGCCGTATGACGCTACGTTATAGCCACCCTGCGCTGTCGATACTGCCTTAGGACCCATCGAGGCCCTAAATCCGTTGGAAATGAGGTTCTGGACTAATACTAGGATGCTGGATAGCCGGCTGTTGTGTAATTGGATCCCCAATCGGTTTCTTGCGCGTATGCGACAGTAGGAAAGGTAGAGCGCTATGGTTGCACATTGTGGATATTAAGTTTTTGAAGTGTAGGAGATGAACTAGGTGGCATGATCTCGGAAAGGCTACTGGGCATGCGTGGTGATGGACCGGGGCTGGACGCCTCCTTTCTACGAATCGTGCGCCTTTCTACGAAAATGTAGCTGGAAAGGCGAGGGTAGTCCGCCGGTTGGATGGAATGGCTGCAGGGCTGCCAGCGCTGCTAGACGAAGGTTGCTGCCGCTTACCTTAGTACCTCAGACGTTCCTACCAGGCCTCCTACCTACCCACCAAGCGGGTACGTACCACCCCACGTGACTATAGTGTGGCTGGTGGTTGAGGTTGGCCTTGGAAAACGTCTAAGGGGCGGACACAGAGCTAGTCGTGAAGGTCCAGCGCTTTTACATACAAATCAAAAGTGCTCTATGCGCGGCATTACTAGTAAGTACCACTTTCTACCTATTTGAACACAAACTAATTACTGTCAGAGGGAGCCCTATGATTTACCTACACAACGGTGTATTTACATTTCTCTACCGACGTATGGGGCGAAAGTTGGTACCCCCCCGTCGTGAAAAGTGAAGGTCCGGACACTTTCTTCTGGCACGAAGGGGGGGTGGCACTACAACAACCAACGGTCGCATTCTAGTGAAAGTACTGTCGGAGCATCTTATGGGATAGACGTCCCTCCGACCGAAGTTTAGACATATTCACTGTAATATTGGTAGTGGTTCTGTCAAAAGTACGGTTTTGCTACCTATTCTGTCCGGCCCTCTACGACTCTGGCTGCATCGAGCCCTTAGACCTCGTTGAGGCTGTGTGGGTGGTTGTGGCTGGGGTGACTAGTACGTACCTACCCACCCGGGCCCTAGGTGCCCATGCCTCTGAGGAGGTCTGAGGTACTGAGGTAAGCTGCCGCCGGGGGTGAGGCACTAGGGGACACGTACTCCCAGGGGGCCTGAGGCACGTAGCCCCTGGTGCCTGAGGCGGCGGGCGCAGTGGCTGTTGCAACAACGGCCGTGGACGCCACAACGTGGCGACGGGTTGGGTGCAGGACGTGGAAATGCGCCCGCAACGACCGCCATACGGCCGACCGAGTTCCAACTGGGCGACTCGCGAAGAACATGTTGAACCCTTGAACCTGCCTTTGAAAATCGATAACCCGCGCTGCGCGATCCTGATTGACTACCTGACGCTCTGGATCCCGAACCTGGTGATGGAATGTGGACGCTAAAGTACACGCCCTCGTGGATTGGCTTCTCTGGTCGCCGGACCGTCCTGATTTCGCCAAAGCAAAGTCGGGCTCGGCATTGTGCTGGAGAATGCAATTGCGCGCATGTGGAAGGACCATGCTGGTCGGTTGCATTAGCAGATCGCAGCTGCCGTCGCCGAAGTGTGTTTTGTCGCGGTCGGGCTGCCACTGAAGATGAAAGGTTGAGCGTGAACAAGATCCCCGCCACGGTCAACACTGGCGGGCAAGACGACGAAAATCCGCAACCTGCTTTCAAACACCGGAGCATGGAAGATTGCGCTGATCGTTGACGAGCTTGGCGATTTTGGATTGGACGGCGATGTGCTGAACGACTTTGGCGCGGAAGCTGCACAGAGGACGGCGTTATCTAGCTGACCAACGGCTGTATCCGCTGCGCTGCATGGTCGCCGACGGTTGCTGACGACTTCGCTCTGACCACGTCGTGATCGAAACATCCGGCCTCGGTCATCGGTCGGAAGATTTTCGATGTGATAACCCACACAGCGCATCGCCTTCGTGCACCTCAATCGCATTTGCCGGCGTATCGAGCTCGATGTTGTTACCAAGACGCCCATTTCAATTGGGTGATTCGCCATCGCCAGAGCTGTCCGCCGTCATCTCAGCACTCAGACGTCCTCCGAGGCAGGCCCACCTGGCCACCTACCAAGGTACCTACCTCCAGCCACACCACCCACACAGCCTCTGGGCGAGACGGAAGAACAGGTGCCACATTCAGTTGTTCCGTAAATGCGAATCTGGTGGCGGCCCTGCAAACTCGCATTTCCGGAAAAACCACAATAGTGCCACAGGCACGTCGAGAAAGTACGTACTCAGTTGTACGTACAACTGAGTACGTACAACTGGCGGTACGTACAACTGGCGGTACGTGCCTTGGTGGTGGACGGCCTTTGAAGGCATCTAAAGTCTGAGATAAATCCGCCGCGACGTTATCCCTAGATCGCGGGCATTCAGCCCCTGCGACAAGGCACTCCACGCTTCCTTTGACGACGAAGAAAAGGCCGCCTGCAATATAATGGCACTGTTTGCATCCAGGGCAGTTCACCTTCACATGCTGTGCCCTTTGCTTGATGTAAGTATTAACTGACCTTGGATGCTTCAGGCTCGTCAGGTTAGTAACCATACATTTACCCACTGAGAACCGCCCTGTGAATGGGCGGGTGGAGGCTGTGTGGTGGACATGTGGACATCTGGACATCTGGACACCTGGACATCTGGGTATGTGGACATGTGGACATCTGGGTATGTAGCGGACATCTGGACATAAGGTGGGCGACGGGCGGGCAAGCTGTTCAGGGGCAAGGTCAGAGTTTTAGCGCTGGAAAGTCTGACCTTGCCCCTGGAGCGTGTCGCGTCACAACTCTGACCTTGCCTCTGGAGCGTTTAGTGGCAAGGTCAGAGTTTTGGCGCTGGAGAGTCTGACCTTGCCCCTGGAGCATTTGGGGGAGGGGCCGTCAGGGGCAAGGTCAGACTTTCTAGTGGCAAGACTCTGACCTTGCCCCTGAAGGCATTGGGTAGTGTACGGCCCAAGGCTCTGCTGACTCAGCTTGGTGTGCATCTGCGACTTGAGTACGTCTTCAGTGGCAAGGTCAGAGTTTTGGCGCTGAAGACTCTGACCTTGCCACTAAAGACCCTGACCTTGCCACTGAAGCATTCTTTCAGAGGCAAGGTCAGACTTTCCAGCGCCAAAACTCTGACCTTACCACTGAAGACTCAGCATGTGGACAGCGGCACGCAGCGACAGCTGGTTGCTTACTAACAGGCAAGCCGGGCGCAGCATTCAATTGACCCGAGCTTCGAAGCGAAGTCACGGTGGAGGGCGTGGTGACGGTGATCGACAGCTTCTCGGCCTCGGGATTGGCACAGAAGATGATGTCGTCAACCGCAAATATCATTCTGAACTGGAGCACGAGGTCGGCACGCCGCACAATCACGCCGAGTTTGACAGCTTTATCATCGAAGCTGGCACCGTTGCCGATCCCGCAACGTTTGTCAAAGGCTTAAAGAACGTGATTGCCACATGATATCTTGCGCCCGAGGGGCTTCGTTGATGCTGCCGGCAAGCCGATGCGGCTGCAGGTGCAGGCCGTGCGCCCGTATTGACTTATATTTTGATCGCGTCTGGGCGAGAGGCGCGCCACATGGCTTGTCGTCATCGGCCTGCACGGTTTGGATGAACCGGCAAAAGGAAACGATCAGCGACGGCGAAGAAGCCGTCGTTCTCGGCCAATCGCCAGCTGACATCCTGTTTCCGTCTGCAGCCGAGGCGGAGCTCACCGGCATCGCCGATTAGTCATCTGACCGAAGGACCCACCAACGCCGGGAGCAGGGGAACGGTTATCTGGGGCCACCGGAAAACGATCCGACCTTTACCGGCGGCTTTGCACTCTCCCCTACCCGTGATGGAAACCTACTTGTCGGTATTCAGCTGGCATACAGCTGCAATATCGATCCCAAGGACAGCTAGCTACTACTTACCGGATCTCGTGCCGCCGCATGGATATCTTGCCTTTTACGCCTTCCTTCGCATGGAGTTCGATGCGGATGCCGTGATCCACATGGGCACGCACGGCAATCTCGAATGGCTGCCCAGTAAGTCGCTGGCGCCCCGAAGCGATCCTGGGGCTGATGCCTCATCTCTATCTTTTTATTGTCAACGATCCAGGCGAGGGAACGCAGGCCAAGCGACGAGCGCGGAAGGCTATGGAGCGTTGAAGTATTTGGAGGTGCTGGTCGATGACTAATGCTGTCGAAAGCCGCCTGAAGCCGTCGATGATTGCCTGTGGTGCCCCTTAGAGTGGTTGCGCTTGGTTGGTACATGGAACAACTTGGAGCGAATACTTGGTTTTTTGCGTGCACTCCTACATTGGGTAAGGTATCTACCCATGCTACTTGGTTTTTCGCGTGGATGCCTACACTAGTCAAAGTACCAAGCTGCTACCTAACTTTTTGCGTGCACGCCCTTACTAGGCCAAGTACCCAGCCGCTACCTGGTTTTTTGCGTGCATACCCACACACACCAGAAGTACCTACCCAGCTGCCCCCGCGTTTCGGGAGATGCGCCGCCACGTGGAATGGCAGGCATGCTCCTGTCAGGGACTGCCAGTTCCACGGCGCACACTACGAGGCGCAAACAATGGATGCACACGTCACGGCAAGGCAAGGCAAGTGGTCACCAAGATTGCGAATGATACGTACGCCCAGTTCCATTCCATTGCATGTCCTACTTTCCACGTGCTATTGACGGACGCCCAGGCCTCGCCTTCACTGCAAATCCTCCTCCCAAGGGCACCGCAGCCCACCCAGTTGCTACATCGCAGCCGTTTCCCGCATCATTATTGGGTTCGTCGCGCAAGATGCTCCCGTCTTTTCAAAGCGACTTCTTCCCACTGTCGTCCTCGAATCGAGCCTGCTCGAGGCTCTCAATTACTGCAAGGAGCAGCTTTGCATTCGTGACAAAGGCTGCCTTGGCGTACACCAGGTCTGGTGGCTGGACAGTCGGGTCGTCCTTGTCGCATTCGTCGAGCTTGATGATCTGTCGGGCGAGTACGCAAAGCGCCTGTATCGAGGTTTGGGTTTGGGCTTGGGGGACCTCTCCTGTCGCCAAAAGGCATCATCAGCAAACGCAGACATGGGTGCTCGGGCGGAGATGACACAATACCGCAGAGAGGGTCTGTCGCACTACTTCCGGGCATTGCGGCTTCTCGTCGCGTCGGGTTTGGGTGTTGACTTGGAAGGAATCGAAGACGGAGTTGCGTGCGGTGGTTTGGTGGGTTGTGGTGGGAAAGAGAAAGGTATGGAAGAGGACAGATAGAAGGAGGGGAGGGCCTTTTCTTGCTTTTCCTCCACCAAGCGGCCAGGTACGTATTGTACCATATGGTAATGTCTGACGTAATGGAAGTTGAGAAGGTACCGAGATACACCCGACTGGGACGTTGAGGGGAAGGGGCTGGCCACGGTACCGGTCCGTAGTGGCGAGTGCGACCAGATATACGATGCAGAGGAAGGTGAAGATGAAGGTGAAGGTGGTGGTCGCCTTGGTCCTGCCTTGCCCTTTCCTTTCCATCCAAGACGAGCATCGTGAATGGAGACAGTGTGGAGGCGCATTCGCCACCACGACGTCACGACGTTGCGTGACTGGCCAGAGCTACCTGGGTACCTTGGGTATGTAGTTGAATGTGATGGAAAGAGCAGTCTTTCTCCTTCGTGCCTCCCATTCCCATTCCCATTCCCACTCCACTCCGTACCTCCTTCTTCGTTTCAAAGCAAAGCCAAAACCAAAGTGTTGGGCTTGGGCTTGGGCGTTGGGCATTGGGCGTTGGACGTCTGGACGTCTGGACGTCTGGACATCTGGACAGCTCGCGGGGTTCGTTGAATGGATTTTTGACCTGCTCGGAACACATCACGACCTTCTTCCCGGCCTTGCGTTTTCGTTTTTTGTCTTGCGCTTTTCGCCGTTGTCGTTCCTCTTCGTGCTGTTCTGTCTTGTCGGCTTCGCCTGTTTTTTCCCCGTGCCCAGTTCCGCGCCCAGCCCGCCCAGCCCGCCATGGACACCATCGACACCATCCTTGCCGACCCGGCCATCTCTGCTGCCGTCGCCCGCCTCGCCCACTTCGCCGACCGCCCCGACGCCGCCAAGGAGATCGCCGCCACTCTAGACGAGATGAGACAGCGGTCGTGGGTGCTCTCTCGTGCCGAGGTCGAGGAGAAGGACACCAACGACGCCGAGACTTGGTGTTTTCCCGCCTTGTTTTACGCCGTGGTGCCGTCGCCCCTGGCCGACCGCGTCGTTTCTGTGCTATACGCCGACACCGCCGCCACGACCAGCAGCAGCAGCAGGGCCCAGCTGGGCCAGCGGTTCAGGAACGCAACCAATGCGCTGGGCCTAGAGGGCCATGAACTCGTTTTCTGGGTGGGACCAGTGGTCGCGCGCTCCTCCAACACCCTGGCGTCCCTTTCTTCTCTTCGGAACTCCCCCAACCTTGCCGTCTTTCCCACCATGACGATCCTCGCCGCCATCCACGCCAAGATGACCGCCCGCTGCCGAGAGCAGCCCCGGGCCCCCCTCCCCCAGGTCAAGGACGTCGTCGCCGCGTCGGTCGGTGAGTTCTATCGCCCATGTTTACGTACTAGCTCCAGCTAACTTGGTTGAAGCACTGAGACACGGCGAGGTCTTTGCCCCTCTCCCGCCGGCCCATGGCATCACCCAGCAGCCGCAGCAGCAGCACCAGGGCCAGGACGACGAGGAGGAAGATGACGAGGAGGAAGAGGACGACGACGAGACCGAGATCGGCCGTTGGCACGATAAGACCAGCAGGAGTCCCAGCCCACCCACCTGGCATCTGCCGGAGCCCCCGAGCCCGGCCGCCACATCGTCCACTGGCACGCTGCCCCCCGCCCCCGTCTTCCGCCTCCCCCTCTCCGACTCGCCCGGCACCACCGCCCACACCTCGTCGACCCTCGGGCCCCCGCCCAGCCTCCATCTCTTCTCGCCCCTAACCAGGGAACTTTACCCGGGCCGAGCCGCCCCGCGCCCCGACCCGCCCCGCTCCGCCCCCGCCCGCGCCGACCCCAAGGCCACCACAGCCGCAGCCGCAGCAGCACCAGTCCGGCCCGGCGCCAGCGCCCTCGCCCAGCAATGGATGAAGCTGGCCGGGGAGATGGCAGAACTCGAGCCGATGGACGACGTGGAGCCGATGCTGCGCCTCGCGATGGAGGCTGCGGCGCTCAATGCCAAGGCCGTCATGGAGGGCTTCAAGAACCAGGGGCTGATCCCGAAGCCAGGCCCGAGGGCCGATTAGACTTTGTGCGTTGTGTGTCTGTGTGTCTGTGTTTGTGTGTCTGTTTTTGTGTGTCTGGGGTTCGTTTGTTTGTGGTTTGTTCGTTTGTGGGTTGCTCTTTTCCGCCGTTGCTTTTTTTTTCGTTTTAATAAAACGTAAAGAGGCCTGGGCCTCATGTCGCACATCATCCCGTACTTCTGGTCGCCACTAATCATCGAGAGGGAGGGGGGCCCGGCTTCCAAGATCCCTTACAGCATCAAATCCCCCAGAGGGCCGACGAGCGGGATGTGTTGTGCGAGTGCTTTAGGTCGAACCCCCCGACCACATACGCAAAGAAAAGGGCGTCCGGGTCCAGCAACTTGACGGCCATAGCACAGTTGTGCTCCGACTACAAGCAGAACTTCAATAAGCTCGCGCAGTGCGTGTTAGAGTTGTTGCTCTATAACTAGGTAGGCCTTCTTTAAGGACTCCAACTGAATTTGCATGTAGGCCTTAGAGATGTCGAAAATCTCCTAGTCCTTCTCTATCATCACTGCGCTATAGAAGTCAAGGTACGTCTCGAAGTCTGTCTTTACTTTATGGAACGTGGCGGGGAACACCTCGTCTGAAATTAGCAATCGAGTTGGGGAACTCCTTCTTGGGTGAGTATGTCTTCTTGTCGATCCGCCCCGTGAGCCCCATCCCCACGTAGTACCCGCTGCACGTCCTGGACCCCATGATACGCAATAACGTGGTGTACTCGACGGCCACCTTGATCCTGTCGATGATCGACCAAACGTGGATGAACGTGTTGGGGTTTGAGCCCACCCAGGAGATCTTGTTGTGGTTGACGGAGTAGTCGTCCGAGATGAGCATCCAGATGATCACGTACGTCCTCTTAGTGCAGGGCGGGGGCGGCAGGCTGGACCAGCATTTGTTGCCCAAGACGTAGATCTCGTGGTACAGCGCCAACAACACCTGCAACTTCGTCCTGCCCACTGAGATGTTCTTGTCCTGGTAGTCGCCGATCTCGTCGATCATCACGGGGACCTTGGAGACCCTCCTTAACTGCTCGATCACATCGTCGAACATGCTCTTGTTGTCCTCCATGTTGAAGTTCATGTACATCCACATCTTGATTTTGCTACAAGAGCAACTACTAGACGTCGAAGTCCGGGACCACGATCTTCGCGATGAAGTTGTTGTTGGCGGGGACGTCGTAGTTGTCCTCGTCCTCTCTCATCGACCCGTCGACCTCCAGCGACGACATCATAGCCTCCAGGCTCTCCAAGTTGTTGGGGTCGTAGCCCAGGAGCGGCAAGATGTTCTTGGAGATGACCATCGACATCCAGCAGTCGTAGCACATCCCGTCCACGTTCATCGGCCTGACTATGTAGTTGAACCACCTCGCGGTCGACACCACTGACCGGCCGTCGGGGATGCAGAGGATCCTCTCGATGGCGTAGTCCTTGGAGCGCTTCAAGTCCTTCTTCGCCATCACGGTGGAGAACCTGATCACGCACGACTCCGGGTCCTGCAACGCCATCGGCTCCATCACGTACGACTCGAAGATCGCGCCGAAGAACTGCGGCTTGTGGAACCTGCTCTTCTTGTTAGAGGGCGTCACGAAGGAGGTGTACGACATGGGCTCTCTGAATGAGAGGAGCTTCATGCAGCAGCCAGTCTCGTGCAGGCTGAACACGATGAGGTGCTGGAAGATGTCCTGCCACTTCTTCGCCCCCAAGCCGTCGCTTGTCTCCTTGCGCTTCTCGACCCACTCCATGGCGCCGGTCGTGATCACGACGTTGTGGGACAGCTCGACGTGCTTCTTCACGAGTTCGACCTGGTCTTCGTCGAGGTGCATGTTCAACACGACGTTCGTGCCGAACTTATAGTATTACTTAAGTCATTTCGGGTTAAGGTTTAGAGAAATTGAAATATTTTTATTAAGTTATTTTTAATAAAACGTTTATTTAAACTATATATAAGTATTTTTATTAAAATATATTTTAATTTTTAAGTAAAGTATAATTATTTCTATTATTATTATAATAGTAAGTTTTATAATATAATAATATTAATTATTATATTTATAAAACTTATTATTATAATATTTTAGTATTATTTATATAATACTTTAAAAGTAAAATATACTTTAATAAAATATTACTTAAAATTAATTAAATAAATAAAATAAAATAATATAAGTATATTTTAAATATAATGTTTTATATTGTTTTTTAAATACTTTATTAAAAAGGGTTTTAACTAATTATTAAACTTAGTACTACTCTACTTTTTAAAAGCCTTTTAGTAGAAAAAGCTTATATAAGTTAGATAGTTAATTAGCTATTTAGCTTTATAATGCCCTACTTTTTAAAAGCTTTTTAGTAGAAAAAGCTTATATAAGCTAAATAGTTAATTAGCTATTTAGCTTTATAACGCCCTACTTTTTAAAAGCCTTTTAGTAGAAAAAGCTTATATAAGTTAGATAGTTAGTTAGCTATTTAGCTCTATAACGCTCTACTTCCTAAAAGCCTTTTAATAAAAAAAGCTTACGCAAACTAGATAGCTAGTTAGCTATTTAGCTTTATAACGCTCTACCTTTTAAAAGCCTTTTAGTAAAAAAAGCTTATATAAGTTAGATAGCTAGTTAGCTATTTAGCTTTATAACGCCCTACTTCTTAAAAGCCTTCTAGTAGAAAAAGCTCGCGTAAGCTAGATAGTTAACTAGTTTATAATTTAATAGAATATAGTTTTTATAATATACTTTAGAATTATAGATATAGAAGAGATAGTTAAATACTAGTGTAGTTAAAAAGAAGGGGGTTAACTTAGAAAGTAGGTTATTAGGGCTTATATAACCCTTATTAAGTTATAGCTTCTATAACTAAGCTACTATAGCTATAGTAATAGCTAAACTACTTTAAATAAAATAATAAAGTATATACTTATTTAGCTTTTTAACTCTATAGTTAAAAAAAACTTAAAGAAAAATACTTTAAAGTAAGTAGCTATTAATATATTTTATTTTAAAGACTATTTAGTTTTTAAAAATAATAAATCCTTTTTTACTATTATTTAAAAAAATCTATTAGTAAGAGCTTTTTAATATTCTTTTTCTTTAGCTCTCCTTTTTGTACTAAAGTTATTATATACGTAACTTTAATAATTTTATTTCTTAAAAACCCCTTTATAATACTTTTATTTATAGTATTATATATCTTCTATAGTTTTAGTATTTTTGTTACTATATACTATAAAATCTACTCTAACTTATCTATTTTTGTTATGCCCTTTTTTTGCCCTTTTTCTATACTAGGGAAGTGCTTTTACTAGCTTTTAATACTCTTAAGAATAAAAATTAAAACCTTATACTTAAAGTACTTTACTAGTATACTAATAACTAAATACTTTAAAATAGTTAATTTAAAAATACCCCTCTTTTTTTTTTTTTCTCTTTTTTTAAGTCTATTTTACTAAATAAATACTTTACTATAACTATATTTAACCTTTCCCCTAGTTTCCCTTTTTCTGTATTACTTATTATTTCTCTAAGTTTATTAACCTTTTTTTTAGTATTATAAGCTTTTTTTAACTCCCCCTACTAACTCTAGACTTTATACTAAACTATAAAATAATATAAGTTTACTACTACTTTCCCTAGTTTAATTAAAATTCTGTTTATAGTATTCTAGACCTTAATAAACTTTACTAGTTCTTAAACTTTACTTAACTTTAAATTTTAGATATACTTCTTTATCTAACTTAACTATATAGTACTACTTTTAAAAATATACTCTTTAAATAGGGTATATAGTTACTTCTTTATACTAAATCTAAATATATAAATAAATAATAACTCTTTTATATAATTTATATCCTCTATATCTAATATACTTAAAAATTAATTAACTAACTCTTTTTTAATAGCTATAAATATTTTTAACTAACTTAGTAAAAAAGTATTAATTTTTATAGTTAGTATATTATAGTTTTAGTTTTTAACTTATTTTTTAATTATATTAAACTTTGTATAAGTAGATAATAGTCTTACTCTACTACTTAACTATTAGTTGTGTTTTTTTTGTATTTTTTTGTTTTTCTTTTTATTTTGTTTATTTATTAGTTATTTAGTATTTATACTGCTTATTAGTTATTGTGTATTTATACTGCCCGCTAGCTATTTAGTATTTGTATTAGTATTTATATTGTTTATTAGTTATTTAGTATTTATACTGCTTATTAGTTATTTAGTATTTATACTACTTACTAGTTATTTAGTATTTATACTACCTATTAGTTATTTAGTATTTATACTACTTACTAACTATTTAGTATTTATACTACTTACTAACTATTTAGTATTTATACTATTTATTAACTATTTAGTATTTATACTACCTACTAGTTATTTAGTATTTATACTACTTACTAGCTATTATATATTTATACTACTTATTAATTATTTAGTATTTATGCTATTTACTAGCTGTTTAGTATTTATACTGCCTATTAGCTATTGTGTATTTATACTACCTACTAGCTATTTAGTATTTATACTACTTACTAGTTATTATATATTTATACTGCCTGCTAGATATTTAGTATTTATGCTACTTATTAGTTATTGTGTATTTATACTACCTACTACTTATTATATATTTGTACTACTTACTAGCTGTTGTGTATTTATACTACCTACTAACTATTGTGTATTTACGCTACTTACTAGCCGTTAGGTATTTAAGCTTCCCTTATTCTTAAATAAACTTAGTATAAGTTAATTCTTTATAAAAACTAATAATTAATTATTAATATAAGTTTATTTAAAAGTAGTACTTACTTTTTTTCTTTTTCTTTTTTTTATTATACTAATTCTAATACTTATTAACTATAATATATATTAACTAGTAAAATATAGTACTATTATTTATATTACTTACTAAGTTTTAAAAAGTTTAGTATTTATATACTTTTTAAAAGTCTTATAAAGTGGAATATAACTTAAAAATATATTTCTTTAACTTTTTTTACTTTAGTTTTTTTTACTAAGACTTTAATAAAATAAATTAAATAATTTTAATACTTTTTTAGTTTTTTTTATAATTTAACTCCTTAGTTAATAAATAACTATTAACTTTTTTTAGTTAAGGTATTGTACTTTTTTTAATTTGTAGTTTAGTTATGTATATTATTTTGTATTTTACTAATATAGAGTTACTTAAATGAATACTATAATAATATTTTATTTTTAGTATAGTTTTAAGTAGTTAAAAGAGTACTTTTATCTCTTTACGTTTTATTACTACAGGGTTACTTAGATAATTACTGTGATAATGCTTTACTTTTGTTGTAGTTTTTTGTATTTAGAGAGGTAGATTAATTAAATATAGTATTTATAGTATTTATTATATTTTATTTAGGATATTAATTAATAGTAATAGTTAGGTATAATTTTAGTAAAAATAATTATTTTAAATAATAATTTTTGTGTAAAAAGTAAAAATTTAGATATAATAAAGACTAAAATAAATAGTATTAATAAAAGCCTTATCCTTTTTAATAAATAGGCTACTTTGTCCCTTTAATTATTATTTATATACCTTTACTACTTCTTAATTATATACTACTTAAACTACTAGGGTCACTTAGTTTACTTACTCTATATTAAGTTAGTCTCTTTAAAAGTAAGGGTATATACTTAAATTTAGTTTAATTCTAACTTAGGCAGATACTTTAATATATAATATAAATAATAAATAATTAATTTTAATATTTAAAATAATAATCTATTTAAGTTTATAAATAATTAATATTTTAAGCTTATATAATTTTAAAATCTAAACTCTTAAGTACTTATTACTAGTTTAACTACTTAAGAGCAAACTATATTCTAAACAGCTTCTATAGTTTATATATCTTTTAATTTTACTAGTAAATTTATGTAGTCCCTAGGTAAACTATCTTTATAGTATAGTATTATATACTTAGTGTTAGTACTATTAATAGTAAATACTCTTTTAGTTAAAATTACTCTTAGTACCTATAAACTATATATATACTTTTTTATATATAAGACTGTTTTTTTGTTTTTCTTTAACTTGCTTTTAAGGTGGTACTTATAGAGTTCCCTACAGTTTTTAACTTATAGGAGTACTAAGTAGAATATAAAGAAGTTTTTTATATAAAGTTGTTTAAAAGTATACTTATTTATGTCCCTAGTAGTACTAAGCTTTAATGACCTTTTAAAGTAGCTAATTTTATTAAGGATAGCTTAGTATGACTTGTACTAGTGATGCTTAGTATACCTTTAGTTAGTATGGTTGTTTTTTTGCTTTTATATTTTTTAAAAGTGCTCTTTTAGTATACTCGTAGTGTTACTACTGCTTTAAAAAACCGTTATACTAGCTGTATTAGTAATTTCTTTAATTTAATACTAAATAAACTTAACTATATCTTAATTAACTTTTTATATAAATTCCTAGTTCTACTTTTATTTAGGCGTGATATAGAGTAGTACTTCTTAACAGAAGGATTAAAGTAAGAGATATAAGGCTAAGTTATAGGCCTATTTTATACCTTTTTCTGAATTTAACTAGTACTTTTTTAGTTACTTAAGACACTTGTGGAATAGATCTTATTTACTACTACTTAACTACTAAAACTTTTACTTTCCTATACTAGTTTGGAAATTAGGTAGATTAAAGTTTAGTTTAAGGTTATTATATACTAAGTACTTATTCTAGTAGACTATAATTTTTAGTAAAAAGCTAAAGTTATATATCTTAATTATCTTTATAAAGCTAAGACCCTTTTTTACTAATGTTTCTTTTTAAAAAGATACTATCTCTTTTTAAGGAAATACTATTTCTTTTTAAGGAAATACTAATGGGATTTAGTAATTATTTATTAGAATATATTAGAATTAGGGATTAATAGGGTTAAGGAATAATTATAGAATAGTAACTAAAATACTATAGAGAAGTATAGTTGTTTCTATAATAGTGTTTAGTAATAAAAGTATAAAGATTTAAATAGTATTTATAAGAAGGAAGTATAGGCTAGTGATTGTTTTAATAAATTCCTAATATATATAAGAGTTTATATAGAAAAATACCTTTTTATAGAGATAAAGTAGTGCCTTTTTGTTATAGTAGTTAAAGAAATAGCTTTTAGTAACTAACTTTATAAAGTTATTATTTTTAAGTTACTCTTTATCCGCCTTTTTAATCTTTTATACTAACTATAAAGTACACTACTACTCTACTCACTAGTATATATACTAGTCTTTTTTTTCTAGGTAGTATTTTAGGGAATTATTAGATTTGAGTAAAACGGTATTTAACTTCTTATAGGCCTTAGTTAGAGTTATTTACTTTATAATCCCCTTTAGTATATTATTGTTATATCCTCTATTTACTAAATAAGTATAACTATATAGTTTTTTATTAACTAAACTTAAGTACTTTTAATTAATAGTATAGCTTTAATAGTAGTATAGACTATAGTTAAAGATTTTATAGTTTAGTTTAAGTTTAGAGGTAATACTATAAGAGTTTTAGAGGTAGTTAATATAATATAAAGTATAAGTACTACTTTTAACTATTAGGGTTAGAGGGTCCGTTAAAATATCTTTATTAAGACTAGAGGGTAATAAAAGAGTATATTTAATATTCTATTTATAGAGGAACTAAATAGTATTTAACTAGTAGTAGTACTAAGTAAGTTAAATCCAAGGTACAGGATCCTTTTATAATAAGCTTTATTTTATAGTTAAGTTAAAAAGCTAAGGGAATAATAGGTCGTTTATTACTACTTTAGAACCTAGTGAGTTAAGGTGTGTAGTATTGGATAAATCCTTTTTTACTTTTTTTTTTTAGTTATTTTAAAACCTAGTTAAGTACTTTTTAATAGTTTATACTCTACTATAGTACTCTTTAGTATTTTTTTAATTTAGTAAAAAGAAGAAATTGTGAAAGTTGTTTTTATTTTTAGTTGTAGTATTTATTTATATACTTATTTTACGGGTTAACTATATATATTTTTTAATACTAGTATTAATAAAGAATATACCCCCCCCTCTATTAACTTTTTATTTAGTATTATATACTTACTTTAATACGTTTTTAAATAATTAAGGTATATACCCTTATGTTAATAGTTTTCTGTATATAGCTTATAAACTTAGGTATACTATATTGTTATAGAAAGACTTATATTACTTATTTTTTAGTTACGTTTTATAAATTAACTTTTTTTTAACTTTTATTAAAGCTTTATATAAGTTAAAAAAGAACGTATAAATTAACTCTTTAGTTATTAATATAAAGTATATATAAGGGATTCTATAGAGTTTAACTTATAGTGTTTTACTATTAACTATAATTTTATAGCTAAAATAAATACTAGTACTAAGTACTAAATATTGTATAAGTAATAGTATTAAATTTATTAAAAATTTAAAATTACTAAGTAAAGTTATAATATTTAAAAAGCTATTAACGTTAAAAGTAACTAAAGCTATAAGTATTAGTAACTCTTATTTTAACCCTAGTTTAATTTAAAGCAGCTTTAAGTTTATTAATAGGACCCCTAAAGTAAGCCTCTTTATTAAATTAATACTAAAGCTTTAAGAGTATACTTTACTTATTTTTACTAAAATTCTAAGTATTAAAAAAGACTTATTAAGTCTAAGCTAGTTATAAGTAGGAAATTTTATTTATATTTTAGCTTTTACTTTTATAGTAAAATCCTTAATACTCTTAATAACTATTATTATATAGCTTAAAAACTATTACTTACTATACTTAGAATATATAATTAAGCCAAGCTTTATAATAGCTATAATATATTTAATAAACTTATTTTAGTTATTAACTAGACTTATAACTTAAGTATAAACTTTTTATTAGTTAAAAGTAAATATAAGTTTAAGGGTTAGAACTATAGAGTTTTTTAAAATTATATTATTATTATTATTATTTAATTTTTTAAAATCCTTATTTATAAAAGAGAATTAAGAGTTATTATCTTTCTATCTATTAATACTACTATTTATATTACTATAAATAGTATTATTCTTAATATTATAAAAACTAGAATTACCCTTATTATTATTAATAAACCCGTTATATATACTTTTAAAGTTAGTAAGTTTATTAAAATTCTAGTTTACTAAATTCCCTTTACTTTAACTTTACTATTTAGTATTTATATATTTACTTTTATTTTAACTAGAATTACTTTTATTTTAATTAGAATTACTATTTTAGCTAGAGTTACTTTTATTTTAGTTAAAGTTATTATTATTAAAATAGGAGTTGTTATTATTAAAATAGGAGTTACCCCTACTAAGGTTAGAATTACTTTTAATAAAGGTAGGTATAATAAAGTAGTTATAAAGAGTAAATAAGTAAGTATAAAAAGTATTATTTAATGTAGTAATTTAAAGTTAATAATTTAATAAAGTATTATTTATATTTAAGTAATATTAATATATACTTATATTACTTAGTACTTTTAAAAGGACTTAGGAGATATTAAAGCTTAACTTTAACTTATAATAACTATAGTACTACTTTTTAGTTTAAACTAAGTAATAGACTAAATTTAAAGTTATATAAACTTAAAATACTAGTAACTATATTAAAATTTAAAATATAAAAACACTATATTAACTAAATACTTTATACTTATAAGTAATATATAGTAAAAAGGGGGTAAATAAAGTTAAAACGGTTTATATATAATAAAGTTAGTCCCTTTTATTTATAAGTATAATTAAGAAATAAAGTAGAGTTTTTATAAATAACTTATAGGTTTTAAATATTAACTTAAATTAAAATCTATACAAGTTAAAAGTCCCTTAATTAACTAAATTAACTAAACTAAAAACTATTACTTATTTAATACTCTATTTAGTATTTTAACCCTAGTTTAGTTATATCCTACTTTTATAACTTTTACTACTTAAGTAATCTTAATTATAAAGTAATACTTTATATACTATTTAATTATAAACTACTTTAGTTTAAAAACTAAAAAAAAAACAAAGTAGTTTTAGATATTAACTTCTTTAAAGGAATTACTCTTATTTTTTAACTTATTTATTACTATTACTTAACTTTTTTAACTCTATAGTAATATTTATATTCCCCTATTACTAGTTAGTTTTACTATTTAATATTACTTTTTTATATTTACCCCTCCTTTTTTTTAAATAAATAAAGTCTATTAGGAGTAACTTTATTACCTACTTTCTCTTTACTTTACCTTATATAAAGTTAATTACTTTAGTTATTTTTAGTAGCTAGCTCTTAATTATTAGTCCTATAATACTTGTATTAGTGGCTTTATAGAGGCCTAACTATAAGTACCCCTTGGCGAGGTGACTAGTGCGGTGGACTAGCGCGATAGGGGGGATAGGGCCCCGTAGTAGCCCGTATACGGGGACTAGGCGGGTCGGGGGACGAGCTAGTAAGCCGGGTAAAGGACTAGGTAGTACGCTAGTTAGTAGGCTAGGCTAGGCTAAGCTAGCTATTTATTTTCTTATTTCTATATATATATAAAAGAAAAGTAAGGCCTTTATAAAGAGATAAAATAAGTTAGGTAGTAATAGGGGGAAAAGTAAGTATAATAAATTAAGTAGTAAAAAACTAAAATAAAGATCTATATTCTACTTAGGAACTAATAAATAAATAACTAATTAGTAAAAAGTCTTATTTAAGTTCTACTTTTACTTACTAACTAATATAGTAAGTTAATTAATACTAGTAAACTTAATAAACTAACCCAGGGCACTAATAAAAAAAAAACTTTAAAATAACTTAGTATAGTAGTTTAGAACTATTAAATAGAAGTAGTAACGTAATATAAACCGCTATACTTAGGTACTTAAAGGAACTAGCTAGTAGAAACTAGTTAGTTAATAGTCCCCTACTTAACTAGTTAGTAAAAACGAGTAGTAAAACCTACTACCTACTAGTAAATTAACGCTTTAAGTACTTATATTTAAGTAAGTAGGTTTAGGTAAGTTAGTATAGTTTATATTTAAAAAGAGAACTTTAGGGCAAAGTAGTACTTAAAACTAGCTTTAAATAGAGTTAAATAGTAAAGTAATATAAATAGCTATTTTTTAGTACTTAAAAGAGTAAACTAGTATAAGCCCTTAACTTAATAGTTTTTTACTAAACTAACTAGTATAATAGTTTAACCTATTTAAACTAAAACGGCCCGCTACTGTTACAAGGTATTTTAAGACTTATACTTTAAGGAAAGGTACTAGGTAGGAATCTCCTACCCGACCTAGGTTACTTAAAGTTATAAGTATAAATAACCCGGCCTTTTACTTAAGAGTATAAAAAGAACTTTCTATAGTTAATTGTACTAAACTTACTAATATATTTAACCCTTTAAGTCTTTAAGTCCTAGGTAGTTTAGGCTGTAGAGAAGATTAGTACTCTAAGGTAGGGTACTAAAAAACCCTTCCCTAGGACCCTAGGTCGCCTAGGTTAAGTAGAAGTTCTTTACTCTTTAAAGAGTATAGAGATTCTATTTAACCTAAACTACTTAGAGCTATAGGTAAAGGTTATTTAGTATTCTACTTTAAAATACAAAACCTCTACTTAATTTATACTACCCGGGGTTTTAGGTAAAAGCTATATAGTATTTTACTTAAGAGTATAGAGTCCCGGGTAGTCTAGACTGTAGAGAAGATTAGTACCCTAAGGTAGGGTACTAAATAGCCCTTCCCTAGGACCCTGGGTCGCTTAGATTAAGTAGGAGTTTTTTATTCTTTAAAGAGTATAGATATCCTACTTAACTTAGACTACTTAGGACTATAAGTAAAGGTTATTTAATACTTTACTTTAGAGTATAAAACCTCTACTTAACCTATGCTACCTAGGGTCCTAAGTAAAAGCTATTTAGTATTCTACTTAAAAGTATAGGACCTTTAAAACTAATTATACTAAACTTACTAGTATAACTAACTACTATACTCTATAGTTATAAGTCGTCTAGGCTGTATAAAAAAACCCTCTTCTAAGGGAAGGTACTAAATAGTTTATTCCTAAAGCTCTAAGTAGCTGGGGCCGAGTTAAAGCTGTACTAATAAAGCTTTAACTTAACTTAGGTTAAAAAGTATTATAGAAACAGGCTACTTACTCCTTTACTTTAAAGTAAAGCCCCTTTATAACTAACTATACTAAGTTTACTAACTTAGTTAATTCTACTTTTTATAACTTATATTAAAAACCTAGAACCTAAAGGTAAAGGAGGTATAAGAAGTATACTATTACTCTTTACTATAACTTATATTTAAACTCTAAAAGCTAGAGGTAAAGGGCTTTAAAATAGTGTTTAAGGTATAATATTAAAGAGTATTTTAAACTAATATACTATAATAAACCCTACTAACTAGGCGAGGCTTAGCTATATAAACTTAAATAAATAAAAAAAAAACTACTCTACTAAAATAGAGTAAAGATATAAAAGGTTAAAGTATATATAAAAGTAGTTATTAACTATATAGTAGATAGTTAAGTTTAACCCGATTAGGTCTTTTAGCTATACTATAAGGATTATAGGTAGTTTTAGTACTATATAAATAAATAAGTACTAAATATTTAAAGTAGGCTTTAGCTGGGTATTATACTATAGGCGCTAAAGGTATACAATAGTAAAACTATTTTATAAAGCTACTCTAGTTATAAGAACTAATAAATATTAAGTTAAAATAGAGTCTAGAAAATAGTAAGGTATACTACTAAAAGTCCTTATAGGCTTAACCTAAGCCGACCCTTATAAAAGACTTAAAAAGTTAAAAAAGGCCCGGGAATTTTTAATTTTAAATTAAAAAGCTATAAAGTTAAAGTATTTTACTAAGTAAACTTATAAAACTAGGGCTTAACTTATTAGCTAGTATTAAGTTATTATAAAAGAAACGGGTTAGTAAATAGATAAGTTATAAATTTCGCCCCCTACTATTAGCTAACTTTAAGTAAATAAGGCTAGAGTATTATAAAGAACTCTATGTTTAGTTAAGGACTAGTTTACTAGAGAGATACTATAGGGTAAAGGGGCTAGAAAAAGGACTATATAAGTAGTAAGGCCTAGTAGTAAGCTCTTACTAAAGTAAAAACCCTATACTTAACTATTTACTCTAAAGTTAGTTTATAAAATATTAGTAGTAATACTAAAGTAAGTTAAGATAGTACTAAAGCTAACTACTATAAAGCTTACCTAGGATTACTCCTAGGTTCTATTCTAGTATAAGTATTACCCTTCTATAGGTTTAGTTATTGACTAGTATACTATTTGGACTATTTATTAAGTATATAATAAGTAGTACTCCTAAATACTAAGCTGTAGTATAAGGGTAGTGGCGTTTTACTATTTAATTTAAAAAATAAAATAGGTTTATTTAGAGTACTATACTAATATTTCTGTAGTTAGTTGTATTACTATATAGACTATTTCTTAGCTAGGTAGTAAAAAGAAACTAAGATTAAAAAGTTTAGTTAAAATCCCTAAGCTAATACTTAAAACCCCTAGCCTAAAGTACTACCTACTAAACTAGTCCTTAGTAAATAAAAATATCCTTAGTAGATGCTTTTATAAATAGTAATACCTAAGAGGTTTAAGACTTTTACTTTTTTTATTACTAAGCGTATCCTACTCCTAAATATCCCTATAAAGAGCCCTATTATAATATACATATTAACCTACGGACCTAAGTAGAGTACTATAAAAAACTGTATTCTAAGTAAATACAAACTACTTAATTCTAAACTAACTTAATCTTTAGTACTAATAAGTATAGTTACTAAAAAGAAAATACGTAAAGTCTATTTAAAAGGCTAACTAGGCTGGAAGAGTATTTTAAAATTACTAATATAATCTAGTATAAGCGTTTTATAGTAATAAAAGTATTTCTTTTTAGTATTAAGCCTAAAATTATTTATACAGCGGCCTTTTACTTAAAGGGACTACTAAAAATAATAGGGCATAAGGGATAATAGCTTACTGCTTAATACACTATACCTACTAAGTAATAACCTAAATAAGTACTACTTTTATTTTATATATAAAAGGCTATATAGTATTTTACTAACGTGTTTCTATTCCGGGCTAAATAGAGATTTAGTATTTTAGTAGCTTAGATTTAGTTTTAAATTAAAATCTAGAACGTATATAAAAACTAGTTAGTAAGCTAGGTAACTAAGTAGTTACTCCTCTATAATACCTATTTAATATTTCGCTTAGCTACTTAACCCCTTTAAAGTTTTATTAGTAATAAAAGCTCCTTTTTCTAACTAGTACAGACCTCTAGTACCTAGACTGTAACGTCTAACTTAAAAGGGTCTAGGCCCTTATAACTTACTATAAAGTCCTATAACGCTATATATATTAACTAGTAGTCCCTTACCCTTACTACTAAACTATAAAGCCCTACTATTACTAGTAATTAAACTAATAACACAAATAAAAAGCCTATTATAGCCCGTAACCTTAGTACTAGTTTAGTAATCCAGAAAAGCCCCGCTAAAGTTAAAGGCAGTAGCTATAGTAGTTAGTAAGGGTTATAATTACTAAGAAAAGAACGTAAAAGGGGTTAAAAAACCCTCTATAATATTATTTATTTTAGTTAAAGCCAAGGCTAGTAACTAAGTAATAAAGTAAAGTTTATAAATAGTTTAAGTAAGGGGGGCTAAAGTCTATAAAATTAATTGTTACCTATATACCTAGGCCTTACTAAAGAGGCGTATTATCGCTACTAAAGTAAGGCCTAGTTACTCTTTAGTAGTCGTTACTCTATAACTTAAAAGACTAGTCGTAGTAGCCTACACTGCCCACAACAAATCTAAACCTACAGAATAGTATTTAGCTTTAAAAGGCACTCGCTTCTTACTTAAAGTAGTTTCTAAGTCCTACCCGACTTGTACTAGTAAACTCGGGTAGAGTTATTAAAATACAATATATATAACTAAAATTCAAAAACTACTCCCCTACTTAAGTATACTAGAATAGAGTATTTCCTTAAACGCATAAAGAGCCCGTAGAATTAACTTATAAGTACTAGTTATAGGCGAGATTTAAGAACTACTCCCCTATATTAGTATACTAAAATAGGGTATTTCCTTTATCTAGCTATTATACTATAACTTAACTATTACCTACTAAACTAAAGCTACTCTTTAGGTAAAGGAGCCCCTAGCTGTAAGTAGCTAGGGCCCGCTAAAAAGTAAGTATCGCCCTTATAACTCTAGTACTAACTTATAAGTATAAGTAATATAGATTTTAAAAAAGAGCTCTAACTACTTTATAATAGAGTCACTACTAAAGCATCCTTTTTAGTTTCTTTTTCTCTACTACAAGGCGTTTAATTAGCGGGTACTACTACTAACTTAAGTCCTAAAGTAGCTACTTAAGTAGTAACCTAGAGTTAGGATTATAGGTCTAAAAGCTATACCTAAGGGTACTACGTACGTTTTAAGTCTATACTACCGTTACTAATAAGTAAGTTAAATCTTACTAAGTACTATAATACTTTAGTATACTTAAGCAAGGACAGTAAACTACTTAAATAGTATTACTTACTTCTATAGTAGTATTACTTACTTATTTTATTAGTACTTTAACTACAGGGCATAGCTACTATATAGAACTAAAATCCCTTACTAGAAACAGTATTATTATTACTATAAAAGGCTCTCCACTAGTACCTCTATACCTTAATAGCTCTTTTAGTTAGTAAAAATATCCTTAGTAGATGCCTTTATTAATTAGTTATACTTAGTAGTTAGGAGTTAATTACCTTTATTCTTCCCGGGCTTGTTCTACCCATAAGTATCTTAAATAACCTACTAGTAGGTATATAAATTAACTAAACTTAAAAACAAGGATTTAGGTTAAAGCCTTTCCTATTAATATACTATAGTTATCTAAGTCTCTAGAGTATAACCGTTTATATTTTCTATCTTTTTTAAAATAAAGGACCTATCCAGGTCACTAGCACTCCCTATAAGTAGGGTATACTAACTTACTAAGAAGGATACACTCTAAACAAGCATACTAAACTATACTAAGCTAGTGTTACTTCTAGCTCTAAGGGCCGTAACGGTCTAAATTCTTCTACTAAGTTAGTTAGTTACTTAATACTAAATATTTCTACTTATTCTGTTTTTTCTAAAGTTACTTATAATTACTAGTAAAACTACTTAATAAGTTATTGTCTACTTAAGAAGGGCACTTAGAGCTATAAGTAGTACCCAATAGAATTAAGCTGTATTATTACTAAAGCCTACGTTAGGGCACTACTAGCCTAAACTGTAGCGCCTATAAAGCTTAAAACTAGCCTATCCCGCTTTACTACTATACCTCTAGCTACTCTAAACCCCCCTAAAAAAGAGCTTAGTAATTAGTATACTTAGAAGGAGAGACTTACTCCAGTACTTTAACTATTTAGTATTTATAGCCGGGAGTTTATCCCCTATTACTTAGTATATAGCTAGCTAGTAGCTAGTTATTTATAAAGTCTATTAATTAGATATTAAAAGTATAGAGCCTAAGATCCCTTTTTATTAACCCTAGTTTAGTAGTCTACTTTAGTAGCTTCCTCTATAGGGAGTAATAATAACTAACTACACTACTAAACTAAAGCTACTAAAGCCTATAAAACTACTATAACAGATCTATACTATTATTTAAATAATACAGAACGTTTATTATAGCTTTAAACTACTCCCTTTACCTACTAAAGGGCGGAGTTAATATACCTTTAGTAGAGTTTTAATACCCCTATAAATACTTATACTATTACCCCGGTCCCCTTACTATATAAATATAGCTAGTTAAGGTACTAGTATAGCTAGTACTATTATCTCTCCTAGTAGCTCTCCTTTAGTAGGTCAGAGCTCCTATAGCTACTTTATAGTAGCTATTATTACCCCTTTTTATAGACTTCTTAATACTTTTCTTAATAAAATTCTGTTGTATAGTATTTTTACTCGATTTTTTATTTTTTAAAAAAAAAATTAGTATAGTAAAATAAAAAAATTAATTTATACTTACTAAACTACTAAAAAAGTCTATACTTTAACTCCGTTTCTATAGTAGGAATAAAAAACCTTTTAGAGTAGTTTTTATATACTTATAAGCTATATAAAGAGTATTTAAGTACTACCTAGAGTAAAAATCCTAGTAACCCTTAGTAAGTAATAGACCTATATTAACCCTATTAGTAAGTAGTTAGTAAGCGCTTACTCTATACTAAAAAGGCACTTTAGAGTAAGTTTCTTAGCTATTACTTTAAAGTAAGTTTAGTAAATAGTTAATAAGTACTTACTCTAAGCCAGAATAGTACTTAAGGGTAAGTTTAGGTACTTTAGGGTAAGTTTAGGGAGTAGTTAGTAAGTACTTACCCTAGACTAAAATAGTACTTAAGAGTAAGTTTAAGTACTTTAAAGTAAATTTAAAGAGTAGTTAGTAAGTACTTACCTTAAGCTAAGACAGTACTTAAGAATAAATTTAAGTACTTTAGAGTAAGTTTTACACCCGCTACTTTAGAGTAAGTTTATAGAGTAGTTAGTAAGTACTTGCCTTAGGCTAGAACAGTACTTAAGGGTAAGTTTAAGTACTTTAAAGTAAGTTTTATACCCACTACTTTAAAGTAAGTTTAAGGAGTAGTTAGTACTTATACTAAAAATAGTACTTAAAAATAAGTTTAAAAAGTAGTTAATTAGTTAATACTCCGCACTAAAAAGATACTTAAAAGTATATTATTAAAGTTATACTTACTTTATAATAGTATATTAGTTAATAGTAAATAAAAAAATCCTTAGTAAATAGTTAATAAGTACTTATTTAATTAAAACTTAAAATTAACTTTTAAATACCTCTTTAAAAACCCTAAATATATTATAATAAAGTAATATTTCTTACTTAACTATTTATATTTATTTAAAGTTATATTTATAGTTTTTAATTTTTACTTTACTAAAATAAAATAAAAAAGTAAAACTACTTTTTTATTAACCCTTACTAATTATAAGCCTTAGAATAACTAATATTAAAATTTATATAATTTTAACTACGTTTTATTAATAATATTAAATAGCTAGTTATAACTCTAGTTATATATTATATATATTAATAAATCTACTAGCTTTACTCTTTTTTTTACTAAGTCTATAAAACCTATTCTAAAGTAAACTTTAAACTTATACTACACTATTTAAAGAAAGTCTAGAGCTACTATAGTAAGTACCTAGGTATATTTTATACCCTCTTTTACTCTATACTACTTAACTAGTATTTACTAACTACCCCCTACTTAAAATACCTAGCTAAACCCCTAAACTCTACTTTTATATTACTAAGTCTACTAAACCTACCCTAAAGTAAACTTTAAACCTATACTACACTATTAAGGAGAGTCTAGAGCCGCTATAGTAAGTACTTAGGTATATTTTACGCCCTCTTTTACCCTATACTACTTAGCTAGTATCTACTAACTACTTTCTACTTAAAATACCTAGTTAAACCCCTAAACTCTACTTTTATATTACTAAGTCCACTAAACCTACCCTAAAGTAAACTTTAAACCTATACCACACTATTAGGAGTAGTTTAGAGCTACTATAGCGAGTACTTAAGTATCTTTTACGCTCTATTTTACCCCTAGTAAGTCTCTCTTACTACCACAGGGCCCGGTTTTTTTATTATTCTTAGAAAAATATTATAAGTTAATTTTTTTGTTTTTCTATATAAATTTATTTTTTAAGAAATAAAAAATTAAGGGAAAATTAAGTACTATAGATTTTAGCTTAAAAAGGTATTAGTAGGTATATAAAGAAGGGAAGTAAATACCTAAATAGTAGTGCTAAGACTTAAATTTACCTACGTTAGCTACTATAGTAATATACTATAAGTACGCCCATAACTACTATAGAATAAATTGTGTTATATTCTAAGGTAAAAGACCAAGAAAATAGACTTAAGGAATAACGTCTATAGTAAGGAACTCTAAGTTTATTAGGTAACCGAGCTGTTATACTAAGCTAGTAAGCCTAGCTAGTAGAATAAAGTACGGGGAGTAGTTTAGTAAGTATACTACGAACCCTAACTAAGCCGCTACAGTTATAGTAAGCCCGTACTATAGTTTTTAGTATAAATAGCTTCTAAAAGTAAAGACCATACTTTATAACCTACTTAATTAGTAGTACTAGGACCCCCTATACTTTAACTAAGTAGTATAAAGTATAGTAAATAGCTAGCCGTCTAGTACTACTATATACTAACGTTACCTAGTACTTATAGTTAAAAGTAACTTTATATCTAAAGTAGAAATACTAATAGTAATACACTTTTTAAACTTAACTATTTAAAAAAGTATAGAGAGAAACTAACGTACTAAAAGTTATAATAACTCTACTAATCCTTATTCTAAAGTCTTTAGGGTATACTAAAGAAAGTCTAAAAGGGTAGCTGGAACTATAACGCTCAGTAGTTAGTAAAGTAAGTTACTATACTTATTTATTATTAAGTACTAAAGACTTTTATACCCTTAGCTAGAGACAGGTATAAGAACTTTTAAGGTTTTAGTAGTTGTAAGTTAATTTTTTTATTTCTCTATATAAATTTTTTTTTTAAAAAATAAAAAATTAAAAAAGAATTTAGTATAGTAGATTCTAGTACTAAAAACTATTAATAGGTTATTAAAGAAGAAGTAGTTCCACTATGACCGACTCCCCGATAAAACCGCTTTAGTAGTACTTAGTAGGTACACTACTATAGTAATGTAGTAAAAATCGTTCTATATTATCTAAATTACTACGTTGTATATCCCTAGTAATTTCTTAAGGCCTTTATAGCTTTAGTTTAAGAAAAATTATAGTAGTAGTTACTCTCCTTAAAAGAGGCCACTATAGTAGACTACTAACCTAGGGATACTAAGTAGGTCTATAGAACTCTAGGGTTCTATAGGCTACTTTAAAGCGCTTTATAAAATAGCTTTATACTAATCTAAGAGAGTTAAAGGGGAAAAACGCCTAAGAGTAGACACTAAATAGTTAAAACCTCGGGGTCTAGTCTTCCCTAGCAACAGAAAACCTAAGTAGTAGTGCCTAGATAAGTACGTAGTAGTAGACGTTAGGTAAGTAGGATATTACTAAGCTGTTAGGACCCGCTCCCTTAGTTTTATATTGTTTTGTATAAGTATAAAGCTTAACTTAATAACTACTACTTTAGTAGCGTCCTACTGTAATAGTGTGTATAAATACGGGCTATTTTATTAATACATAAGTACTAATTAAATATAGTAGGGGCTAGACCCTACTACTAAAAAAGCAACAACCTAACTAAGACTTAGTTAGTTACTAGGTTCTATACTATAGTGTCCGGCCCTAAAGGCTCTATAAACGTTAGAACCCTTTATAAACTTATTAACTACATTACTTTAGTACAAACTACTTACTAATAAACTACTAAACTTATTTTTAATAACGTCTTTTTTAAGTACTTAAAGTTTTATATAGTATAAAAATACATAGTATAAATAAAATAAAACCCTCTATAAATATACTTCTAACATTACTTTAGTATAATTTCCTTACTAGTAAACTACTAAATTTATTTTTAATAACGTTTCTTTTAAGTACTAAAAGCTTTATATAGTATAAAAATACGTAGTATAAATAAAATAAACGTTTTGTATTTTTAAAACCTTTATATAGTATCCCCCCAGCGATCTTTTAAAGCTTTAGTAGCCTTAGTTTAGGGGGGTTTATAGTAAGAGTTACTTTTTATAAAGGGGGCCGCCTAAGTAGACTCCTAAATTAGAAATACCTAAATAAACTATAGTTTAGTTAAATAAGCTCTTTAGAGTAATAGTAGTAAAAAGACTAGTAGTAGATACTAAATAACTAAAGTACTAAAAAAGAACCTACTTACTTAGCTACTAGTATCCCTTCCCCCTTACCTTTAGCCCTATACTGTAGGGAGGTATAAGGGCACTAAAGTTAAGTCCTCTACCCCCCAACTTACCCTTCCCCGGGGGGGTTTAAGCTTAGAGAGGCGGTTTTAGTTCTTATTAAACCTTAGGGGACCGTAGTTATTTACGCATAGACTAGTGCTGTTAAGACCTAGCTGTTAGGCTAAACCTTAGTATAGTTTTAAACCTAGTACTATATTTTATAAAGGTAGCTTAGGCTCTTTTATAAAGTTCGTTAATATTAGGTTTATACTTAAATAAGTAACGTTTAGGATTAAAAAAGACTTATAAGGAGTAGAACTTACTTAAGCTAAATAATTAGTAGTACTTTATTTATAAGTAATTTAAACTTTTATATTAAGTTAGTTAGAGTAGTAACTCTCCTAGGGGATACTAAGTCTAGAACTAAAGGTGCCTATTTAGTATAGTAACTCTTTTTAATACTTAGGAACTCTATATTAGTTTATATAAACTAAGTAAATATAGTAACTAGTATAGAGTAGTACCTTAGTTAGTTAGTTACTTACTCTTAACTTACGTACTATAATCCTTTTGTTACTAAAAAATACTTTAGTAAATAAAGTTATAAGCTAAGTAAATAAAGTTATTTAGTAAAGAAACCTAAGTAGGTAAAGTATTAGTTATAACTTAGTTAGTAATACTAAATATACTTATTAGAGTAGACTCTAGAGAGGGGTAAGTTACTATAGAGTATTAAGTAGCTTTAAATACTAAGTGGGCTAGTTTAGAGCGCACTTTTTACTTTTATACTATAGTAGTAGGTAGAGGTTATTATAGTTTACTGTATAGTCCTGGGCTAGGTAGGCCGGCCTAGGGCGCGCTTTTATACTGTAGTAGCTAAGAGTCGCGCGTTACGTAACTTAGTTTACTCTTAGTAGTATTCTAAAAACTAGTAAACTATAAGGGTAAGGGTATACTTTATATACTTTTGTATGTTTTTAATTAGTAGCGTACTAAGCCCTAGAATATACGCAGTTAGTAATTAACTTAGTAGGCTCTTAGGGCTACTTACTTTTACTGCTTTGTGTATAGAGTAGAAGGCTTTATTATAATAGGCCTATTACTTATAGTAGACTTATAAATAAAGAAACGGGTAGGGTTTAGAGTATTATAAAACTATAAGTTAGTTATTAATAGTTATATAAGTATAAGTTAAATAGAGTTTTAAATTATACTAGTGTTAGAATATTATAGAGTTAAATACTACTTAAAAAGTAAAAAGGGAAAAGGTTTAATATTTTTAGGTATTTTATTTATATAGTAGAGTAGAAGTTGGAGTTATAGTAAGGAACTATAGAAGACGGGTATAGTAAGTATAGTTTAAAGAATAGTTTATTATATACTATTTAGTTTAAGCTATTACTACTACTACTTTTATTCCTATTATTACTATTGCTATCTTTATTACTACTCCCTTTAACTTCTTCTTTTTCCCTTCCTTCTCCCTTTTTAGTACCCTTGGCTTTTTCTCCCCTAGAAGCTAGTTTATTATTACTACTTTTTAATAAGGGATTTTTTAAGTTTGAGTCTTTTTTACTAGCCCTTAGCGCTATACTAGCTACTTTTAGCTTGCTTTTATAATGCTTTAGTAGACCCTAGCTAAACTAGGTTTTATAAATATCTGGGCTAAGTTAATTATGTTTTTTAAGTTTAAAGACTTATTTAATTATATTTATTTATTTTATTATATAACTAAAGGGGAGTGTAGTAAGGCGAGGATTGTTATTAGTAATTTACGTTCTATTAAAATTATTTACAGTAAATAAGTTAAGTAGTTATACTAGTTCCTTAGTAGCTCTAACTTTATACTAGTATACCGGTATAGTAGAAATAAGCTAAGAAAACGCTGTGACTTCCTTTATAGACCTCTTAGCCTTAGTACTACTAAACAGGCTATAGACTTAGGGTGAATATATTAACTATTAGATAATTAGTTAGTTAGATACTAGTAGCTTATAAATATTATAGCGGCCGCTACTACGGTATTGCGCAGGGCGATGTGCTTTTATAGAAGGATGTTGCTCTTTCTTTACGGCTTTTCTTCTTTTTTATTTTTTTTACCCCTTGTCTTCTTTGCTCCCGGGTTACTAATATTAGAGTCGGGGTTAATAAACTACTAAGAAATAACTCTAATACAGAACTTAATTTTTTATAAAGTATACTAAAACTACTATAGCCTTTACTACTTTACGTTATAAATATAAACTCTTATAGTAAAGTATTTAATAAAAGTTTAGTAGGTATAAACGGGTCTATAGAAAGTATAAGGGATCTAAGGGTAGTTAATAGAAGTCTAGGGTAGGCTAAAAAAAAAATGTCACTAATTACTATGTACTTAATACTCCTAGCTATATAAATAGAGTATATATTATTATTACTCTTAGCTGTAATACAAACTAGCTAGTTATTATAATATAGTATAAAAACGTATTTTAAGTAAGGGGGGGATTTGTTAAGCTATTTTTTAAACTTATTATCGGGCGTAAATAAATAGTTACTAAAGATATTATTAAGTAAGATACTAGATATTTTAGAAAAGGTTGTAGTTACTAGTTTAGTAGTGAAGTAGGTATAGTTAGTATAATTGCTAGGGGAAAGAAGGTACTAGGGAAAGAAGGGCTAATTAGACCTATTATATATTACTTTATTAAAGAAGAAATAGTTAAGTACTAGTAGTTATAAGTATAGTTAGGTAGGTAAGTAGAGAGTAGGTTAGAGTAAAGAACTTTAAGTAGTCTCTTTATCCTTACTAAGTAAAATTAAAACTAGTAATATTGTAGATAAAGGCTTGTTACTGTAAGAGTAGCGATAGAAGGGTAGGGGCTTAAAAGTAAAGGTAGGTATATTAAAGCTAGCTAAGAGGATAGTAGAGTATAATAATAGAAAAAACTATAGTAAATACGTAACGTATTAGTGAGCGTAGTATAGAGTAGATAAGGGCGGCCTACGGGTTAAAATAGTATAAAGACTAGTAAATACTTTATGTAATATTACTTAGTAAATGCTAATGTAGTTAGTAATACTTAGTAAGTTTAGTAACCTTAAACTATAAAAACGCGTATAGGAGTATAAAGGAAGAATAAATATAAGGGAGCCTTAAAGTAAATAGTTATAAAATTAAAAGTATTAAGCTGAGGGACAAGGGAACCTAAGTAGTCTAGCTATACTAATAAGGCTATTCTACTACCTCTAAGCTCTGGCTAGGTAAGTTACGTAGCTAGTAGGTGTTGTTATATATAGCGAATCTCTACTAAGTAGTTACTAAGCCCCTAGTATTTAGTAAGCTTAGTAAGCGTTTATTAAAATAAAAACTATAAGCTACGCTAGTAGTACCTTAAGTATTAACTTAGTTTAAAAACTCTATTTAGATATTTAAGTTATTAGTAATATATATTGCTTTAATATAAAACTTATCCTTAAGTAATAGCTAAAGTAGACTTATAGCTAAGTCTTAATTTAATAAAAAATATCCCTTAAGTTACTTTTTAACAAAAAACCTACCCTTAAGTGACTTTTTAACGAGAAACCTACCCTTAAGTAGTAGTTAAACTAACTAAGTCTTAATTTAGTGGGAAACTTATTCTAAAGTAGTAACTAAGTTAATAAAGTTTTAATTTAGGGGGAAACCTACCCTAAAATGGCGGTAATATCGCTTAAGACTTGATTTAATAGAAAAACTACCCTTAAGTAGCTCTTAACCTTACTTTAAAGTGCTGTGCCTACCCGGGGCGAGTACTTACCGAGGGCTACGTAGTAGCTCTTAAACCTACCCTTAAGTACGGGAAGCTTACTCTTAAGTATAAAAAACCTACCCTAAAGTAGCTCTTAAACTTACCCTTAAGTACAGAAAACCTACTTTTAAGTAGCTTTTAAACTTACCCTTAAGTATGGGAAACTTACCCTTAAGTACGGAAAACCTACTCTTAAGTAGCTCTTAAACTTACCCTTAAGTATGGAAAACTTACCCTTAAGCGCGAGAAACTTACTTTAAAGTAGTTTTTAAACTTACTCTAAAGTGCTACTTATACTTAGATAAGTACTTATTAATAGCTATTTAGTAGCTTTTAAACTTACTCTAAAGTAGCTTTTAAACTTACTCTTAAGTACGGAAAACCTACCTTTAAGTGTGGGAAATTTACTTTAAAGTAGTTTTTAAACTTACTCTTAAGTGCGGGAAACCTACTCTGAAGTGGCTTTTAAACTTATTCTAAAGTACGGGAAACTTACCCTTAAGTAGCTCCTAAACTTACTTTAAAGTAGTTTTTAAACTTACTCTTAAGTATGGGAAACCTACTTTTAAGTATAGGAAACTTACTTTAAAGTAGTTTATAAACTTACTCTTAAGTACGGGAAACTTACTCTAAAGTGGCTTTTAAATTTACTTTAAAGTGCTGCTTATACTTAGGTAAGTACTTATTAATAGCTATTTAGTAGTCCTTAAACTTATTCTTAAGTATAAGAAACCTATTCTTAAGTATAAGAAACTTATTCTAAAGTAGTTTTTAAACTTACCCTTAAGTATAGAAAACTTATTCTAAAGTGGCTTTTAAACTTACTTTAAAGTACTATTTATACTTAAGTAAGTACTTATTAATAGCTGTTTAGTAGCCCCTAAACTTACCCTTAAGTATAGAAAACCTACTCTTAAGTAACCCGGGCTATATAGGATAGGTGTAAGAACTTTTAAAGTTTTGGTAGTTGTAAGTTGATTTTTTTATTTTTTTATATAAATTTATTTTTTGGGAAATAAAAAATTGGGGGAAAATTGAGTGCGATGGATTTTGACCTGAAAAAGTATTAGGAGGTTTATAAAGAAAGGAAGGAAACGTTTAAATAGTGGCGCTAAAACTTAAATCCCCTTATTATAGATACTATAGTAGCTACTAGTAGGGTGTATACTATAGTAATATATATATTAGTTCTTTATTTTTTAAACTATTATATAGTATTTTTTTAGTAATTTTTTAAGGCCTTAGTAGCCTTGGTTTAGGGGAGTTTATAGTAGTAGTTGCTTTTTATAGAGGAGGCTGCTTAAGTAGACTGCTAAATTAGGGATACTTAGTAGGGCTTTAGGGCCTTATGCCTTAGTAGCCTAGCTAGATAGGCTCTATAAGGGGGTTTATACCCCCCTAAGAAAGTAATAGAAGTAAAAATCTCGATATTAGATACTAAATAGTTAAAGCTTTAGGGTAAGTAACTTTTATATTAAGCTAAAAAGAGATAGTATAAGTAGTGTTTTAAGTGTTATAGCTACTAAAATACAGAGATTTTAATAATAAATACTAAATAACTAAAGATTTAGAGTAAGTAACTTTTATATTAAGCTAAAAAGAAATAGTATAAGTAGTATTTTAAGTATTATAGCTACTAAAATATAGAGATAATGGACTTATAAGTTCCTAGAATAAAGTAGTATTATAAAGTATAAATTAAAGTAATAATACTACTCTAAGAGGGAGCTATAGAGCTAAACTAAGAATAAAGTAGCGGCGTTTAAGTATTGCTTTTAACTTTATAGGAAAAACTAGCTCTATAGCTAGTAAGAGTACCCTACTAAGCTGCGATTTTTAGTAGCGAAAGGGGATCCTTAAAGTTCCTATTAAGGCAATATACTCCTTAAGTTTTTAAAATAAAGGTACTATAGCTAAGTAACGGAGGAGTATACCCTTTATATCTACTATAGTAAATTTACGAACCTGAGTTAATAATAAAAAGATATTAGCCTTTTATAAAAAACTTTATAAAAACCTTATAGAATAGTGTTCTACAGCTGTGTAAGGGGAGTAGTAGTAGGTATTATAACTTATAGGGCCTACTATATTGCTAAGCTGGAATATAAGTTAATAGAATAAAGTATTATTTAAGGCTATTAAGTTACTTAGTTAAAGCGACTTTAGGTACTATACTAAGCTGAGCTATAAATAAAGTTAGTATATATTATATATTAGTTAGTATAAAACGGGTAGAACTTAATAAAAGTCTAGTTTATAAAGGGCTAGGGAAGTTAAAAAGTTAAACTAAAAAGATATACTAAAAAGCTAACTAAAGAGTTTAAGCTAAAAAGCTAAACTAAAGTGTTTATTACTAAGCTATATAAAAGTTTAAATAAAGTAGATAGTAAGGACTATTTATAGGCCGGGGGGGTAATTAAATATACTAAAGTATAAGTACTATTACTCCTAAAGGTAGTATAGTTATAAAGTCGAGACGCTTTAGGTGTTAGACGTTAATATAGTAGTTTTTTAACTATTATTTTAAAGTAAGCCTTTTATTTTATAAAAGTACGAGTCTACTAGAACTATACTTTAGAAAAACCCGTTACTTAAACGGGTTACTAAACCTAAGATACCGGGCCTATCTCTACGCCTAAAAACCATAGAAATAGGCCTAAGGAGCTTTATAAAGAGACTAAGACCTTTCTAAAAGAGTTATAAAAGAAATAATACTAGTTATTAATGTTAGTTATTTAGGGACTTAGGTAGTAGTGCTAGGCCTTATAGCCAGCGGTAGATATTAAGTTTCGTAGTACTTCAGAGAGTAATAGTAAGCTGTAGTTTTAAACTATAGTATATACTACTTGCTTAAGCTTTAAGCTTAACTTAACGTCCACTACTAAAAATAACGTTCTACTATAATAGTACAGATATCTATAGGACTCTTATTAATATACTAGCAATAATTAGTTATAATAAAAAACACTATAACAATTATATTATAAAACAACTAATTATATTCCCTAGCTACTTAACTCCGTCACTATAGTATAGGCTAAGTAGCTAGAGCTCTTAGGCTTTAATTAGTATTATAAAAATACAGTACTAAATAAACTAGGAGCTTTAAAAACTCTTTACTATATTATAACTATAGTATAGCATAACTAGTATCCGTAAACTACCTAGGGATAATCTCCTTATAATAACGTATAGTATACTAATAAGTACCCTAACTAAGTAAGTAAGTAACCCTTATAGTTTTAGATATTAGTTATTATATCCTTCTAAGTAATTCTAGCTTTTAATAAAGCTATAGCTTAAAAAAAGTATAGTACTTAGTTCCCTACCCTAAGAAGCCAGAGTAAAAGCTAAGTATTATAACTACCCTAAGTTATATACTATTATTGTTAACTAGGCTGTTATTAACTATTCTACTATTTAGTATACTATAATAAGTTAGTGCCCCCGTTCCCCCTAAGGATTCACCTTTATATCCCTATAAAGTTATTAATAAGGATCCCACCCTACCCTAGGGGGGTCTAAGTCCAACTTTAATTTCCCTAAAGTCACCTCCTTATTATTAATAGGGGTAAATATACCCTAACTATATCCACCCAACTTTAATATTATAAGTACTTTAGTACTACAAAGTAGCTACTAGAACCTATACGGACTTAAGAGAGTAACCCAGCCCTAAAAGCCCGTATAGCATCCTCTATACTTAGTACAGGGGGCTAAGTCTTAACAGCCACCCCTTCTAGCGCCTTATACCTAAATAAAGAGACCGTAGCAAAGTAGGTATATCCCTACTAAACCCAACAAACACCAGCCACCTAGTACTATTACTTTATATATAAACTAAGTAGCTAACAACGCTATTTAGGTAAAGACTAGTCCCGTAGAAATATAGAACCTTTTTAGGGATAAGTAAACTCTAAGTTCTAAAAAGCTTACTTAAAAAAGACCTATTTTACTAAAAAGCTATTTTTTACTAATAGGTATTATAAAACTAAGTAAAATATATAACCTAAGTAGTTAACTACTACTTAGTTACTATCCCTCTAAAAGTTATTTAGTTACTAATAATCTACTCTATAGGTCCCTAGGGTAAGTATAGACCTTAGTATTTTAACTAAAAGCATAAAGTCAAAAAACGCCTTAAGTAGGAAAAAAGAGTTAAAACTAAGCTATTATAAACCATTTTATTAAAATAGCTAGTATTAAAATAACATAGTAAACCCCTCCTAAGGGGGGTACTACTACTACGTTTCTATAAAGTCCTTAACAAAAACCTACTCTACTATAGGGAGTTAGGCCCAACTTTAACTAAGCAAAAGCACTTAGTCACCCTCAATAAGGGTCAGTCTACTATCACTAAGCCGGCCTAACTTAAGTAACCTAAGTACTTTAGTACTACCTACTCTACAGAACTTAAATAAACTAAAGGAATAACTACTAGCCCTAGACATTTATACAAAGCTCCTATACTAACTATAACAGCTATCTATTCTAAAGCCTTAAACCTAAATTAAAAGGCCGGCCCACAACTTACTTAGTATAACTATAAGTTAAGTTTAATTTAAAATAAAATTTATATATATAATAGCAGACAGTAAACAAATAAAAAGGGTATAAAAAAAAGTTAAGCAAGAGTAAAAATTATAGTATAGATTTAAAAGACCTAAAGCCGGATACAGAAGCAAAAGCACATTATAAATAAAGCACATACAGAGTAAGTATTAAGTCTAAAATTTAAGTTATAAAGTACTATAAAACTCTAAATATTAAGTAACTACTACTAAGTCCCTATTAAAACTAAAACAGCACTACTAAAACCTATAAAAAACCTAGTTAATAAAGTATAACTATCTCCTAAACTTTTAATAAAGATAAACTACAGTAGTAACCCAGTAGTATAAAGTATTTTTATATTACTAATAGGGAATAACTAGTAAGTTAGTAGTTAAATAAAAAAGAGCCTTAATAAGCCTCTATTAATCCCTTTTAAAAACTAAGTATTACAACTTAGTCTAATACTATATACCCTTTTAAGAAGTACTATACTTAAGTACAGTATATATAGATAATATAGTAACTTAAAAAAAAAGTAAATAAAAAGTTTAGGTCCTTATATATTAAAACTAAATAAATAAAAGCTAATCTAAACTACTACATAAGTACTAGTAGTAGTATCTTTTATTTAATTTTCCACCTACTAAAAATAAATATAATAAATACACTTCCTTTCTTAACTATTTATAGCCTAAACTAAGTCAGAGCAAAAGTAACTAAAATACTAGTTTATATATAAGTAACTAAAAACTAATAACGTTAACTAAGAAATTCACTAACGTACTTTTAGTAAAGCACTAACGTGGCCTTATTACTCGTAATTTATAGCGGGTAAGTAGTTATACACCTTCTAAATAATTTTTAAATAATATCTTAAATAATTATCTTTAAATAGTCCCCTTACCTACCTAGTAAGAGCCACAGCCAAGAGATTTATTAATAAGTATTTAGCAAGCTTCTATAGACTTTTTATATAACCTTTGAATAAATACCTAGAATAATAGTTTTTAGATAGTTCTCCTACTTACTTAATAAGGGCCTTAGTTAAAAGATTTATTAATATACTTTTGGCGAAGCGCCGGTATAGTATAGTTGTCTGTATTCTATAGCAGGTAAGCAGCTATATACCTTTTAAATAATCTTTAAATAGTACCTTAAATTATTATCTTTAGCTAGTACCCCTACCTACTTAGTAAGGGCTCTAACTAAAAGATTTATTAAAGTACTTTTAGTAAAGTACTAGTATAACTTTATTACCCGTAGTCTATAGCGGACAAGTAGTTATATACCTTTTATATAACTTTTAGAGAGTAACCCCCTACCTACCTAGTAAGGACTTTAATTAGTAAGTAACTAGGTTAGTTATAAAAAGTAAAAGCCTAAAATATCCCTATACTATATACCTAGGGACACTAGTAAAAAGTAGCAACGTATTTATATACTTTTTCTTATAATTATTAAGGCTAAGAATAGCTAATACATATACTTAAACCTATTAAAGGGTAGTCTTTAGTTACTATAAGTATTACTCTATTAATAATTATTAAGTACTAGAGTAGCTTAGGAGACTTAATAAGGTTAGTAGGCGAGTCTAGAGCCTAGGGGTAGTTGTATAAGTATTATAAAGTTTGTTAAAAACTGTAAGTTAATTTTTTTATTTTTTTATATAAATCTTTTTTTTAAAAAATAAAAAATTAAAAGAAAATCTAGTATAACGGAATATAACTATAAATAGAGTTAGTAAGTATATAAAAAAAAAGGCCTAAAACTTTAGATACTCTATAAAGAGTATGTATAAACGCTAGGCGAGGCCTATATAGCTATAGCTAGTAGTCCCTCTACTAGCTACCTAGTACTAGTTACCTTAAGCCCAGGCTAAGAAACTAGTCTATAACAGCTACATACTAGCATAAATCTAACCCGGACCTGTAGTAGTATAGAGCTAAAATAGTCTTATATTATTTAAACTATAGTATAGTATTTCCTTAGTAATCTTTTAAGGCCTTAATAGCCTTAGTTTAAGAGAGTTTATAACTATAGTTGCCCCCTATAAAAGAAGCTACTTAAGTGGACCTCTAAACTAGGGATACTCGCCGTTACGCATTAGCCTAGTACCTTTATTATTCGTTTAGTTAGATAGGTTTATTTTAATAAAGGCCTTATATAAAACTATAGCTAGGGGAGTAATAAAGAAAAAACGCTCGTAGTAAATGCTAAATAGCTAAAGTCGCTATAGTAGTTGCTCTTATAAAACATAAGAGTTAGTAATAATAAATTAATTTAGAGGGTATTAACGAGATAAAGGGTTAAACTACTTAGTTAAGTAGGGCTGGGTTACTTAAGCTACTGTATAGAATAAAGTTATGTAGTTAGGCTGTAGTTACCCTAGAGGTACTGGGTATACGGGGCATAACTAAGCTACACTAGTTATAAATCTAGCTACTAACTACTAAGCTGTAAGGGTAAAAAAAAAGGCGAGAATTTCTATAAGTACTAGTATTACTTAAAAAAAAAAAAAAAATAGAATAAGGAATTTCTTAAAGTTACTAAATAGTAAGTAAAGTTATAAAAGACTAAGTACTTAAGGACTCTATAACGTAAGTAGCTAAGTTAGGGAATACGTTAAAATAGATAAAGTTTAAGTTAATATTTATAAAAAGGGGTACTTAGTACTTACTACTTTTAAAGGGTACTAAGTATAGTAAATAGTAAATAGTAAATTCTGTAGAATACTTATTAGTTAATAGTTATTTAGTTTATAAGAAGTAAGTTATAAGTTAGTAGTAGTTAGAAGTTAACTGGCTTTTAGGTTCCTAGTAAGTATACTACTAAAGTGGCCCTTAGGGACCTTTTAGCTATAATAATAAAGGCCTAAAAAGCAAGCTATAGACTACTATACTAGGACAAACGGACTAGAGCTAAGCTAATAACTATAATTAGAAAAAAAGTTAATATTATAGGTACTAGGATAACTCTACTATATATAGTTTAAGGGGACATAACGGCCCTATAGTAGCTACTATAGTACTTTTAGGTACATAGTAATAGTTAATACGCTAATAAAAGGATAATTATAAGCTAAGTAAGTAGTTAACTAGTAGTTAGTACATACTACTTCTAATTAACTAATAGGGAAAAACTTAACCTATAAAGGGACTAGGGGGTATTATAAAGTAGTGTAGATTAAAGGGGCAACTTTACTATTAAGTTATTAGTTACTAAATTAAGTACCCGGTAGATATAAGTATTAGCGAGTAAGCTTTACTATCTCTTTAGTACGGCCTAAGTTACTAGTAAACCCTATTAGTAGTAATATAACGGTAAAGTAAGGGCATTTAAGTATTTTAATTAAAACTATATTTAGTAAAAAAAGTAAAGTTAATTATAAGTTGTCTTATTAGTAGTAGGTTAAAGGAAATTAATAAAGCGTAACTAAGTTGTAAAGTTAGTTTATAAGTAGTAGTACTAAATACGTTACTAGCTGTCCTACGCGTTAGGGAGTAGTACTAAGCGGGCCAGTAAATAGTATAATAAACAATTATCCCAGTAGAAGTAAGAGTAAGGCCATTTCTAAAAGACCTCTTACTTATAAAAAGCTAATCTATTTTATTAAAGTAATTCGTTATTACTAACCACAAACTACACATTCACAATTATTAATAACTAACTTTATAACTTAATTACTAAGCCATTATAATAAAGCTGTTTAGCTATTTTAAGTAGTTCTAGCTTACTATTTATACTATTTACTACTATAGTATTACCCTTTAGGGCGTTAAGTAATACGTTTAAAGGCACTATAAGTATAAAAAAGGTATAGGCCGGTCTACTAATATTAAAAGGGCTGTCTAGTAGGCCTATTTAAATATCTATAGAACAATAAAAGAGTTCGTCTAGAACTTCTACCCCCTACTACTAACTAACCTACCTAATAGTATACTTAAAGCTCCTACTACGGGCGGCTTTAAGTATAACTTTAAGGACTATCCCTATATCGTAACTATTAAAAGCTTAGTCCATAAGCACCTCTAGTCTAAGTACCGTATATTAGCCGACCTAGGCACATATACACACAGCAGTATTACCTTCTAGACCCTTATACCTAGTAGCTAGAAAGTTAGTAGATTATTTACCTTTAAAGTTAACTATTTACTTAGTAAGCTATAGGGAGAGAAATACGTAATACCCGCGTTTAAAGAGTTTATTCTATATAAACAGTAGAGTAAAGAAACTATTGGCTAGCTAGTCTAGGTACTTAATAATTATGAGTTTTTAAACCTTTAGCTTTAGTTTATTAAATAGACTAAATACCTAAAGGGTTTTAATACAGAGGACCTCTATACCTTTGTAGTAAAGCCCGGACCTAATAAGTACTTAATCCACTTTATAGTTAAGTACTTTTAAGGAGCCGCAAAAGAAGTCTACAAACTAGTAAAGAAGTACTATAACTACAAGTCTATATTTAACCTTATACGTATTAAAAACAGTAAAAAACAGTATAAGCCGTTTTAGCTATTTATAGCTAATAGTACTTTTAAAAAGTACTTTAAGTACTAAACTAACGTACTTACCTTTTTCGTTTAAGCTATAAATATAAATAAAAGTTATAGGCCCTTTTTTAAACTAAACTTAGTATAGCTAAAGGCTTATAATACACTAGTTAAGTACTATAGTATTAAGATATACTTTAGTAAGGGCTTATTACTTAAGCTACTGGAGTAGGCTGACTACTTAGTAGGTACTACTTAAGTAGTCTGTATTAACTTTACTATTACCCTTATAAGGTATAATCTTAATAATAGCCCCTATAATAGTATACTCCTTAGTAGCGTTGCTATTACTATATTAAAAAAAGATAGTAGTTAAAAAAGTCTGCTTAACTACATAACTAAGTACTTAAGTATCTTTAAAATTAACTAGCTTTTACTTTTTTTCTGGGTCTTAAGGGGAGACTAGCTAGTTTTTATAAAAAAACCCGGGCCTAGTAAGTAAACTATAACGTAGCTAAAAAAGTAGGTAAAAAGGGCTATATTTAGTACTAGCGAGGATAATACCGTAATCTATTCCCTACTAATTTAAATATACTATAAAAGGAACTATAGTATAGCTATTTAGTACACTATACCTAGTAAGGGATTTATTATTTAAAATAGTAATATACTTAACTTAAGTAATACTAGGTTTACTATAGAGGTATACTGGAAAATAATTTATAAAGCTGTTAAGAACGCTATAGAGGCCCTAAAGGAACTTTACTTTATAAAGGGCTATAAAACTAAGGACCTACTTACTATCCTATAGGCTACTATAAAGAATAACTAAAGTAATTAAAACACTAAGTACTAGTTTTTAAAGAACCAGAAAAACAAGTAGTAAGTCCTACCCTACTATAGTTATTTTATAAGTTACGTTATATAAAGTACCGGCCGGGTAGTTATAGAGTAGGGTAAATACTGGCCGGGTAGTAAGTTTAGCGTTATAAAGTAAGACAGCCGGGAAGTAAAAAAGTATAACACTAGCGTTAAATGCTTCCTCTAAAGCCTACTCTTTATTATCTACCTAACTAGCGGCGGACTAGCATAAAGCACTAAGATCACACTAATCTAGGTCTATAATACCCCTAAGGGCTTATTCTACAACGTCCTTATCCAGTCTAAGTAAGTCTATATTATAATAAAATACTATAAAGGGTATACCTAAATAAACAACTATAAAGTCGTTCTCTACTTCCTACCGCAAGAAGTAGGCCAGCTTATAGTATAGTACCTATAGCTTATACGGCCCTTCTAGGGCTTTTTAAATCTAGTTAAGAGACCCGAGTTTAGTAGGATAATCCCGAGTCCCTTCCTCTTTACTAATACACCCTAGTTAAATACTACCTCTAATAGTACAGTCTAAGAAAGTTAGTATTTTACTAACGTCTTTTAAGTATAGTTGCTTAATACCTTTAGCTACTATATAGGCATTTTACTCTTTTATTATACGTTTACTATAATTATAAACTACTACTTTAAGTACTAGGACCCTTTAGATAAAATAGGGAAGAATAGTATTAAGATAAATAAAGAGTATAACTTGGCTAAGGACAAAGACGTAGGCACTGGGTATATTAATACCTTTTATTATTAGGCTAACTATTCTGTATAAACTAAGGACTTAATTTATAGTTATTTTTACGAGCTAGGTAGAGTCTTTAGCTATAGTAGGCTAGTAATAATAATATATATAAGCTGCGAGCTTTATTAGTTTTAAAAGTTTTTAGAACTTCTTCTTAAAAAGTACTTAAAATATAGTACTAAGAAGAAAGAACTCTACTATTAGTTTTAAAATAGTAAGTTAGTATTTTTAAAGAAGTAGGACTTTAGTGCTGTATTATAGAGTCTACTTAGTAAGTAAATAGCTACTCTTAAGCTGTACTAGGCCCGCGTCTTTAAAGCTATTACTTTAGGTTCTTTACTAGTACTCTTTATTTTTAGTATAGAGTTAAGTAAGAGTTTCTTCTTTATACTACTTATAAAGGCTACCCCTAGAGGTACTACTATTATTATTATACTATTTATATTTCTATAGTAGAACTTTAAAAAATACTATTTAGAGTATAGAATTAATACAACTATATAAATAGGCCCTACTATACTAATAGTAATACTAATACTAGTAATACTAGAGTCTATAGTTTCTTCTGAGTTTAAGTTTATAGCCTAGTGCTTTATTATATTATATATACTTAATAGAGTTATTATTAATAAGTATAACTTAGTTATAGAGGGACGAGATAACTTTTAACTAGTACTATAGTAGCTAGGTTAAACGGTAGTAATATTTAGTGTTTAATTAGTATATCTTACTACTATACTACTACTAAAGCTAAAAATATACTTTTTTTAGGTACTTAGTATTAATTTAAAGTTAAAAAGAATTATAAAGTTTTAAGAACCTACTAGTTAAAGTAATATAACTTATAAATATAAGTTTATTAAGTATAATACTATTATTATATAGGCCTTAGTTATATAGAATAAGATTAAGAATGTAGTTAAAGTCTTAAGATATAGCTTAAAGACTATTATATATATACGGACTAAGTAGGAGGTAGATAAGCTAGAGTATAAGCTAAATATACCTATTTACTATTCTAACTTAAGTAACACTTAAGTAAGAACTATAGTTCTTTAAACGTAGTTTAAGTATAGTAGTATTATTGTAGTAACTAGTACCCTTAGTAAAGGCCTAGATGTAGAGGGTATGTCCTTTATAGTCTACTATAGTGTACTTTAGAGTTTTATTAACTATACTTAGGAAAGTAGCTAGGCTATATACTAAAAAGACTTATACAGGTAGACTATTATACTTATTAATAATACTTTAAAAGAAGACTCTAAAAGGCTAAAGTATGTTTATAAAAACCTAAATATACTTAAGTATATTATAACTTCTAACTACTACTGTAAGTTACTAAATAAGTACTTTAATAGTAAGAAGTTAAAGGTATACTGTACCTTAGGTAAGGGAAAAGCTGTAGACCCGTATAACTAGTATATAGACTACGTCTAGTATATATACTTAAGTTCGTTAGAGCTATTTAGTAATAAGGATAGAGTAGTTAAAAGTAATAAAGAGGGTACTTTTATTAAAAATACTTTATTTAATAATAGTAGTAAAATAGCTAAGGAGGAGTAGGGCCCTAGTTATACTAAAAAAAACGGTATATTTATAAACGACTTTCCGTCCCCTTAAGTTATACCTAAAGTATATTAAAGCTATAAGTGTACCCTTAAGAGCCCTTTAGTACTAACTATACCCCCTTTAACTAAGAGAGCTAGGTTATTATAAATAACTATAGCTTTTACTACTACTATTATAGACTTAGTACTTAGTATAATAAAGAACTAAATTTAAGTAAGGATAAAGGAATTAGTAGTAGTACTTAAAGGGTCTTAGTATATAACTAAACTAATACTCTAGCTTTTAAATAATAAGTTAAAAGATATTATAGTAAAGTCTATAAACTTAAATAATAAAAACAAAAGTAAAAAGTAACTTAGTAAAGGTAAGGTAATCTAACCTAGCTAACTTTATTATTTAGTACTAGTTCTATTTAATTCCTCTAAAGTAAAGGCTAAGTTAGTTACTCTATAGTTGTAGTTAAAGCTTAAGAAAATTAAGAACCGTTATAGCTATAACGTATAAAAGGTACAGCCCAGGCCTTATACAAGCTAAGCTATATCTACTAAAAAAGAAGAAGTAGGTCTATAAAATAAGGACTCACTATAAAAGCCTTATATTATAAAGCCCCTAGTAACACCTAAAGCACAACTAGCCTTAATACTAGGTTCTAAAAGAATAATTAACGGGCTTAACGCAAGGTTCTAATAAGCCTAAGTTAAAAAAATAAAGAGCTTACTACTTACAGCCCGTACACTAGTTAACTAACTATAGTTTAATAACTTAGTTACTCTAAAGGAAAGGAAGTATAGTATTTAGTAGTTTAATATCCTTTATACCCTTAACAAGGACAAGTACAAATAGGTTTATATTAAGTACCTCTTTATTAGTAGCTTTATATATAACTATTTAAAGTAGTTAGTCTACTACTTTAAGTCCTAACTACAAGTACCCCTCAGCAAAGTAACTAGCGCAGCGGGCTAGCGCGACAGGGGGGATAGGGCCCCGTAGCGGCCTATACACAGAGATAAAGCAGGTCACTAGCACAGCCGGCTAGTGCGATAGGGGGGGTAGGGCCCTGTAGCGGCCCGTACATAGAAACAAAGCGGGTCGGGGAACGAGCTAGCGAGCTAGACAAAGGACTAAGTAGTATACTAGTTAGTAAGCTAGGCTAGACTAGCTATCTATCCTTCTACTTCCATACACACATAAAAAAAAAGTAAGGCCTTTATAAAAAAATAGAACGAACTAAGTAGTAATAGGGGGAAAAGTAAGTATAATAAACTAAGTAGTAAAAAACTAAAGTAGAGATTTATAGTTTACTTAGGTACTAACAAACAAACAACTAGCTAGTAAAAAGCCCTATTTAAGTCCTACTCCTATTTACTAGTTAATATAGTAGGCTAGTTAATACTAATAAGTCTAGTAAGTTAACCTAGAGTACTAATAAAAAAAGAACTTTAAAACAACCTAGTATAGTAACTTAGGTCTACTAAATAGAAGTAGTAACGTAATATAAACTACTATACTTAGGTACTTAAAAAAACTAGTTAGTAAAAACTAATTAACTAATAGTCCCCTACTTAACTAACTAGTAAAAACGAGTAGTAAAACCTACTACCTACTAGTAAGTTAATACTCTAAGTACCTATATTTAAGTAGGTAGGTCTAAGTAAGCTAGTATAGTTTATATTTAAAAAAAAAACCTTAGAGTAAAGTAGTACTTAAGGCTAACTCTAAATAGAGTTAGATAGTAAAGTAATATAAATAACTATCTCCTAGTACCTAAGGGAGTAAACTAATACAAGCCCCTAACCTAATAGTTTTATACTAAACTAACTAGTATAATAGTTTAACCTATTTAAGTTAAAACGGCCTACTACTACTATAAAGTATTTTAAAACTTATATACTAAAGAAAAGTACTAAATAGGGATCTTTTACCTAACCCAGGTTACTTAAAGCCGTAGGTATAAGTAACCCAGCCTTTTACTTAAGAGTATAAAAAAAACCCCCCGTAGTTAATTATACTAAACCTACTAATATATTTAACCCTTTAAGTACTTAAGTCCTAAGTAGTTTAGGCTATAAAAAAGATTAGTACTCTAAAGTAGGGTACTAGAAAACCCTTCCCTAGGACCCTAAGTTACCTAGGTTAAGTAAGAGTTCTTTATTCTTTTAAAAGTATAAAAATTCTACTTAACCTAAACTACCTAAAACTATAGATAAAGGTTATCTAGTATTCTACTTTAGAATATAAAACCTCTACCTAACCTATACTACCTAGGGTCCTAAGTAAAAGCTATATAGTATCTTACTTAAGAGTATAGGGTTCTGGGTAGTCTAGGCTATAAAAAAAATTAGTACCCTAAGGTAGAGTACTAAATAGCCCTTCCCTAAGACCCTAGGTTACTTAGGTTAAGTAGGAGTTTTTTACTTTCTAAAGAGTACAGATATCCTACTTAACCTAAACTACTTAAAGCTATAAGTAAAGGTTATTTAACACTTTACCTTAGAGTACAGAACCTCTACCTAACCCACACTACCCAGGGTCCTAAGTAAAAGTTATTTAGTATTTTACCTAAGAGTATAAAACCTCTAAAACTAATTATACTAAACTTACTAACACAACTAACTACTATACTCTATAGTTATAGGTTGTTTAGGCTATATAAAAAAACCCTCCTCTAAGGAAAGGTACTAAATAGCTTATCCCTAAAGCTCTAGGTAGCTAGGGCCGAGTTAAAGCTGTATTAATAAAGCTTTAACTTAACCTAAGTTAAAAAGTATTGTAAAAACAAGCTACTTACTACTTTACTTTAAAATAGGGCCCCTTAATAACTAACTATACTAAGCCTACTAACTCAACTAGGCCTACCTTTTATAACTTATATTAAAAACCTAAAACTTAAAAGTAAAGGGGGTATAAAAAGTATACTATTACTCCCTACTATAACTTATATTAAACTTTAAAAGCTAAAGGTAAAGGGCTCTAAAACAGCATCTAAAGCATAATATTAAAGAGTATTTTGAACTAACACACTATAATAAACCCTACTAACTAGGTAAAGCCTAGCTGTATAAACCTAAATAAATAAAAGAAAAGCTGCCCCGCTAAAACAGAGCGAGAATATAAAAGGTCAAGGTATACATAAAAGTAGTTATTAGCTATATAGTAAGTAGTTAAGTCTAACCTAATTAAGTCCCTTAGCTATACTATAAGAATTATAAGTAGCCCTAGCGCTATATAAATAAATAGGTACTAAATATTTAAAGTAGGCTCTAGCTAAGTATTATACTATAGGCACTAAAAGCGCATAATACTAAAACTATCTTATAGAGCTACCCTAACTATAAGGACTAATAAATATTAAACTAAAATAGAGCCTAGAGAACAGTAAAGTATACTACTAAAAGCCCTTATAGGCCTAACCTAAGCCGACTTTTATAAAAAACTTAAAAAGTTAAAAAAAGCCTAGGAATCTTTAATTTTAAATTAAAAAGCCATAAAGTTAAGGTATTTTACTAAGCGGACCTATAAAGCCAGAACCTAACCTATTAACTAGTATTAAGTTATTATAGAAGAAACGGGTTAGTAAGTAGATAAGTTATAAATTTTACCCCCTACTATCAGCTAACCTTAAGTAAACAAAGTTAGAGTATTATAAAAAACTCTATATCCGGCTAAGGACTAACTTACTAGAGAGACACTATAGGGTAGAGAGGCCAGAAAAAGGACCACACAGGCAGCGAAGCTTAGTAGCAAGCTCTTACTAAAATAAAAACCCTATACCTAACTATTTATTCTAGAGCTAGCCTATAGAATATTAGTAGTAATGCTAAAGTAAGCCGAAATAGTATTAAAGCTAACCACTATAGAGCCTACCCGGGATCGCTCCTAGGTCCTATCCTAGTATAGGTATTACCTTTCTATAAGTTTAGTTATTAACTAGTACACTACCTAGACCGCCTATTAAGTATATAATAAGCGGCACTCCCAGATACCAAACTACAGCACAAGGGTAGTAGCGTTTTACTATTTAATTTAAAGAATAAAATAGGTCTATCTAGAGTACTACACTAACGTCCCCGTAGTTAGTTATATTACTACGTAGACTATCTTTTAACTAAGTAGTAAAAAGAAATTAAAATTAAAAGGTCTAGTTAGAATCCCTAGGCTAATACTTAGAATTCCTAGCCTAGAGTACTACTTACTAAACTAGCCCTTAGTAAATAAAAATATTTTTAATAGATACTTTTATAAATAGTAATACCTAAGAGGTCTAAAACTCTTACCTCTTTTATTACTAAGCATATCCTACCCCTAAACATCCCTATAAAAAGCTCTATTATAATATACACATTAACCTATAGGCCTAAGTAAAGTGCTATAAAAGACTATATCTTAAGTAGACGCAAACTACTTAATCCCGGGCTAGCTTAATCTCTAGTACTAGTAGGTATAGTTACTAAGAAGAGAATATATAGGGCCTACCTAAAAGGCTAACTGGGCTGGGAGAGTATTTTAAAATTACTAATGTAACCTAGTATAGGCGTTTTACAGTAATAAGAGTATTCCTTTTTAGTATTAGGCCCGAGATTATTTATATAGTAGCCTTTCACCCAGAGGAACTACTAGAAATAATAAAGCATAGAGGATAATAGCTTACTACTTAACGCACTGTACCTACTAAGTAACGACCCGGATAAGTACTACTTTTATTTTATATATAAAGGGCTGTATAGTATCTTATTAATATGTCTTTATCCCGGGCTAGATAGAGATTTAGCGTTCTAGTAGCTTAGATTTAGTTTTAAGTTAGAATTTAGAATATATATAGAAACTAGTTAGTAAACCGGGTAACTAAGTAGTTACTCCCCTATAGTACCTATTTAATATTTCGCCTAGCTACTTAACCCCTCTAAGGTTTTATTAGTAATAGAAGCTCCTTCTCCTAGCCAGTACGGACCTCTAGTACCCGGACTATAACATTTAACTTAAAAGGGTCTAGGCCCTTATAACCTACTATAAGGTCCTATAACACTGTGTATATTAGCTGGCAGTCCCTTACCCTTACTATTAAGCTACAAAGCCCTACTATTACTAGTAATTAAACTAGCGATACAGGTAAAAAGTCTATTATAGCCTATAACTTTAGTACTGGTTTAGTAACCTAGAGAAGCTCCGCTAAAGTTAAAGGTAGTAGTTATAGTAGTTAGTAAGGGTTGTAATTACTAAGAAGAGGACGTAAAAGGGGTTAAAAAACTCCCTATAATATTGTTTATTTTAGTTAAAGCTAAGGCTAGTAATTAAGTAATAAAGTAAAGTTTATAAATAGTTTAAGTAAGGGGGGCTAAAGCCTATAGGATTGATTGTTATTTATACGCCTAGGTCTTGCTAGAGAGGCGTGTTATTGCCGCTAGAGTAAGGTTTAGTTACTCTTTAGTAGTTATTACCTTAACTACTAGTACAGTAAATCTAGGTAACTAGCGCGACGGGGTAGTTAGGGACGAGCTGACGTAGAATAAAAGTGGGTCTAATCGAGGTGGTTACGACCAGCTGGTTTTTTAATAGTAAGGAGCGAGCTGGTAGAGCTATAGTAGCTTATTACTATATAAGTAGTAGGATTACTATAGTAATAGTAGGAAATAAAGATAAGTAAAAATATGCTTATATAGAGAAAAAAAAGGCGGTTTTTACTATATTTTTTTACTATTTTATATATAGCGATATAGTAGTATAGTAAGGTAGTAAAGGGGGTAAAAGTAGGAAAAAAAGGGAAAAGAGGGCTGGTTTAGTAGTAGTAAGTACTATATATATAAATAAAGAAAATTAGTATAAACGATATATAATAGTAAGACTAAATAAGTAAGTAAATAATACGTATATAAGTAAAGTAAGTAGATAAAGTAAGTAAGTTAAGTATATAGTAGTAATAAATACTATATAGAGTAAGTAAAGTAATTAAAAAGAGTAAAAAGTAGTTATATACTTACTTGTAAATTTAATATACTACTTAACCCCCTACTATAGTACTAAGAATAAAGACTTTTAGTAGTATATATATAAAAAGTATATATATATAATAGTAATATATAATAAGTAGTAAAAGTATAAGGTAAGTAATAAGTAATATATACTATACTATTTAAAAAGTATATTAAATATATTAAATATATTAAAAATCGGGCTAGATACGGGTTAGGATTTAGTTAGGATTTGGTTAAGTTAGGGTTAAAGGTTAGAGCTTGGTTCGGTTTTTTTTTTTTTTTAATTTTTACGTATAGTAGTATATTATTAAAGTAGGTTTATTACTTTAAATAGTATTAATATATATAGAATAGTAGTATAGTATATAAAAAGTATAGAAGTAAAGACTAAAAAGTAAACTTACTAGTATAGAAGTAATTTATTAGTATTAATTAACTATATTAGACTTTATTTTACTTACTTACTTTACTATATTATTTAAATAAATATATTTAAAAGTAATAAAAGAATATATAAATTAAACTACTACTTTATATAGCTATAATCTATATATAAAGCCACTATAGTATAAAAAAAAGCTAAAGTAAGGGCTAGGTCTTTTTTTTAGAATTTATTTACTATAGAATTACAGTACTACTAGCTAGTCATAGTAGCTTAAAGGGGGGAATACTAGTAAGTAAGATTAATAGTAGTAAACACAGTATATTACTAGTAATTTTTATATGTAAATTTAGTAGATTTTTTAAGGATAATTATACACTAAAAAGATGTTTAATATAGGCTTATATACTATAGAAGAATACTAGATTTATACTTGCGCCAGCTGGTTGAACGAGGTGGTAAAAGCGTAAAATAAAGTAATATAAGTAAGTACTTAAAATAAATAGTAAAAAAAACATATTAGTAGTGATTTTTATATATGAATTTAGTAGATTTTTAGGAGATAATTATATACTAAACCATTTATTATTATATATTTATTTAAGTAATATATTACTACTTAAGCTAAAAAAGTAAGTAAGGGCCTAACTACCAGTATAGTAAATCCAGGTGACTAGCGCGACGGGGTGGTTAGGGACGAGCTGACGTAGAATAAAAGTGGGTCTAATCGAGGTGGTTACGACCAGCTGGTTTTTTAATAGTAAGGAGCGAGCTGGTAGAGCTATAGTAGCTTATTACTATATAAGTAGTAGGATTACTATAGTAATAGTAGGAAATAAAGATAAGTAAAAATATGCTTATATAGAGAAAAAAAAGGCGGTTTTTACTATACTTTTTTACTATTTTATATATAGCGATATAGTAGTATAGTAAGGTAGTAAAGGGGGTAAAAGTAGGAAAAAAAGGGAAAAGAGGGCTGGTTTAGTAGTAGTAAGTACTATATATATAAATAAAGAAAATTAGTATAAACGATATATAATAGTAAGACTAAATAAGTAAGTAAATAATACGTATATAAGTAAAGTAAGTAGATAAAGTAAGTAAGTTAAGTATATAGTAGTAATAAATACTATATAGAGTAAGTAAAGTAATTAAAAAGAGTAAAAAGTAGTTATATACTTACTTGTAAATTTAATATACTACTTAACCCCCTAATAGGTAGGACATTCTCGCTTAGGACCGAATCGGTCCCAACTATCAGTTAGGATTAGTCGGAAAAATTTAAGCACGGACTATACAAAACCGATTTAAAATAGAAAATCTAGTACATTATAAAATCGGTTATTTAGTAGATAAAATATCCTGTTCTAATATAAAAAGGAATAACTTTAATATCTAAAATCCTAAATAAGTTACTATATAAGTAGCAGAACCGATATTTTCTACTTTAAATCGGTCCCTAGTATAAGCCCTTCTTTTATTACTATTATACTTCCTACTTATCTAAATAATACTTTATACTATCTATACTCTTAGTATACTTATACTTCTTATACATTATACACTATATTATTACACATTTACCCACTTAGATACACTAATTCAGATTAAATACTTTACTATAGGTAATTTTTCTTATAATTTTTAAATTAATAATAAGCCTAGAATAATTTATTAAACTTTAAAAAGTAAGTATACTACCTAACCCTAACTACTACACTATCCTAGTTTATTTACTTATATAACTATAGAAAAAAGCTACTATAATAGTTAGTAGTTTTAAAATAGTTTAACGAATAACTAGTTTTTTATTTTATATTGGTTAAGAAACTCTATATTTTAAAATTGATTTAATAAATAACTAGTTCTTTATTTTATATTAGTCTAGAAAATCTATACTTAAAATTAGTTTAATAAATAACTGGTTCCTTGTTTTATATTGGTCTAGAGAACCTATATCTTAAAATCGGTTTAATAAATAACTGGTTTTTTATTTTATATTAGTCTAGAAAACCTATATTTTAAAATCGGTTCTGGTCTCTTATCTTATATTGGTCGAGTGTCTTTAACTAATAAAATGTTATTTCTTAACTTTAAAAGTTTAGTATATATACAGCTTTTTCCGCTATATTATAGTATATTATTAAAGTACCTAAATATTTTAAATCGATTTACTTCCCTTTTTAAACGGTCCTATATTACGTTATACTCCCTCTTACGCTTTTATTTAAAAATAACTTATTAATATTACTTATAAGTTAGTTTACTACCTATTTTCTATAAACTCTCTATATATTATAAGAATACGTAATTCCACCACATCCCTTTAAACTAGTTATAATATTTTAAAATTAGTCCTAAGGCCTAATTAAAAACTATAATTGGTTTTAATTCTATATTCTATACGTTTTTACTACTTATACTAGTACTAAAATACTTTTTTAAATAAATATCGCTAATTATTACTTAACTATACTTTTTATATAAACCTTATCTAACCTACCTAGTTTCCTATTTACTATTTAATTTAACTTACTATTATAACTATTAATAAGTCTTAGATTTCTATAATTTATTATATACTATTCTTTTATTACTTAGTCTATAGCTAGAATAGTTAAGTATAACTACCTAAGTTTATTACACATTTCTTGTACTAAGCACTCTTTCTATCTACTCCTACTTACTTTTTATTAGCTGTTTACTCTAACCTATACTTAACCTATTAGAATATAAATAACTAACTAACTCTAGAGATTTTAATTTTACCCCTTCTCTTTAATACACAAATTACACAAACATCTACCTATAGTAGTAGTGTTACTTTATATTAATAACTATTAAACCCCGTAGTTATAATACATAGCTATATTCTAATCTTAGTTTTAATAACCCGTAATTTCTTACTTTTCCTAAAGGCCTAACTACTATAGAACTCTATTTTAGACGCGCTTAGAAAAACGCTAATAAGAAAAAGTAAATTGCATAGTTAAATCTTTCTTTTTAACTTAAACGGGCTAACTACGCTAATAATAAATAAAATAAAAAAATTCTTACTAATGTTTTTATTTTCCGTAACTATTATTAAAAAGCTACTTTTATAAACTATTTCCTCTAACGTCCTTTACTTTCTACCTAAGTTATTAATAGCCTTTAGAACTTATCCGTCTTATTATATAACAAAGACCTATTACTACCTAAGCTATAATATCGTTACTATCTCCTATAGTTTAATAACGCTAAGAACGAGGCTAAACTACTTATATAAGATCCTAGTCCTACTACTACTAAATAGCTACTTCTTTAACACTAGTAGAAGTAAAGACTCTTATCCTAGACCTAATATTAAAGCCGTCCCCCTAGTTCTAAAAACTAATAAAAGCTGTATTAATAGTTAATTTAATAACTAAAGCTTATCTTTAGTAGCTTATTGCTATTACCTTCTACTATTCTATTCTAGCCCTAATACTAAGGCTACTTACTCGGTCCTAAGAATTAAAAAAAGACGTACTAACGGCCTAAGTAATAGTTTTAGCCCGTATTTAATAGCTCCTTATTATTACCTTTTTTAATCCCTTTATTGCCTCCCCCTTTTTTAATATCCTAATAAACCTAACTTAAGTATCCCTACTTAAACTTAGTAACTTCTTAGGGTCTCTCTTAAAAGAGGAACTATTATCCTAAGCTCTATCACTCCTTACCTACACATCCTTGTAACTAAGTAACCTAAAATACCCTAGTCTTAAGTCCTTTTAGTATCCCTTTCTAGACCCTTAACTTATTCTTAAAAGTTAAGCTCCCCTCTATTTCTATAAAGCCTAACCTTTACTTAGTTTTTATATTCCCTCTACTTAATATTTCTAATTCTATTAAACCTCTTTTACTATTAAACTATACAATAATTCCTTAAACACCTTTACCCCTACTAAATAGTAGTAGCTTTAAACCCTAGTTTAAGTATTATCTATTACTTTAGTTTGCTTTATAGCTCTCTATTACATTACTTAATAATAGTTAAGTTTCTATACTTAGTCCTATAACTTTTAATTTATCCCTCTATGTATACTATAGTTTATTTAAAACTATAATATTCCTAAACCTATAGCCTCCCTTTTTAACTTAAAAAGTTACTCCTTCCCTCTATAGTGGTTCTAAAACAACCCACAAAAGCCTCTATATACATAGCCCCGTTACTTAATTAGTGGATCTATTACTTAGTACTATACGTCCAGTTTAATACTATAATTTCTTTTTAATAAATATACTAATAACCCTTTTAACTTTAGTAATATAGGTAATAGGATTAAGTTTTCCCTTTTTTAGTCTGAGTATTTAGTCTTTAGAATGTTTTTTATATAATATTACCTTTTTACTTTAAAACTAGTTATTAAATAAAGAATAACTTAGAATAAAAATACATAAAACCCTTTCTTTAATCCCCTAACTAAGATCTTAAACCTCCTTACTCTACTCCTTAACCCCTATATTTCTATTACGTAGTTTTTAATATAAAACCCCCTCCTACTATAGTTTAATATAAAGTCTATTGCCCCTGTTTCTTATTATACTAGGCCCTAAATTATTTTAATATATACTTAATATACTTCCCTTAAGCTCTATATCCCCTTCCCTCTATAGCCTACCTACTTATAGTTTATCTATAATATATTATTACCCGTCTATATATTTAAGTACTATTCTATATCCTAAGTTATATTACTTTTTTATAAATACTTAGTTACTATACCCTAGTCTATAATATAAGTTAGGCCTATTATATTAACTAACTTATTTAAAATAAACAAGTTTAAATATTATTTAATATATTATAAACTTATTACCCATATTACTATTAAGTAGTAGTATTTTAGTTTAGTTAAAAGTAGAACTCCTACTATATAGTATATTATACCCGTTTCTTAAAATTATAATTATTATTATATAAATACTACTTTATATATATATATTATATAAATAGTAGTAATTAGTATTATTAAGAATTAAAATAGTAGTTCCTTTTATATTTTTACTAACTACTTAACTTACTATATAGTGCTTTATAATAAAACTAAGAATATTAATTATACTATCTTTATTACTTTATATTCTTTATAAGCTACTGTATTCTCCCTTATTACTTTAACTTAGTATCCTTTTTTAAAGAGTTTCTTAATCTTTTTTATTTTACTTATTCCCTTTTTACTAATATTAACTACTTTACTATAACTACTATTCTTTTCCCTTTAGAATTATAATTATTTTTTTTAAAATTATATACTTTTTATTGTTTCTAATTAGACAGCTTTAGTCTAAATTATTTTAATAACTAAATGCATTCTTTAACTTTATAACTAAAAGAAAAAACCTTAGTATATTATTAATAGCTGTACCTATACTACCCCTAGTATATAATAAACCTATTTATTACTGTTTTTAATCTATAACTTACTACTAACTTTTTTAAATACCCTTATTTAAACTAGTATTAGTACTTTAACTCTGGACCCCTATACTTAAACTTTTTATTATTCTTTTTATACCCCATAACTCCTATAAATACCTTTACTTTTAACTATATTCCTTCTTTTTATACTTTATAAACTTACTCTAATCTTTTTTACTTTTTCTTTAATTTTTTATAATATTATAATACCTTTTTTTTATTATACCCTATACTCCTCTTTTATACTTATATTAATTATAATCCTCTATTATTTATTATTTATAAGAAGTACTATTATACTGTTAAAACTATTACTTTACTATACTCCTTCTCCTTTAAGCTAAAGACTATTACTTTTACCTTTCTATATAATTAACTCTACTAGTATAGCTATGTAACTTTAAAAGTCTACTCTTATACTTAATTTATATAGAGTGCTCCCTTTAGTCCCTAAACCTTTTTACTACTAATAAGTAAAATACTTTACTATCCCGTTTACTATCGATACCGCTTATACTACTGTCCCTATCTATCGAACCTATTACTATACCTCGCCTTACTTATTATATTAACACAACGCCCCTAGTAAACTGTGTCTTACTTTTTACGATACGTTTATAACTCTTTATCCTTTAAAGTATTTTTAATGTTTAATTATATTTTACTTATAAACCTATATAATAAACTATATTGTTATATCCTTATTTAATACCTATACTACCCCCTATATTAATACTTATACTATATTAAAGTCTTAACCCCCCCTTAATAAACCTTATATCCTTATAACTTAAAGTTCCTACTCTACTAAACTATTTCTTTTATTTTCTTAGCCCTCTTTATTCTAATAGCGATATAGATACTTAAATATAAATATTGCCCTTTTCCTTTAAAGATAAACTCCCCTACTAGCTTTTTAAACTAATATTACTTTAGTATAATTTTTACTATTAACTAGTTTTCTTAATCTCTTTATTATAAAACGTTATTATTAATACACACGCATTTATTATATTTAATACTAACTTATTTCTCCTAACCCTTAGCTTTAACAATTCGCCTATATACTAGTCCACTTCTATTACTAGGATAACAGGCCCCCTTACTACTAATATCGCTAAATCTATACTCTTCTAGCCCAGCTTACCTATTTTTACTTACTTTACTTATAATACCTACTTATAACTTAAGTAGTATATAAACTACCCCTATACTCTCTATAGACCTTATAAAAAGGTATATTACCCCCCTATTAAACTACTTTTATATAATAGTAACTTTTATAACTCTATTAAATAAGTTATTTAATACTTTAAAAATAATACCTAGTATAATACTACTATATTTTAGCGTAGTTAGGGTTAGGGTTAGGTTAGGTTAGGGTTAGGGTTAGGGTTAGGGTTAGGGTTAGGGTTAGGGTTAGGGTTAGGGTTAGGGTTAGGGTTAGGGTTAGGGTTAGGGTTAGGGTTAG